>BPTQ01000007.1:171867554-172054581 GCA_019973895.1 Chrysanthemum seticuspe
AATAATTATTCAACTTTTCTTTTTAGTTTTTCGATTTTTTAGAATTTATTTGCGATAGTGATAAAAATATAACTACAAAAACACTAAAAAGAAAAACTTTTGATGAATTTATGATTATTATTCTTTGAAATTATTTCTGTTTTTTAAATGTTTTGTTCTTATTCGTCTAAACTACCGAATTATCGGGTTGTCAACCGAATATTCGATCAAACCCACCTTTATTCGAGTTTATTCGAACATGTGACTTTGTTTTCGATCTAACTATAGTTTTATTCGATTTCGTTGATTAGATCTTCGATTTTCTGTGTTTGTGATTTTAACTTTTCGAGATTGTTCGATTATTCGTGAATTGACAAACTCTACTTTTTGTCTTTGACCCTGTCTGAAACTCGAATATCTTATAAGCCAACTGTTGGGCTATTAAGCCATCAAATCTGCTTATTCTTGTTTTGTAAATTTTTTGTCTTTATTAAAGTTTCTTATTATTAGTATTTAAGTAGTTTTCAAAAAGAAAAATCACAAAAACATCAATATAAAAATAGTGATAGCGTTTATTTAAGATTTTTTAGCTTTTTGATTTTTCTTTTCAACTTATTAATAAGCAAATCTTGTTTTTATAGTTTTCTTAGGTTTCTGTTATCACATAGGATTTTTAGAAAAAGTTTCAGATTTTTCTTTATCTTTTTAGTATTTATTATAATTATAAATAGTTAATAAATAATAAATAATTAGTAATAAATAATTAAAAAGTCTAAAAAATATATTTTCTGTTTTAAAATTAGTTTTATCATATTTTAGATTTTTCAAAGTGAAAATTTTATTTTTCCAAGTTTATTTTCTATTTTCTAGTATTTAAGTGTATTTTAAATAATAATTAATTAATAATAATTAGATAAAAAGTGTGAAAAATATATTTTTAGTTTTAAAATTAGTTTTATAGTATTTTAGATTTTTCAGAATCATAAGTTTATTTTTCTAGCCTTATTTCCTATTTTCTTCTATTTTAGATTATTTATTAAGTAGTTAAAATAGTTTTTAATTAATAATAATTAATTAAATAGTGTTAAAAATAATTTTCTTTTTCTAATAATTTTATTTTATTTTTAGGATTCTAAAAATGTCATTTTTATATTTTTAGGTCTTTTATTTCTTAATTTTCACTTTTTATTTTGTACGTATACGTAGTTTTTAAACTTACGTTTACGTTTTCCTGATCTGGTTGTTGTGCTTTCCAATTCTGTGTCCAATTCTATTCCAAATCAATCAGTAGTGTAATTTCTAATCATAACCTTTACAGATCACTATCCTTAGTGATCATCCCATCATCTGAATCAGTGTTGTACACACCATTGAGTCTCCTTGGGACTAAACGACCCGGGAATTCAATCTATTCTCCAGGACTTAATTGTATTTGTGTCTGAGCTGTTTTAAGTCTTTTAGACTTGACTGTTTAGGGCGAATCACTCATCAAACAAGAACTGTCATGAGATTAGGCTAAATCGATTTGAGCAACAACTTGTTTCTAGCTTGATCTTTGCAACTCATCAAACAAGAACTGTCGCTCGGATCAAACTGGAAACAAGTGGTTTGAAGAAAATCTTTTGAAAATTTGGCTCGATTACGGAATTGCTTACACATATGAGACTACTACTCCCTTCATTGCAGGATTCTTCCTGAATTAGACATAGGTGATCAGGCTATGTATAATTTAGGAGTAACTATGCAATGCTTGGACTAATCGACTCATATGATGTTTGGTGTTGAGTCATAAGTCCGCATGTATAAAGAATATGCACTTATAATGATATGATGAGATGCTATGATGATGTAGTTATAGTCTAGGGTCAATGATGCAACCTAGTTCTCTATAACCGATTCTCTGATACCAATCTGTCACACCCCCAAATTACCTGTTTTGCAGCGGAATGGAATACCTTGGGGAGGACTGTCATAGCATCAAAGTTACAGTTATATCGAACGACCTAAAGTGTCGTTTTGAAAATATCGTTTGATTCATTAAAATAATCAGAGTTTACAAAATGTAGGTCCCAAATGAAAATCAACTTGTGCGGAAATAAGTTTGTTACAAGCCAAACGATGTTTTAAAGTTTATAAAACCCAAGTGAGACGCGTCGTCTCCGCGACTCTATGATATGTCCAAATGCATGCCATGAAGTGAATGCCTTAGATACCTGAGATAAAACATGCTAAAAAGTGTCAACACAAAGGTTGAGTGAGTTCATAGAGTTTGGTTAACAAGCAAAGCTTTTAAAGAGCGTTCATGCAACAAAGGCAAAGTTTTTGGTCATATAGAATAGTCCACAAAGCAAAGGCATCGTAAATCCACTCAGTTCCAAGTTCCGCCTATACAAAACTTGCAACCTGTGTGTTTACAACCCACTGCTAAAAATAGAATGACAATCATGAATATGCGCATTAAGGTAGTTAAAAGTATAAATATCACCACAAGGGTCTTCCAACAACTCGTGTTGGGATGTTCCTCCAACGACTCACGTTGGGCTGTATCCATATAAATGGCCTTCCAACATATAAATGCTGGGATGTTCCTCCAACGACGCACGTTGGGCTGTATCCAAATTAATGGCCTTCCAACATATAAATATTGGGATGTTTGTTTAAGTCTAGTCACTACACGCACCAAGTCTAGAGTATAAGTAATGTTATTTGGCAAAAGAGTTTATATGTTCTGATAAATAAGCATGTATCTCGCCCCAAATAGTTTATAAGAATTTAAACGAGTAAAAGCGGGGTATGAACTCATAAGGAAAGTAATAGAATTGGTTCTACTTCATCTCCGAAACCCAATGCGTGTGTTATCCAAGGAGACTTTCAAGTTTAGTATAACACAATCAAGTATAATGCAATCAAGTACTAAAAGTATAGCGTAGCATAAAAGTGTAAATGTTTTGAGTATTTGTATTTGTAAAAGAAAGTAGTTGAGCATGTATCTCCCCCAAAAGTAATTCAAAACGTATAAAAGTAGGTGCTATGAAACTCACCTGATGCAATGATTATGGTGACAAAAGTAGATACACTGAAATGAGGTGCGATCTCTATCCGCAACCTAATATGAATGATATGCTCTAATATAAGTCATGAAACAATGTTGTGCATGCAAACTCATATGATATCCATACCACTTGTACATTTTGGAAAATAAAGTTTATCGTCGAAATATATGTTTATGACATATTGTCAAGTTACCAAATACTTTACAAGTATTTACGTTGAAATGATATCCTACGATAGTCATTTTGTGATTTATTATGAAATTATAACTTTTCGTCGTAAAACAATATAATTTGACAAGTCATGAGAGTGACTAAATGGCCTTGAAAAGCTAGTCGTAAAATGGTGCACGTCGAGTGTTAGGAAACGAACTCAACGGTTTTGGGAAGCTTGTATCATTATCTCAAAGTTTTAGTATTTAAGTTTTTATCATAGAGGTCTCGATCATGGAGAAAAGTATAGGTGAAGTATGGTAATTGTATCCAAAATATTGTTTAAGGGTGGTTTCCGGCAAAGTTTGAGTGACTATATTTTATTCGTTACAACTCCGCTTGACAAACGGTTGGACATTTTGGAAAATATGCTAGGCGAACTTACTTTTACTATAAGACATCTCTTCATAAAAAGTTCTACATCAATGTTAAAAACGACCTCCAACATGGTGACTTGTTTTGCCGTAACACTTGTCTTATTAGAAATAATATAGTTTTTCTTATATAATAAAGTTACGGCAACTTTGTGAAAACGTGTATAATTTAGTCGTTACAAGTCCGTTTTCTACGTTTTATATGTCCTTAGCTTCGTATCAAAGTATACTAATATATTTTTAATAAGTCGACACATTGAATAACGCTTAAGCCTCATTTTTGACTCGTAAAGGGTGACATTTTCATGCTGAAATTTCTGGAATTATTAGTTTTCGTCGTCAAACTTCAAAAATTCATAACTTCTTCGTTATAACTCCGTTTTAATCCGTTCAAGCGGCCACGTTTTCGTTTTAAAGTATATTTTCCAAATATCTAGCCCAAAATATTTTACCAACTGTCTAATTTTCCCAGATTTAAAAATATGGACAGACCCTAAATAAAACTTGTCGAAATGAGTTTTTCACGCGCCAAACCTATTCTAACCAATTCAAAACAACTCCGAAGGTATTCTAATCCTACCATACACCTTCTTAGGGTGTCATGGGTTCCTAGACATCACCAAAAGTAATATGTTACAAGGGATAATTTATAGGATGACTTATATATACATAACTCTTAAAATCAATGAAAAAATGGTATAAACATCCATGAGACTTGCATGTTTTCTCAAATATGATGAAATGAATATAACAATGAATATGAAATATGATCATGAATATGGATGCTTACTAGTAAACTTGATGAGGTTTTAGAACAAAGGATTCTTCCTAAAACACCCAAGGTTTTTATTTCAAAACCTTAACCAAGAGTGTGTCTAGATTGTTATAACTTGATTAGAAAATTTTTGATGATCTTCTTGCTTGATCCCTTATGGTGGCCGGTTATGCATAAGGAAGAAGGGAAAATGGTTTTTGTTTTCACTTTGAGATAGATATGAGTATGTGTAGTTTTGTATGTAAAAAAATGAATATAAGTGCAAGTGTATGTAGATATTTGTACAAATTTAGTGTGAGTCACCCATAGGTGGTCGACACTTTTAAAAAAATATATAAGTAGATGATTTTTGAGTAGTTTAAATAAATACATGTAGAAGTATAAGTTTGTTAACTTAAGAATAATTAATAACTTGTATATTTATTTAAGCATTTAAGGTAGCGTTAGCTAAAAATAAATTTTAGCGGGACAAAATAAAATGTAATGAAGTCATAAAAATTATAAAAATGCATTTCTTACAAAATTTGAGTGAAATAATAATTATCGTGTTGAATTTACAAAAACGTCGTAATTATTTATATATAACAATTTATATACACAATAAATTTAAAACACCGGGTAAACTAATAATATAATTTTTATGGTCTTAAATTGAGTATAAAAATATATCAGGATAAGTTTTTGTGAAGTGTCGGTTCAAATGTTTAAAATAAATGATTACGCGATAGCGTTCATTTAAAAGAAATATATACGTTAATGAAATATAAATTTGAAAAATGACCGGAAATTGAGAATTGTGACAAAGATCCATCATCAACACAAGTAGAATTTTAAAATAATAATAATAATAATAATTTTTAGGGGAGACTAAACGTTCAATTTTTACGCGAAATTCAAATTTTGGTTTAAGAGTGAAAATTTTGGTCAAAAATTCAAATTTTTGGGCCCAAATTCAAATTTTTACGGTCAAATTTGGCATCAAAAATTGTCCAAACTCAAATTTTTCTTTCTACCTTAGAATTTCATTTTATAGTGAATTTCAAATTTTGGCAGACAAAATTTTTCAATATTATTTTTGGAGGGAAATTAAAATTCACTATATCGGCCTTCTGTGTGCTATATCAACTTCGCACCATTTTTCTTTGATTTCATCTCTACAATCAAGGGGGAGAGAAAATGTATCAATCAAGGTCGTAGATGCATGAGATAGAGACACATTTGATGAATCATTGCATGGAACAGTTTAGATCACTTCATTCACACCTTAAGGTCTTCTCAAACAAAGAATTAGCAGGAACTCGTTCAGTGTATGGATTCAAACGAGCTTTTCCATCACTCTTTGGAATAGACCTTGATATCTTCACTGATACAATGTATCACAACTTAAATCAACTTGAATTCCAACTCAACCAAGAAGAAATTAACGAAAATGAATCCACAACCGCTTTTAGACTCCTCAAGGAACAGTTTCAACAATACATCGATTCGCGATTCTTTGACACTGAAATGACAAATAAGTATTTCTTAGCGTTCACTCAAATGCAGACTCAAAATTTCAAAGATATATTGCTCCAACACCTGGAAGCTATTGAGAAAACAATCGCTGAAAGAGTACTTCACATAAATGTGCATGTCAATAGAGTAAATGAATAGAAGTTGCAGATTCAAGAAGAGGATGTTAATATGGCTAATGTATTGGATGCTAATTTGGTTGTCATGATAAGCAGTAGGACAGAATCAGAAACGCAGGATGACAACAGCAGATCAGGGGACGATATTGATGTTAAATCTGCAGAAATCATATCTAACTATGACACAGAGCCCAACATTGACAAAGAACAAATGGTTGAGGAAGATATCGTACCCACCTACGACACTGACACAGAACAGATGGTTGAAGTACAATCTACTGTTGATCATATTATTCCTGCAAATGCGAAATAACAAACTGAGCAACCTGATTTCATAAATGAAGGAGAGGTTGACCAGTGTGTTGCACAATGTCCAGACAACTGTCTTATGTCTGAGCCCTTACTTGCAAACAATTCAACTGAAACATCAAATCAAACTCTTGAATCTGAAAACACTCTTCTCAAAAAGACCATTGTTCAGTTTCAAAAAGATTTTTCAAAACTTGAGGCTCATTGCATCTCTCTTGAACTTAAAATGCAAAACAAAATTTTAAACTCTGAGCCAAATAGTAAATCTTTGAATGAACAAAGTAATCATGTGGATACATTAGTAAAAGAAAATGAGCATTTAAAGGCTCAACGTCAAGCAAATGGGCTTGCACATGTTGCTTTACAAAACAAACTGAGAAGATTAACTGACAAGAGTGTGGATACTAATTTTTCAAAACCAACAATCTTGGGGAAATCGTCTCTAAAACCAATCAGTAGTTAGACAATCAACTACTTTTAAATCTGAACGATCAAAATCTTCAAAACCACGATTTGATTCCCAAGTTGTTGAGAATAATCATTTGTCAAAACCAGTCACTCCACATTCCTGGCCTAAGAAAGTTGCTTCTGTCTCTGTTATACCTGTTTTTGTTAAACCTCAACAAGTGACTGCTTCTGGCCAGTCTAGGATTAGTTCAAAAACAATGTCTAAACCGAGCATCAAAATTCAATATTCGTATGATACAAATGACTTGCACAAGAACTGTGATCTAGAAAAGGCTAGGAAAAGGGCACTACTCCAAAAGGATGGAATCTTAGGTTCACGACCTGGTGTATCACCTTCTAGTGTATTACTGAACACTGCTTGTAGTAGCAAACCAAAACCTAAGAATACTCAACAAACAGTTAGAAATAAACCCGTTGATCTAAAAGTAAAATTTCAGAAACCTAATAGGTGGATCAATATAGGACGCAGACTCTTCCCAAAAGAAGTTTCAAGATCCCCTAGATCTTACCTTAGATGGATACCAACATGTAGAGTTTTCAAAACTGTTGGTCTTAGGTGGATTCCTACAGGCAAGATACTAAGTAGTTGCACCATAACATGTGTGAAACCCTCAACATCCATCCCTGAGGTAGGAAAGGAAATCATCAAAATAGCATGTTCAGGTGTCAAGAAGATTATTGACACTACATCTTTATGCTTCTAACATCTGGAACCCAGTCACACTTGGGGATCCATGTTTTTTCTATCTTGCCCCCTCCTATTTTCTTTACAGGTAAAACAGCAATGGCTTCTAAGTACAACAACTTAGGACCCGTTTCTCACCGTCTAAAATTTAATGATCCATCAGCTGCTCCACCATTGTACTTAATCGTCAAGAATTGGAAATATTGCTTGCTTCTCTGGTTAAAGATTCTGTCAAAAGTCGTGCTTCAGATGTATCGAATGTTTCCGCTGCACAACCTGACTATATTCTAATTTCAGATACACCTGAATCTACCACAACAACCGTTGCTGTAGCTGCACCTCCAATCGAATCTCTGACAACAGAAGAACAAAATGCTTCCTATAACAATGACACAGCTGATGATCAACATAATGAACAGAGAAGTTTTATCAGCAGTTGATTCTCTCGTAATATTTATGGTACTTCACACTTGTTCGATTAATCGGACATACATGGTTTCGCTGTCTCCTTATACATGGTTTCGCTGTCTCCAATTCATCATCAACATACGTGGTGTATGATTCTGATTCAATGAAAACATCGGGGGGGGAAGATAGTGTAGGTGTTCATCGTTTCCTTGATGTCGTTTGCGAAAACCTTATCTCTTCTTGGATTTCCTCAATTAGGGGGAAGAAATGAGACGATCTGTGGTTCAAACGTCTCACTTTGGTGTTATCGTCTCACTTTCTCAAGGTTATCGTGTGTGAAGTTACCTAAATATGATGATATGATGCCTCACACACGGTCATTTTATCGAGAAATTGCATACTCACAGGTAATTATTATTCCGATAGACCGCAACATTCAGGGGGAAGTCATTTCATTTCGTCTTTCATGGTTTGTGTGGTGTGAAGCATCTACATACGTGAGAAGATCTTGTTGATTTCTTGTATGTTACCCCTGAACGGATTTTCCGCAATAAGTCAGATTTACATTGTGTGGTTTACTGCTCATCTACAAATTCCGCTGCGTACTGAAACCTTCAAAAGTGAGAGGAAATGTAGACTTCATCAAAATTTCAAATCTGCTAAAGACAGTTGTCAGTTTGGGGGGAAGCTGATTCAGAAACTTCGTCAATCAGGGGGAAGCTAATCAGTTTCATACTTATTACATCATTTCTCTGTTTATATTCATAATGGCTTCTGAGCAAAACAGCTTGGAACCCGGTCATAACCGTCTAAACTTTCCCAAACCCCATCATCAGCTGAACCAATCCTCCAGCTTACTCGTCAACAAATGGAACAGCTATTTGCTCCTCTATTTAGTGATGATATTGATCAAAGTGCTCCAGATGTATCAAATGTTTCCGCTGCTCAACCTGATAAATCCAATACCTGATACACCTGTAACAACAACAACTATTGAAGAAGCACCTCTAATTGATTCTACAACAATAGCCGAACAAACCGCATCCAATGACGCTGAACCAGCTGATGATCTTCTGAACCATGAAGTACCCCAACCTGCAGATTATGATCCAAATGCGTTCTTCAACCCTTTTGCAAATGAAACTGCCACTTCTAATGTTGCGGAATCATCTACAAGTCATTTTAATCCTCCTAATCTGCAGAATGTATATCAACATCAACCCTCCACACATCATTGGACTAAATACCATCCTCTTGTGAACATTATTGGAAACCCGAATCAACCAGTCGTAACTAGACAACGCCTTCAGACTGACGGTGAACATTGCATTTATGCACTTACCGTCTGCCAAGCTGAACCCAAAAATATTAAGGAAGCCATGACATATGACAACTGGATTGAATCCATGCAAGAAGAACTTAATCAGTTTAAACGTCTTGAAGTATGGGAATTGGTTGAAAAACCAACTAGGGTCTATGTTATTGGTCTGAAATGGATTTGGAAAAACAAATTGGATGCTGAAGGTACGGTTATCAGAAATAAGTCACGTCTGGTGGCTAAGGGTTATAGACAAGAAGAAGGGATTGACTACGAGGAATCATTCGCACCGGTTGCTAGACTTGAGGCTGTTGGGATTTTTCTGGCATTTGCGGCTTACATGAACATCACGGTTTTTCAGATGGACGTCAAAACTGCTTTTCTAAAAGGAAAACTGAAAGAAACGGTCTATGTTAGTCAGCCAGAAGGATTTGTTGATCCAGAGTTCCCTAATCACGTCTACAAACTGAACAAGGCTCTCTACGATCTCAAACAAGCCCCTTACGCGTGGTATGATAAGTTTTCATCCTTTCTTATCTCTCATAATTTCGTCAAAGGATCGGTCGACCCAACACTATTCATACAATATCACAGGGAACACATTTTAATCGTTCTAATTTATGTGGATGACATCATTTTCGGGTCAACACATCTAAAATACTCAAACGCTTTTTCAAAACTTATGAAAAAATATTTTGAAATGTCCATGATGGGTGAACTTACGTTCTTTCTAGGACTGCAAGTTCATCAATCACCCCGTGGTATTTTCATGAATCAGTCCAAATATGCTCTTGAAATTTTTAACAAACATGGAATGCAAAACTGTGATACCTATGCCACACCAATGGCACATACCAAGAAACTGGACGCTGATTTGCATGGGAAATTGGTTGACCCTACCAAATACCGAAGTATCATTGGGTCTCTCATGTATCTAACAGCCAGTAGACCTGACATTGTCTTTGCTGTATATCTTTGCTCTCGTTATCAGTCGCGACCAACTGAAACTCACCTCTCTGAGGCTAAAAGAATCCTCCGATACATCAAGGGAACCATTAATTTGGGGATCTGGTATCCGACGAATTCTGGTTTTGAACTAATAGCTTTTTCAGACGCTGATCACGCAGGTTGATTAGATTCTCAGAAAAGTACTTCAGGCGCTATACAATTTCTTGGTGATAAACTGGTGTCATGGCAATCGAAGAAGCAGGATTGTACATCGTTGTCCTCAACTGAAGCAGAATATGTAGCCATGTCGGCATGTTGTGCTCAAGTCATTTGGATGAGAACACAACTCAAAGACTATGGTTACGTATTTGACAGAATCCCGATGTACTGCGACAATCGAACTGCTATTGCGATCTCGTGCAACTCTGTCCAACATTCGAAGTCCAAGCACATCGATCTTCTATATCATTTCATAAAGGAGCATGTGGAAAAGGGTACTGTTGAATTATATTTTGTGGGTACTGAACACCAACTGGCGGATCTTCTCACTAAAGCCTTGGCTCCTGCCAGATTTACTGATTTGATTCACCGGATTGGTATGAGGTGTTTGACTCCAGAAGAACTGGATGAACTTTTAAAACATTTTTGAAAACCTGTCAAACATCAAAACCTCTTTTGTAAATATTTCATCAAAAACAAAATAGAAAAATATAAAATCTGATAAAATCCAAAAATATTCTTCTATCTAAATTTCTTTCAAACATCGCAAGTACAAATCTTCCGTCAACACTGTGTTCTATCAAACTTTTCACAATTTTCCCGAACAAGTGTTGAGGGGGAGAAAGTAAATATTTTTCAGTTTCATAAAACCTTGTACTTGCATGTTTCCTAAAATATGTTGTTTCTTCTAAAATGGTGGATACGTTTCTTGTCAAATACTCTCCTCGGACTCAAATATTTTCAAAATTTATTATTTCAAAATTCGAGGGGGAGTATCGTTAAGTTTCTTACCTTACAAGTGTTTTGTCTAACCTAAACGAAAGTTAAAGGATCTTGGTTGGAACCTCTTTGAGGTTGAGGGACTGAATGTGTCAACTTGGAAAATTAATTTTAACAAAATTATTCACCTAACACATTCAATGCACCACTTCATGTGCATTTACTCCTAAACCACCAAGATCAAACGACCCAAATCAAATCTTTAAAATCCGTTCAAGCTGTTCATAATCTGTAAGTTCTAAATTGTTTTGATCAAGATTCTAAACAAGGATTTCAAAATCTTTCAAATCCAACGGTTAAAACTCTTTAAAACTGGATTTGAAAAACTGTTCACTCGAATGAATTGGGTGTTCATGCTTAAAAGTGTTTGGATTGAAATGAGTTATGTTAAAACCTTTCTTAGTGTCTATTAAACATGTTTCAATCGTCCAAAACCATCCAGAATTTTCAATTGCATGAATTTGAATTCTAGGGTTCTTGCGCTCATTTGGGGTTTTTCTATTCTGTGATGTTTTATGTTTTTTTAGGTGGTCAAGAAAGTGTTAGAATAAGTTTATATGCATGTTTGGAACCTTTAAATTAGCCCAGAAACATCTAAACTCATATCCCATGAATCTTCTGATTTTGTGGTGGAAATGTGTTATATCTTATTCCATTACACTCATATGACAACTAGGACACTCCAGAAACATTCTTGTTTGATTTGTGTAGCTATATCTCTTACGCGTAGATTAAGGGTTTAGGGTTTAAGAAATTTTACGCCTAAGTCTTTCTGTGTGTATCTGATATGTTCTTATGCTTGTTGTGTGATCTAAAAGATGTTTGGAATAAAATGTAATCAAGTTTTCATGTTTATATTTAACAGGTTAATTATTCGTAATGTCAGAATCTTTAGGTGTTCAAACCGTTACGCTTAAGGATTACTTTTATGCGTAAAGGTAACGCCTAAGAGAAATTTTACGTGTAACTCTTACGCATAAGAGGTCTACAGTGGATTACGCGTATCTTGGAAAGATATTCGTAATCAAGGCTTGTTACGCATAAGCTTTACTCTTACGAGTAAACTTTACGCGTAGCATCTAGCTTATTCCTACGCGTAAGCCTAAAGCCTTTGAACTTGTCTTACACGTAAGAAACTCTTATGCATAAGCTTAGTCTTACTGATGAGTGTCTAAATACTCATCATTTTTATACTGTTAAAATGCCAAAAACATCTGAAAACACTCAGAAATGCTTCAAAATGATGAAAATATCACAAACAAGTGTTTTATATGTTTTAAATGCAAAAACATCAAAATCTGGTGAAAAACGTATCAAGTTTGCATAATTGGCAGTTTTAGTCCCCCAAGTTACAAAAGTTGTCAAAATCAGTCCCTGGTCATTCCAAAACTTGTAAAATGTCATTAAAGGTCCTTGGGATTCACAAGTTGTTCAAAATAATCCTTTGAAGTTTAAAATCACAAAATTACAACTTTGGTCCCTCAACTTTGCAAAAGTGTCAAAATTAGTCCCTAAGGTTTTAAAAAAATAAGAAAATAATCAAAAAAAACCTTATACTATTCATATTTGACATAAATGGTCCTTATGATAAAACGTTTTGAGAAATTACAAGTTTGGTCCTTATAGTTTCTAAATTGACAATTTTGGTCCCTGGATTTGTAAAAATGAAAATATTCAACTAAGGTCCTTGTACTAATCTTACTTGGCAGTTTTAGTCCTTATGAGAGCTTTGGAACATGTTCAAGATCAGCCCTTAACTTTGGCTAAATTGCAAAAGTAGTCCTTGTGGTTACTTAGCTTCTAAACCAAACGGACTCTATTATCAAAATAAGCCCAATCCAATCCAATAACAGTGACCCGGCCCAATATTTAAATTCAAAAATACCGCGCCACTGTTCATGCTTCTCTCCCAAAGCTGTTTAGCCAAAACCAGTGGTTTTAACCACTGGTTTTCACCTTTACACCTCACTAACACCACTTGAGTACCTTCCCCTTCCACCTCCACACAAATCCAACTCCAATTAATGCAGAAAACCCACCCTTTGAAAAAATGGCGCCAAATTCGACATTTGGAAAATCTGATTATCTGGATGATTTCAACGGTTAGATTATGGTGGGATATTCTCAAGAGTGTCGACAAAGGAGATTGAAGTCAATAAATATCAAGAGGAAGCAATGGAGAAGTCAGTTAGAATAATTTTTATTTAAGCTTATGTCGTTTTAGTTAATTTCCTTTATCCAGTGTATTTTTAAGCTCTCAAGTACTTTATTAAGTATTATCAGTGTATTTTGAAACCTTTTCAATAATCAATTTCCAGTTTCAAGTCTTATCTCTTGTTATGCAATTTTTACTAATTCAAGAATCTCAAAATGGTGAATGTTGTTACTTAACTGTTAGTTTGGACTCAGAAGTACATATAAGCTCCTTATAAAGCTTATAAAAGCTTTTAGATACCTTGAAAGCAGTATTAGTAGCCAAAACCAAAAATTCACAAAAATATCAAGAAAATAAAGAAAAAATAAAAATCCATGGTGATTGTGATCAAGAAGCTGGAGCAAGGTAGCTTTTGGATTGCCTTGGTTTAGAGCTCTGAGGAGAGCATATAGGAATTGGTTACAGTCCTTGGTTCTTAGCTTTTACTTGGAATCTCATTTGTAAGCAGTTTGATCAATTTGGCATTTTACTATTATAGTTGTTCTTTAGCTTAAATTTCTGTATCTTTGTGTTAATTAGTTATAATTTAGTATGTTTGATCATTAAAATCAGTAGGTTGTTTACTTAAATTTGTATTTTGCAAAAACCTTATTTGGACAGTGAAATCTGCATAATCATAAGTCTTGTTTTTATGAGGTTAGCACTGTTGGATCATGTCCTTTTAGTCTCATATATTGATATTGTAAGGTCTGAAATCAAGTTTATGGTTCACAATTTTGATTTGGTTTGAAACACATCAACTCAGTCATATAAAGGGTTGTTTGGTTGAATTTGTTTAACTGTACTAAAGGTAGTGCAGACCTGTGCTTGTGGTTGTTTTGTGTCAAACTTGGTCTAAAGAACTCAGTTAAACAAGAAAACCTGTGCTCATTAGACAGAAAGTCAAAATACTCTTTAATCTCATCTCATAAGCTCACTGTTAAGATTTGATAGGTGAAAATCATCACAGTAGCTTGGAACTTGGTAACCTAGCTTAATTTAATCTCCTTCTAGCTTAATATTACATAATCAGTTCATAGAATCAAGTTAAAATTCAGTTTAGTCAACCTTTTATTTCAATCAAAAAGTCAAAAAGCTCCCCTGTGCATCAGTTTTATTAGCTGAATCATAAGCTTCTACAGAGCTTATTAGTTGTCCAAAATAAGTGATTTTTGTTTCTTTGGATAGCTAACCTGGTCCTCTTTAGGTTCCAAGTTAAAAATCTCAATTTGGAGCTTATTCACCAGGGCTGCAAGTGCTTATCATGTTGTCCCAACTAACTCAGCATTAACTGAGTCTCAACTCAGTGGATTGTCAGTTTTTAAAAAAAAAGCTTCTCCCAAGCTCATAAGAGCTTATCATGGTCTGAGTTTTGGTGTAATTGGTCTCACCCAGGTCTAGAACAAGTTCCAATTTTTACTTTTCATTTTTAGCTTATTTTGTGTTCTGTGCATAAGCTTAAAGTAGTATACCAAAATCTGTTTTGCTTATCAAGCTCAAACCTCAAATCTGTGTTAACTTGTAATCCAGAGGTTCAAGCTTGTTGTTTTTGGTTGCAATAGAGTTCTTATAGCTTATTTTAGCTTGTATATCAGTTTGGTGCTTGTTGTGTTCTTCTAGCTTATCATAAGTGCTTATTTATAAGCAGTCACAACTGCAGTTGCTAATTTCTCCAAACAAGCTCATGTTTTTCTATTTTTCTTAGATTCAGTAGATTAAAATAGACTTTTCCTGAAATTTTCATAATTTTTCATAACTGTTTGCTATTTTTCTTAATTAAAAACAGTTTTTAGGCATTTTTAAATAGCTTTTAATACAAATAAATTATAAAAAGTCCAAAAAAATGATTTTTCAATTTTCTTAGGTTAAGATAAATATAAAAGTAATAAAAAGTATTTTTCCATAATTTTCTTAGTTTAAAATATATTTTTTAGCATTTTAATTAGTTTTAAATAGTTTTAAATTAATAATAAATACATAATAAGTCTAAAAAATATATTTTTAGTTTTAAAATAAGTTTTATCATATTTTAGATTTTTCCAAGTTATAATTTCATTTTTCTAGGTTAATTTTGTATTTTCTTGTATTTTAGTGCAATTTAAATACTTAATAAATAATTTTTAATTAATAATAATTAAATAAATAGTTGTAAAAATAATTTTCTTTTTCTAATAATTTTCTTTTATTATTAGGATTGTTAAAATATCATTTTCATATTTATAGGCCTTTTATTTCTTAAAACTCATTTTTTATTTTGTACGTGGACGTAATTTTATTTTAAACGTAAGTTTTAAGTTTTAGGTTTTAAACGTTCATCGACTTTGAAAATAGTGATAGCGTTTATTTAATAGATTTTATCTTTTATTTCTTTTAATTTGCATTTAAGTCGCTTTAATTTGTAGATTTTCTCTTTAGGTATAATTTTCCATCAAAAACCTTACTGATCGCTATCCTTAGTGATCATTCTACCATCTGATTAAGTGTTTTTACACCAATTCATCCTCCGTGGGACTTAACGACCCAGGAATTCCCTATATTCCTCTGATCTTATTTGCATTTGTGTTTGAGCAGTTTTTAGTCTGTTAGACTTGACTGTTTAGCACCAATCAAATTTTGGCGCCGCTGCCGGGGAGGCTGTAAGCGTGTTTCTAGCATTATCAGACCCGTACTTGCACATATACCACAGTTTGTAAAAAGTTTTCTGTAAAGTTAATATAAATCAAAAAGTTCATTAACACTTTTCCTAAAGTGTTAAAAACCCAAAAACAATATAAAACAACAAAACAATCGTAACGTTTTCTGTCTTGTGTTTCTTTTAAGGTGATTCTTAAAGAAATACGATTTGGTTAAACGGGACGATACCAAAAATATTTTCCAAAAGTTTTTAAACCCCATCAGCACAAATCATACCTACGTCTTTTCAGTGGTACTTAATTGAATACATAAAAATCAACCACCGCAAATCAAGGCAGTGCACTACCTAACTGGGGGTGCGACCATTAATAAGTTCCCGAACATCAGATTTAAAACTTGCCTTTGTGTCACTTGTGATTTGGTGTACCTTTTTCAAAGAAGCCATTTCATTTGGGATTATTGGTTAAGTTCACTTGTGTTTTGCCTCATTTGTTTTGAAAATTGATTTTTATACTTAGTGCATGCGCACTCGTTCTTCCAGTTCTACAAGTCCACTTTCAGAACTTGGAAACATTCCTCGCAGACGTAGAGGACGTTCAGCTCCTTCAGCCGTGACTGAGGAACGTCTACCACCACCACCTGTCGAAATGGCAGAAGACAAACCTATGAATGAGCTTCTCCAAGCACCCATCGAGGGTTACGGAGATGCCATTGTTGTCCCAGCCATTGTGGCTGATACCTTCGAGCTCAAAACCGGGTTACTTAATCTGGTAACCCAAAGCCAATTCTATGGTTTTGAGCGGGATGATCCTCATGCACACATTCGATGGTTTAACAAGATAGCATCTACCATCAAGTACAAGAATGTCCCACACGAAGCTATCAAGCTTCTTCTGTTCCCATTTTCTCTAGAGGGACAAGCCCGGAATTGGCTTGAGAAACAACCCCCTCGTTCCATTGAGACATGGGAAGATCTAGTTACCAAGTTTGTTAACGAATTCTATCCTCCATCCAGAACCACAAGTCTTAAGAATGAGATAATGAAATTTTCTCATAGATTTGATGAATCATTCGGGGAGGCATGGGATCGTTACAAAGAATTGCTCCGCAAGTGTCCACATCATGGTTTTACCGAGTTAATGCAAATGGATACTTTCTATAATGGTCTGAGACAAGCTGACCAAGACTCTCTGAATGCCTCCGCGGGAGGTAATTTCCTTAGCAAAACCACCAAAGAAGCCTTACAAATCATTGAAAACAAGTCCCAGGTCCGTCCTTTCCGCACTAAGACATATCAAACTCAGTCTAATGCTGGACCTTCTACTTCATCTCCTGTGAGTACATCTAGCACCGATGCTAAGATTGATAAACTCACAGATATTGTTCAGGCTTTGGTTCTTGCTAACCAAAAGAAAGTCACCTTCACTCAAACACCATCACATGGTGAAGTGAAGAAAGTTGAAGTTTGTGTCACTTGTGGTGGTCCTCATGCATACTACAACTGTACTGCCACCGATGGTAGTCCGTTTGAAGCAAATGCTATAGCCGGTACTTCAAATCAAGGAGGTAATCAATACCGTCCTCAGAATGAACCAAGCTACCGTGCTAACACTTATCAGGCACCACCCGGTTTTAACCAGAATCCTAACCGGAATCAGAATCAACCTAGAATGAACCAAGGTTATCAAAACCAAGGTAATTTCTATCCTGGACCCAATCAAGGTTTCCAACAACAAGGGAACCTTCATCAAAACAATTTCAATCGAGGGAATCAATTTCATGGGAATGTGAATCCTAATCAAGGGAATTTTCAACAACAAGGTCATAATCAAAACATCCGACCTCAAAATTTCCCTTCTAATCCACCTCCCATCATTACTCCTCCAGGACCATCATCTGATGAGTTACTGAAGCAGTTCATGAAATCCCAAGATGAGATGAACAGATTGTTGGTCAGTCAGATCGCTGATCTCAAGAAGTCTTTAAATGATCAACCCTCGGGCTCAGGAAAACTTCCGAGCAACACGATCGCTAACCCGAGGGGCGATGCTAAGGCGATCACGACCAGAAGTGGTGTTTCATACAATGGACCCGCTATTCCTACTACCTCTTCTTCTTCTCTTCCAAAGGCAGTGGAAAGTGAACCTCTGACTCACAATGGACCTACGACTCCAATGCCCCCTCCTCCTGTGGCAATGAGTCAAGTTACCAAGGAAACAACGGACAAGGTGCATTATTCAAGTCCACGTAATACCGCACAAGTCCCACCTTCGGTAGTCCATCCTCAAGTTGTCCAGAAACCCAAGTCTAATCCAGGAGTTGTTTTTGAACCACCTGTAGCTCCCGTTGAAAATATCAAATCCAAATCTTCTATTCCATATCCATCACGTTTGAATGAGCAAAAGCTCCGTGAAAAAGCTAGTCATCAAATGGACAAATTTTTCCAAATTTTCCAAGAATTACACTTTGACATAAGCTTTGCGGATGCTATCATGCTGATGCCCAAATTTGCATCAACTCTCAAACACATGTTAAGCAACAAGGAAAAGCTGTTTGAAATGGCTAAAACTCCTCTTAACGAGAACTGCTCTGCAGTTATCCTGAAAAAGCTTCCAGAAAAGCTTGGAGATCCTGGAAAATTTCTTTTACCTTGTGTATTTCCAGGAATGGTTGAATGCTTTGCCCTAGCAGATCTTGGTGCAAGCATTAACCTGATGCCATATTCAGTATGGAAGAAACTTTCTCTTCCGGAACTTACTCCTACATGCATGACTCTCGAGCTTGCAGATCGTACAATATCCCGTCCTCTTGGCATTGCTGAGGACGTATTTGTGAAAGTAGGAAAGTTCCATTTTCCAGCTGACTTCGTGGTTGTTGATTTTGATGCCGATCATCGGGTTCCTCTCATTGTTGGTCGAGGATTCCTGAGAACGGGCCGTGCTCTCATAGATGTATTTGAGCAAGAAATCACATTACGTGTTGGTAATGAAGCTGTCACTTTTAACCTTGATCAAACTTCGAGGTACTCCGCAAATTATGATTCTGAGTCGGTTAACCGAATAGATATCATTGATGTTGCTTCTGAAGAGTACTCGCAAGAAGTTCTTGGTTATGATCATAATTCTTCGAGTGATAATCTCACTCATTCATCTCAACCTATCATCGCCAATTCTACTCCTTCTCTCACCCCATTTGAGGAAAGTGACTTCATCTTAGAAGAGATTGAAGCCTACTTATCCAGTGATTCTGTTCCATGGGAAATTGATCACGCTCCAATCGACATTGAGGGGGACATACTTCTCATTGAGAAGTTGCTTAATGATGATCCATCATCAGCCCCTCACTCTAGTGATTCAATTCCTGATGAGATTAATCAAAATGAGATTAATCTAGGAGGAGATTTTCTTCTTGAGAAGTTGTTAAATCATGACATTTCTCCTCCTCTCCCTCCAGTCGAACTTCATAACAAGGAAATCAATTCAGTTGAGAAAACTGAAGAATTTCCTGAGGTTGAGCTTAAGGACTTACCACCTCATCTCGAGTATGCATTTCTTGAAGGTGATGATAAATTACCAGTCATTATTGCTAGAGATTTGAGTAAAGATGAAAAAGCTGCTCTCATTAAAATCTTGAAGTCACACAAGCAAGCAATTGCTTGGAAACTCTCCGACATCAAAGGTATCAACCCTGAGTTCTATACTCATAAAATCTTGATGGAGGATGACTTCAAGCCAAAAACATCTGAAAACACTTAGAAACACATCAAAATGATAAAAATATCACAAACAAGTGTTTTATATGTTTTAAATGCAAAAACATCAAAATCTGGTGAAAAACGTATCAAGTTTGCATAATTGGCAGTTTTAGTCCCTCAACTTTACAAAAGTTGTCAAAATTAGTCCCTGGTAATTCAAAAACTTGTAAAATATCATTTTAGGTCCTTGGGATTCACAAGTTGTTCAAAATAATCCTTTGAAGTTTAAAATCACAAAATTACAACTTTGGTCCCTCAACTTTGCAAAAGTGTCAAAAATAGTCCTTAAGGTTTTAAAATTGGAAATTGATCAAAATAAACCTTGTACTATTTATTAATGACAAAAATGGTCCTTATGATAAACTTTTTGAGAAATTACAATATTGGTCCCTCAAGTTTCAAACTTGACAGTTTTGGTCCCTGGATTTACAAAAATGGAAATTATCAACTAAGGTCCTTGTATTATTCTTACTTGGCAGTTTTAGTCCTTATGAAAGCTTTGGGAAATGGACAGAATCAAACCTTCAACTTTAGCTAAACTACACAAATGGTCCTTATTATTACTATGAAACCAAACGGACCTAAATTAAATCTGCCAACCCAATACCAAGCCCAAATACAACCCGGCCCAATATTTAAATTCAAATAAAACCGCTACACTGTAGTTTCGTCTCTCCCACAGCTGTTTAGGCAGATACCAGTGGTTTTCACCACTTGTCTTCCACCATTTCACTTCCACCTCACTATCCCCAGCTGTCCCCTTCCACCTCCACTATCAACCAAAGCCAATTAATAAGAAAAACCTGCTCAAGACATTTTTGGCGCCAAAACTGACAAGTGGCAATTCCAATGATCTGGCTCAATCCAATGGTCAATATGAGGTGGGAAATTATTAGAAGTCGACAAGGAAGCTTTTGGGATGTTTATAAAAAGAAAAAGAAGACAGAGAAGAGGGTGTCGACTATTTTTAGACCATTTTGTAGTGTAAACTCTTAATTTCTGTTGTAAACCTTTAAATTCAGTTTTATTTTCAAATTGTATTATGTTTTATGGTTAATGAAAGTTCTTTTCAGTTTCAATTTCAGTTCTTGTGTACGAATTCAGTTTTATGCAAATTTCCATGTTTAAATTCTCAAGTTATGCAAATATTGTTATCAGTTGTTGTTTTTGCTTCTTAAGTTCCTATAAGCTCTTGACAAAGTTTATAAGCTTTTAGAAGACTTTAAATTCCAGTTTTATTCAACAAAACAGAAAACAAGAAAAATAAAGAAAAATTAGTTAAAAATAAAAAATCATGGGAATGGTGATCAAGATATTGAAGCAGAGCTAAGTTTGGATTGATTCTGGTCTAGAGCTTCTTGGGAAGCAATAGGGTGGTTTATCAGACTTTGGTTCTCTATTTTGAACTTAGACTCTTTTTGTAAGCAATTTCTCATAATTTGCATTTTATAGTTTTAGTACTTAAAGTTTGTTAATTTCAGTTTGAATCTGTTTCATTATAGTTAGTAATAGTATTTCAATAAATTTCATGGTCCAAATCTTTGTTACGCTTTGAAAAGTTTCTTAACAGCTTTTAAAAAGGGTGTTTGGTTTAACTTGTTCTACTGTGTTAGCATTTGTTAGAGCTTTTGTCCTTGGTTGTTCTGTGTTACTTTAGGTCCTAATATCTCATCTCAGCAAAGAAACACAGTCCTTATTTGCCAAATAGTCAAAATAACTTGTAATCTCACTTAACTAGCTAGCTGTTAGGATTTAGAAACTAAAACTCATTACAATAGCTTGTAACTTATCTCTCTAGCTTAATCTCATCTCATTACAGCTTATAATAGCATAATAAGTTAGTAGAATAGATCCTAAGTTCAAAAAAGTCAACCTTGCAGTTTAAATAAAAAGTCAAAACATGCCCTGTACTCAGTCAGCTATACAGTTTCATAAGCTCATTAAGAGCTTATTAGTTAACCAAAATAGGTGTAAATTAGCTTTTTGAGAAGCTTACCTAGCCTACTCAATGTCCCAAGTTTCATTTTCCATTTTGTAGCTTAATAGCTAGGGCTGCTATTTATTTATTTTTTGTCCCATTTTAGTGTAAAACTGCATTAAGCAGTGATCTAGTTCCATTTTCAAAAGTTAACCACAAGCTCTACAGTTATCCTAAGCTTATGCTTTTTAGCTTTTTGGAAAGCCTAACTGGTGAGCTTGATGTTTCCAGTGTTCATTTCCAATTCTTAGCTTATTTTAGTGCTTATTTTACTAGCTTAATATTACCTTAAAACCCAATAACTGTCCTGTGTATCTGTCAATATTATGCTTAATAAAAAGCTTTTCAGTGCTTATTTTTAAGTCAAGATGTTTTCTCAGTTTGCATTTTAGCTTTTTATTAGTTAAGTAGCTTATTTTCATCTTAAACTTGTTTATTTCCAGCTTATTAGCCAATTGGCTTAATATCTTGAGCTTATTATGATTATAGCTTAACTGTCAAGACAAATAAGCTTGTTCTCAGCTTAATAGTCATTTTTATTAAAAGTTCCAGTTATAAAATATGCTTATTTTCATGTATTTAACAAGTTGCAAAAAGAAAATTTCAAAAATAAAATGTTTTGCAAAAAAGGGAGAGGCAGGGGTCGAAATTTTCTTTATTGAAATACTATTACTAACTTTATTAACCCCTGCCTCTCCCTTTTTTGCAAAACATTTAATTTTTGAAATTTTCTTTTTGCAACTTGTTAAATACATGAAAATAAGCATATTTTATAACTGGAACTTTTAATAAAAATGACTATTAAGCTGAGAACAAGCTTATTTGTCTTGACAGTTAAGCTATAATCATAATAAGCACAAGATATTAAGCCAATTGGCTAATAAGCTGGAAATAAACAAGTTTAAGATGAAAATAAGCTACTTAACTAATAAAAAGCTAAAATGCAAACTGAGAAAACATCTTGACTTAAAAATAAGCACTGAAAAGCTTTTTATTAAGCATAATATTGACAGATACACAGGACAGTTATTGGGTTTTAAGGTAATATTAAGCTAGTAAAATAAGCACTAAAATAAGCACTAAAATAAGCTAAGAATTGGAAATGAACACTGGAAACATCAAGCTCACCAGTTAGGCTTTCCAAAAAGCTAAAAAGCATAAGCTTAGGACAACTGTAGAGCTTGTGGTTAACTTTTGAAAATGGAATTAGATCACTGCTTAATGCAGTTTTACACTAAAATGGGACAAAAAATAAATAAATAGCAGCCCTAGCTATTAAGCTACAAAATGGAAAATGAAACTTGGGACATTGAGTAGGCTAGGTAAGCTTCTCAAAAAGCTAATTTACACCTATTTTGGTTAACTAATAAGCTCTTAATGAGCTTATGAAACTGTATAGCTGACTGAGTACAGGGCATGTTTTGACTTTTTATTTAAACTGCAAGGTTGACTTTTTTGAACTTAGGATCTATTCTACTAACTTATTATGCTATTATAAGCTGTAATGAGATGAGATTAAGCTAGAGAGATAAGTTACAAGCTATTGTAATGAGTTTTAGTTTCTAAATCCTAACAGCTAGCTAGTTAAGTGAGATTACAAGTTATTTTGACTATTTGGCAAATAAGGACTGTGTTTCTTTGCTGAGATGAGATATTAGGACCTAAAGTAACACAGAACAACCAAGGACAAAAGCTCTAACAAATTCTAACACAGTAGAACAAGTTAAACCAAACACCCTTTTTAAAAGCTGTTAAGAAACTTTTCAAAGCGTAACAAAGATTTGGACCATGAACTTTATTGAAATACTATTACTAACTATAATGAAACAGATTCAAACTGAAATTAACATAAAGTCTTGACCATTGGATTGAGCCAGATCATTGGAATTGCCACTTGTCAGTTTTGGCGCCAAAAATGTCTTGAGCAGGTTTTTCTTATTAATTGGCTTTGGTTGATAGTGGAGGTGGAAGGGGACAGCTGGGGATAGTGAGGTGGAAGTGAAATGGTGGAAGACAAGTGGTGAAAACCACTGGTATCTGCCTAAACAGCTGTGGGAGAGACGAAACTACAGTGTAGCGGTTTTATTTGAATTTAAATATTGGGCCGGGTTGTATTTGGGCTTGGTATTGGGTTGGCAGATTTAATTTAGGTCCGTTTGGTTTCATAGTAATAATAAGGACCATTTGTGTAGTTTAGCTAAAGTTGAAGGTTTGATTCTGTCCATTTCCCAAAGCTTTCATAAGGACTAAAACTGCCAAGTAAGAATAATACAAGGACCTTAGTTGATAATTTCCATTTTTGTAAATCCAGGGACCAAAACTGTCAAGTTTGAAACTTGAGGGACCAATATTGTAATTTCTCAAAAAGTTTATCATAAGGACCATTTTTGTCCTTAATAAATAGTACAAGGTTTATTTTGATCAATTTCCAATTTTAAAACCTTAAGGACTATTTTTGACACTTTTGCAAAGTTGAGGGACCAAAGTTGTAATTTTGTGATTTTAAACTTCAAAGGATTATTTTGAACAACTTGTGAATCCCAAGGACCTAAAATGATATTTTACAAGTTTTTGAATTACCAGGGACTAATTTTTACAACTTTTGTAAAGTTGAGGGACTAAAACTGCCAATTATGCAAACTTGATACGTTTTTCACCAGATTTTGATGTTTTTGCATTTAAAACATATAAAACACTTGTTTGTGATATTTTTATCATTTTGATGTGTTTCTAAGTGTTTTCAGATGTTTTTGGCATTCTAGCAGTATAAAAATGATGAGTATTTAGACACTCATCAATCCCCCACACTGAGATATTGCTAAAAACATCTGAAACATCTGAAAACACTTAGAAACACAAATGACGCCAAAAACATCTGTTATCACAAATGAAGATAACGAGTTAATTCCAACTCGTCTGGTTACGGGATGGCGTGTTTGCATTGACTATCGTAAGTTGAATGACGCCACTCGTAAAGACCATTTTCCTCTACCCTTTATGGACCAAATGCTTGAGAGATTAGCAGGGAATGAATACTATTGTTTCCTTGATGGTTTCTCAGGGTACTTTCAGATTCCCATTGATCCGAAGGATCAAGATAAAACCACATTCACCTGCCCATACGGAACTTTTGCCTATAGACGTATGCCTTTTGGCTTATGTAATGCTCCTGGCACGTTCCAACGATGTATGATGGCCATTTTCCACGACATGATCGGGGAAACAATGGAGGTGTTTATGGATGACTTCTCGGTCATTGGGGATTCTTTTCAATCATGTCTTTCCCATTTAGATAAAATGCTTCAAAGGTGTGAAGACACCAATCTTTGTCTAAACTGGGAGAAAAGTCACTTTATGGTCAAAGAAGGCATAGTCCTTGGCCATAAAATTTCAAAGAACGGGATTGAGGTAGATAGAGCAAAAGTCGATGTTATTGCTAAATTACCTCATCCTACTACCGTCAAAGGTATTAGGAGTTTTTTAGGTCATGCTGGTTTCTATCGTAGATTCATTCAAGATTTTTCCAAAATCGCCCGGCCAATGACCCATCTTCTTGAAAAGGATGCTCCTTTTATCTTTTCACCCGAGTGCATCGTAGCTTTTGAAACATTGAAGAAAAAGCTTACTGAAGCACCCATTCTCGTTGCTCCTGACTGGGATTTACCTTTTGAGCTTATGTGCGATGCAAGTGATTTTGCTATCGGCGCAGTCCTAGGGCAACGAAGAAACAAGCATTTTCAGCCTATTCACTACGCAAGTAAGACTATGACTGAAGCTCAATCTCATTACACCACCACAGAAAAAGAGCTATTAGCCGTGGTGTATGCATTTGAGAAGTTTCGGCCTTACTTAATCTTGACCAAATGTGTAGTGTATACGGATCACTCGGCTCTTAAATATCTCTTTGCAAAGCAAGATGCAAAGCCGAGATTGCTCCGTTGGGTTCTCCTCCTCCAAGAATTTGATATTATCATACGTGATAAAAAAGGAGCTGAGAACCTGGCTGCTGATCATCTGTCCCGATTAGAGAACCCTCACCAAGATGTTTTCGAGAAAAAGGATATAAATGAAACATTTCCTCTCGAGACACTCAATGCGGTTTCTTTTCGTGGAAACTCTTCTACCCCATGGTTTGCCGACTTTGCAAATTACCATGCGGGTAACTTCATTGTGAAAGGGATGTCAACCCAGCAGAAGAATAAATTCTTCAAGGATGTTAAACACTATTTCTGGGACGACCCTTTCTTATTCAAAATCTGTGCGGATCAAGTCATCCGACGGTGTGTTTATGGACAAGAAGCTCTTGACATTCTCAAAGCTTGCCATGCTGGACCCACCGGGGGCCATCATAGTCCAAACTACACCGCCAAAAAGGTGTTTGATTCCGGGTTTTATTGGCCCACAATCTATAAGGATGCCCACGATTTTGTCAAAACTTGTGATGCTTGTCAGCGTCATGGAAACATATCTCAAAGAAATGAAATGCCACAAAATGCCATTCAAGTTTGTGAGATATTTGACATCTGGGGTATTGATTTTATGGGGCCATTTCCATCTTCTCGTGGTAACAAGTACATACTCGTAGCGGTTGACTATTTGTCGAAATGGGTTGAAGCAAAAGCTTTACCTACAAATGATGCCCGAGTAGTTGTGAAATTTTTGAAAGCTCTCTTTGCCAGATTTGGAACTCCTCGTGCTATAATTAGTGATCGTGGTACACATTTTTGTAATGACCAATTTGATCGTGTCATGCAAAAGTATGGTGTTACCCACCGTCTATCTACTGCATACCACCCCCAAACAAGTGGGCAGGTGGAAGTTTCAAATCGTGGTATTAAAAGAATCCTTGAAAGGACAGTAGGTGAAAATCGTGCATCCTGGTCGGATAAACTGGATGACGCACTCTGGGCTTTTCGTACAGCTTACAAAACACCAATTGGGTGTACTCCATACAAGCTAGTGTACGGAAAAGCATGTCATCTTCCGATTGAACTAGAGCACAAGGCTTACTGGGCCTTAAAACATGCAAACTTCGATATACAGACAGCTGGTGATCACAGAAAAGTTCAAATGAATGAACTAAATGAACTTCGTGATCAAGCTTATGAGAACTCTTTGATCTACAAGCAAAAGACAAAGAAGATTCATGACTCTAAGATCAAGAACCGCGTTTTCAACGTTGGTGATCGAGTCCTTCTTTTCAACTCTAGATTGAAGATTTTCTCGGGAAAGCTTAAGTCCCGTTGGTCTGGTCCATTTACTATCACTAAGGTTTATCCTTATGGCACCATTGAGTTATCTCAGCCTGATGGTCCTAATTTTAAAGTAAATGGTCATCGATTAAAGCATTACTTTGGAGAGGACATTCCACCTGTGGTTGTCCCGGATTTACAAACATTCCCCATGAACCAATGAATGCGGGGATCGAGTCAAGCTAGTGACTCGGGAATCAAAAATTGTAGCACACACAATATGGGTTTTCACCCATGTTTCTGTCTTCTTATCCCCTTTCTATCACCCTAGTGTGGGGGAGTTTTTCCCACGCTGTCGTATAAAAAAAAAAAAAAAAAAAAAAAAAAAAAAAAAAAAAATGTGTACATATCAAAAATAAAATAATGGCCGTAGTATTTCCCTTTTGTGTTCTTTGTTTCGGCATAACCGCCGGTACTTTGAATATTGAGGGCAATATTCATTTCTAAGTGTGGGGGGGAATTCTCACGAATTTCATGTAATTATTTCACCCAATTCCCCCATTTTTTGGCCAAAATTTTTTTTGGAGTAAGTGTTTTTCACTTACTCAGCAAATGGTAATCAGTCCGCCATGTCTAACCCACATAAGGATTGGCTAATCCAGGAGCAAACGGCTCTTGGTAAAGATATCTCAAATCCGTTTATGGCTTGCAATTTGCCTAAAATTGTATGGTGTTCAACTCACCATATCTTTAAACTAGTGAAAAGTTGGCTAGCCCGCAAGTTTATGGCTTGTGGTAAAGGCAGTTGAAAATCCATAATTGGTAATCGACTCACCAAAGATAATATTAATAATTTATCTAAGAGTTGGCTAGTCCAGAAGGGTACGGCTTCTGGTAAAGACAAAATCAAATCCGTTGAAAGCTGGTGGTTTGCTCAAAATCACATGGTTATCGGTGTACCATGGTTCTTACTTGAACTGAAACATTTGGCTACTCCAGAAGTAATGGCTTTTGGTAAAGAGTTTAAAATCCATTATGTTTTCTCAAATCATTGCTAGGGACTAGCAATATCTTAGTGTGGGGGATTGATGAGTGTCTAAATACTCATCATTTTTATACTGTTAAAATGCCAAAAACATCTGAAAACACTCAGAAATGCTTCAAAATGATGAAAATATCACAAACAAGTGTTTTATATGTTTTAAATGCAAAAACATCAAAATTTGGTGAAAAACGTATCAAGTTTGCATAATTGGCAGTTTTAGTCCCCCAAGTTACAAAAGTTGTCAAAATCAGTCCCTGGTCATTCCAAAACTTGTAAAATGTCATTAAAGGTCCTTGGGATTCACAAGTTGTTCAAAATAATCCTTTGAAGTTTAAAATCACAAAATTACAACTTTGGTCCCTCAACTTTGCAAAAGTGTCAAAATTAGTCCCTAAGGTTTTAAAAAAATAAGAAAATAATCAAAATAAACCTTATACTATTCATATTTGACATAAATGATCCTTATGATAAAACTTTTTGAGAAATTACAAGTTTGGTCCTTATAGTTTCTAAATTGACAATTTTGGTCCCTGGATTTGTAAAAATGAAAATATTCAACTAAGGTCCTTGTACTAATCTTACTTGGCAGTTTTAGTCCTTATGAGAGCTTTGGAACATGTTCAAGATCAGCCCTTAACTTTGGCTAAATTGCAAAAGTAGTCCTTGTGGTTACTTAGCTTCTAAACCAAACGGACTCTATTATCAAAATAAGCCCAATCCAATCCAATAACAGTGACCCGGCCCAATATTTAAATTCAAAAATACCGCGCCACTGTTCATGCTTCTCTCCCAAAGCTGTTTAGCCAAAACCAGTGGTTTTAACCATTGGTTTTCACCTTTACACCTCACTAACACCACTTGAGTACCTTCCCCTTCCACCTCCACACAAATCCAACTCCAATTAATGCAGAAAACCCACCCTTTGAAAAAATGGCGCCAAATTCGACATTTGGCAAATCTGATTATCTGGATGATTTCAACGGTTAGATTATGGTGGGATATTCTCAAGAGTGTCGACAAAGGAGATTGAAGTCAATAAATATCAAGAGGAAGCAATGGAGAAGTCAGTTAGAATAATTTTTATTTAAGCTTATGTCGTTTTAGTTAATTTCCTTTATCCAGTGTATTTTTAAGCTCTCAAGTACTTTATTAAGTATTATCAGTGTATTTTGAAACCTTTTCAATAATCAATTTCCAGTTTCAAGTCTTATCTCTTGTTATGCAATTTTTACTAATTCAAGAATCTCAAAATGGTGAATGTTGTTACTTAACTGTTAGTTTGGACTCAGAAGTACATATAAGCTCCTTATAAAGCTTATAAAAGCTTTTAGATACCTTGAAAGCAGTATTAGTAGCCAAAACCAAAAATTCACAAAAATATCAAGAAAATAAAGAAAAAATAAAAATCCATGGTGATTGTGATCAAGAAGCTGGAGCAAGGTAGCTTTTGGATTGCCTTGGTTTAGAGCTCTGAGGAGAGCATATAGGAATTGGTTACAGTCCTTGGTTCTTAGCTTTTACTTGGAATCTCATTTGTAAGCAGTTTGATCAATTTGGCATTTTACTATTATAGTTGTTCTTTAGCTTAAATTTCTGTATCTTTGTGTTAATTAGTTATAATTTAGTATGTTTGATCATTAAAATCAGTAGGTTGTTTACTTAAATTTGTATTTTGCAAAAACCTTATTTGGACAGTGAAATCTGCATAATCATAAGTCTTGTTTTTATGAGGTTAGCACTGTTGGATCATGTCCTTTTAGTCTCATATATTGATATTGTAAGGTCTGAAATCAAGTTTATGGTTCACAATTTTGATTTGGTTTGAAACACATCAACTCAGTCATATAAAGGGTTGTTTGGTTGAATTTGTTTAACTGTACTAAAGGTAGTGCAGACCTGTGCTTGTGGTTGTTTTGTGTCAAACTTGGTCTAAAGAACTCAGTTAAACAAGAAAACCTGTGCTCATTAGACAGAAAGTCAAAATACTCTTTAATCTCATCTCATAAGCTCACTGTTAAGATTTGATAGGTGAAAATCATCACAGTAGCTTGGAACTTGGTAACCTAGCTTAATTTAATCTCCTTCTAGCTTAATATTACATAATCAGTTCATAGAATCAAGTTAAAATTCAGTTTAGTCAACCTTTTATTTCAATCAAAAAGTCAAAAAGCTCCCCTGTGCATCAGTTTTATTAGCTGAATCATAAGCTTCTACAGAGCTTATTAGTTGTCCAAAATAAGTGATTTTTGTTTCTTTGGATAGCTAACCTGGTCCTCTTTAGGTTCCAAGTTAAAAATCTCAATTTGGAGCTTATTCACCAGGGCTGCAAGTGCTTATCATGTTGTCCCAACTAACTCAGCATTAACTGAGTCTCAACTCAGTGGATTGTCAGTTTTTAAAAAAAAGCTTCTCCCAAGCTCATAAGAGCTTATCATGGTCTGAGTTTTGGTGTAATTGGTCTCACCCAGGTCTAGAACAAGTTCCAATTTTTACTTTTCATTTTTAGCTTATTTTGTGTTCTGTGCATAAGCTTAAAGTAGTATACCAAAATCTGTTTTGCTTATCAAGCTCAAACCTCAAATCTGTGTTAACTTGTAATCCAGAGGTTCAAGCTTGTTGTTTTTGGTTGCAATAGAGTTCTTATAGCTTATTTTAGCTTGTATATCAGTTTGGTGCTTGTTGTGTTCTTCTAGCTTATCATAAGTGCTTATTTATAAGCAGTCACAACTGCAGTTGCTAATTTCTCCAAACAAGCTCATGTTTTTCTATTTTTCTTAGATTCAGTAGATTAAAATAGACTTTTCCTGAAATTTTCATAATTTTTCATAACTGTTTGCTATTTTTCTTAATTAAAAACAGTTTTTAGGCATTTTTAAATAGCTTTTAATACAAATAAATTATAAAAAGTCCAAAAAAATGATTTTTCAATTTTCTTAGGTTAAGATAAATATAAAAGTAATAAAAAGTATTTTTCCATAATTTTCTTAGTTTAAAAAGTATTTTTTAGCATTTTAATTAGTTTTAAATAGTTTTAAATTAATAATAAATACATAATAAGTCTAAAAAATATATTTTTAGTTTTAAAATAAGTTTTATCATATTTTAGATTTTTCCAAGTTATAATTTCATTTTTCTAGGTTAATTTTGTATTTTCTTGTATTTTAGTGCAATTTAAATACTTAATAAATAATTTTTAATTAATAATAATTAAATAAATAGTTGTAAAAATAATTTTCTTTTTCTAATAATTTTCTTTTATTATTAGGATTGTTAAAATATCATTTTCATATTTATAGGCCTTTTATTTCTTAAAACTCATTTTTTATTTTGTACGTGGACGTAATTTTATTTTAAACGTAAGTTTTAAGTTTTAGGTTTTAAACGTTCATCGACTTTAAAAATAGTGATAGCGTTTATTTAATAGATTTTATCTTTTATTTCTTTTAATTTGCATTTAAGTCGCTTTAATTTGTAGATTTTCTCTTTAGGTATAATTTTCCATCAAAAACCTTACTGATCGCTATCCTTAGTGATCATTCTACCATCTGATTAAGTGTTTTTACACCAATTCATCCTCCGTGGGACTTAACGACCCAGGAATTCCCTATATTCCTCTGATCTTATTTGCATTTGTGTTTGAGCAGTTTTAGTCTGTTAGACTTGACTGTTTAGCACCAATCACTTACGCTTTAGCTTACTACTACGCATAAGCTCCTTTCTTACGCATAAGGATCCTTGTTACTCATAACCCACTGTTCACTACATTTTGGCCTGTTACGCATATATTACTTGTTAAATGTTACGCATAAGTCACAAATACCTGATGTTTCATATAAGCTTACATAAGTTAATATGTTGTGTGTTAAGTGAAAAATTGGACTTTGAAATTTCAAAATTAACTCGTTCACGTAACTTATCACATCAACTTCAAACAATTGGACAAATGTGACTTAGGACTTGTAACTATCATAAACATGTTACCATCAAACAAGTAATTAGATAATAAATCAGACTAAAACAAATACATTCTGTTTCCATATGTCTGTCTATTTATCTAATGACTTTCAGATCACAAAATGGCTGCAAATCAAGCAAACATCAATGCCCCAGCTGAGCTCTCGATGGCAAACACATTCCCAGCTGGATACAACAAAACAATTGGCAAGAACAATCTCCGTGTCATCTTCAACAACTTCATATGCTCATAATCATCTTGCAGAATTGATGTGGACATCCTTCTGCAACATCCATTCAAATTCATGCTCACAAAGTCATCCTAATGATGAGTATGATTCAATGGATGACGAAATACAATTTCGTAAGACATTAATTCAGAAAAGGCTGGAATACCATGCTTCAACCTTTCCGGTTAATCAACCCGGTGGGGCAGGAGGGTCTAACAGTAGTCATCCACTTATGGAAGATCCATTGTAAAAAACTCTTACCCCCATCCGATCTGGTTAATCAACCCGGTAAGGATCAGGGTGTCACTGTCACTACAACTTTTGAAATGAAGCAACCACAACAATAACTAAAACAACCGCAAGAAGAATTGCATGATGAAGATGAGGAAACTTATGACATAGGAGATTATGATCATGATAAGTATGATTGAGTCACTGATGATGTTAATTTGGCAGCTGAAGAGGAAATGATGCGAAAAGAGGCAGAAGAATCTGCTAGAGCTGAAGAGGAAAAGTTAAAGAAGGAATCAGATAACTACTTAGTTGACAATCCAATACACAAACCTCAACAGTCTTCTGAACCAACTCTTGACACTTCCACCAAACCCAAATCATCACCTCAATCATCACCTCCATCAACAAAAGAAACAACTAAATCAACAACAAAATCTGTTAAGAAGGCAACTCCATCCAATGATTCGACAAATGGTTAAGCAGGTTATCACCACTACACAACAAGCTACACAGCCACCACCATCTGATCAACCAAGGGATTTAGAAACCACACCACCAATGGAGAAAACCATTGATCACTTTACATACATTGGTGGTGAGGATCTTAACTCACCTGAGCCCCAACCTGAACCTCAACCAAAATTCAGATCAAGAACATTACTGCACTCCTTGTTTTCATACGCATCAAATCAAAGAGCGTGTTGAAGATCTCCACCTCGCGGTCGAATCTTACCAAAATTCTACACTTCAACGGAATCAATCAAGAACCTCAGTACAAAATCGTTCATAAACCAAAGTTTGGGTTTGTCTACCGAAGTGAAAATCATCATACTTGCTTCATGGCTTTTGATGAAATTCATAAAGATCTATGACACCACCCTGGAGATGGTTCGAGATGGATTGGCATATCGATTGAAGGACATTGAGTTCGGTAAAATTCAGACGAAGAGATGGAATTCCAAAGGATCGCAAGGATGTTCATTGATTTATCACTAGGATTGATGAAAGGTTGAGTCATCGGGATCAGATGCAACGGTTGGAGAGCTATGTGGGAGGAAGACCAAACTTTCCGATTCTGACATACCAACGTCCTCAGAAAGTAGCTGATCGTCTATAATCATTGGGTACTCTTTTAACTCTCTTGATTGTGATTTTGTTTGTTTGATTTATTCATGATGGCTTGTGCACACATAACAGTGTACAACCCGTACTTGTAATGAAAGGACCCTGTGGTACGCTTCAGTGCCACAATCCTATAAAAGGAGCGAAAGCTTCTTACTTTTGAGTAAAACTTATCAAAACTTTCAATTTTCAAAGTTTTGCTCAAAAGAACAAGTACTCCCCCTTTTGTTTTCAAAACCTCAAAAGTTAATATTACTTGTTGAGGGGGAGTATTTGCTAAAATATTTGTTCACAAATTGTTCTTCGTGGAAACTTTCCACAAAACTCGAAATGGACATATTCGATATCAAAATTTCGTCAAAAATAACATTTATATGCCATTTTTGAGGGGGAGAAAAATTGTGTGATACTAATATGTTGTGAAAATTGTGATTGAATCCTCGTGATAAAGACTTAACCCATGAATTGACGAGTTTTGAACTGTCATACATCGAAAAGATTTGTCCTCAAAGACTTATCCGAGTAGATTGTACCTATTCGAGAAACTCTTGGTAGACATGAACTTTGACGCGTTTGACAACCTTTCGAGGTTTGTCTACACCTTCAAGGTAGTTATTAGAGCTAGTTGTCACCTAAAAGCTGACAATTTAACTCTTTAACTATGCAACGTAACCGTGTCTCGCAGGGAATTGTCTATCTTGAGTCGATCAATTCAAAAAGTGCGCGCTCTTCTCTCACCGTGCAGATTTCTGTCAAAACACTTAAGCACGTGTCGAGGGGGAGTATTGCATAATACAAAACTCTCACAGTGGTACAAAATGTTTTTACTCATAACCACTTTGAGAGATTTTCATGAAAATGGTTTTATGACAACATAGGTTAGTCATGGAGTTATAAGGTGACTAAGGTTAGGAATAACCGTCCTATGATCCGCCAGAGCCGGAGGGATCTACCCAAGGACACCACCAATCATTAGAATTTAGAAGTCCTTAGGTATGATTATAAAAGGGAGAAAATGAGAATCAGAGAAAGAAGGAGTTGAAGAATTAAAAAAGAAACGTAATGAAAAGGGTGAAAAGAAATAGCCTTCCAGATTATTCAACTTAGGGCAGACACCGGGTTCAATACATATGCTACTGGATGTCACTAGATGACACCGGTATTGAAGATCAAAGACGTCATGGACCCAGTGACGCATGCACTAAACCTTCTTAGCCACTCAAGTTTCTCTCAACAGAATCTTGTTTCATTCTCACAGGGAAATCTACGTAAACTATCGGCTTTCTCTTAGAGATTGCTGGTATTGAAGAAGGAGACCCTCTCCCTAGTCTCCGCTTAGGAAAACCAAAGCGCACTGTTGAGTCTAGAGCCACGAGATTTATCAAAAGATCTCTTAGGAACACTCAACATTGCAACACTTGTCGTTCAACAATAAGGACGCATGTGATACTATTCTAGAGTCCTACACAGATCTTAGCAATCTGTCGAGAACATTTATGAGGGGTTCACAACTGTGATCCTCAGTGATTAAATGGAAACTCCTGCCAGGGTCAACATCAAACAGCCCTGACAGCAGGTCACTTTAGTAACTCCTTGTGGGTTACGCTTAGTGTTGTCTCAAACGGTCTACAGTCGTGGGGTGATCCTTCGGTGTACCTCAGCGACTCACCTGAACTGTAGGTGTACTTCGGTGCATCGTGTTATCCTACTTGAGGGACTCCAGTTCAGGAACAGCCTTTGCTAGAATTAGAGATGTGTTTTCACAATATGCTGTTAACACGCTCGAAGTTCGAACTTGTAAGTGCTGGAAATCCTGCTAAGGAGATTCCTTTCAAGAATCGAGTCCTAAAGATGTGGGTCATTACTTCAACTTATTCAATGTAATGCCAACTGTCCCTTATGGGATTCGGACGGCTGATTCGCCCGACCAAGGTGAATGATATCAAGACATTCATCAGAAGAACAATCGTAGTGGTCAATTCTCTAAGAAACGACCACAATGATCGATTGGTGTTTATCACTAACCAATTCTTATGTTTTCTTCTTATGGATGCTCATGGGAGATGATCGTGCAGATTATCCACATGCTCATACCAACAACAACAAAATTGACGTTCTCTCAAAAGGCAACACAAAAGTCAGAATGATTCTTCATCAAAGAATCTACAAAGTTTAAAGACTAAAGAGAACTACATCAACACTGATATCCAACGTTAAAGAGCGTGTGAGCATGTTGGAGAAGGACGTGGAGACACCTGAGCAACGAAGCGGACCTGATGCAGATTACTACAACATAACATCACCATATCCACACCAGAACAAAGAACAAAGATAAACGAAGACGTTAAAGCTAAAAACTTCAAAGAAAAACAAGATCCTCACACTGGGGAGATTGTTAGAATCCAAGCACTTCTTCTCACAAGAAAGAAGAATGTCAGAAGACGTCAAAGCAACTATTACATCAGCACCTACAACGTTTCAAGATTACTTAAGTCATTAAATACCAACACTTAGGGGGAGATTGTTGGAATCACTCCTAAACTATAATTCAAGTGTTTGTAATTAACATGTAATAGGTTGCTTAATTAGGCTTTTAAGTTAGTATTAATGGCAAGGCTTATGTAGAAAGCCCATGAGCCTTGGCCCAAGCCCAATAAGAAGGAAGGGACTAGATGTGTTGCTCTAGCTCCCTTCCCCTATAAATAATGTTGTAAACTCCAATTTGGGAGTTGGTTGTTCACTTTTATTCACATCATACGCATAACCTTTCTCTATCATATTATCGTATGTGTTTATTGTGTTCATCCGATCATTCTTATCTCATTTCTAACATATTGATGCTTGTGTTACAACATGGTGACCTAACATTCATACCCATTTGGATACAGATGTGGCCAATTAAAAATCATGCTTTAGCTATTAACAATTTGATAATGATAAAAATTTCAGATACAAGAACTTAAGAAGAAATAAGAGAATCAAGTTCAGCTTTTGAGGCAGAAACAAAAGAACGACGCATCATCAAAAAGATTGCGAAATAAAATACAATTCATCAAGGCACAAAATGTGGGATAAGATTTAGGTTTCGTGACTCTAAAATATATTTATATGAGTCACATTTAGTCCTATCAATACATATAAGTGTTTCTTGAATTTTCAGAATGAACGGTTTTTCTTTATTCCCCGTGAACTTCAGAGTTTTCATATTCCATTAGTTTCTGATCTGCAACAGGTAGCATTGGAGAAAATTCTTAATGGGTGAACCCATTAATGACCCAAATTAGCAATTGGCCTGTAGGCAATTTTCATGAAGGTTATTTTACCTCTGTGTTATGTAAAATTCAATCATTGTGATGTATCACAACAAACATCCTTATGTGTATATACTCATTTTCTGTTATAGATGGAGGCTACATTGGATCCAATTTGTTGGTTTATCCAGAGAGATACTTACAAAAATGGGGTTAGAAGATGGAATAAACAGCTTATGATTAACAGAGGTTACTCATCTAAAATCAATGAGATTATTGATACTTGGTATCCTACTTAAGAGGTTATACATGTTTTCCAGGTTCCTTGAAGGTGATTTTGAGACTTATGACTCAAATATGAAGCGGTCACGTGTTTGGGGTGGTGAACCATAACTACTTTTGTCCTCACTTGTCCTTAAGTACGCTATTGAAGACTATTAATATTTATAGGATTTGTTTTCTGACGCTTCTCGGCTTCATTTTTTACATTTTGATCCTATGTTTTCAGAGTGCCTATAACTATTTATATGCGGGATAAGTAGTATCAACGTACCTGATAGGTTGTGAATGAGTACTTTTAATGTTTAAAGAGTAAAAATGTTTTGCACTGATGACCAATGTGAGTTAGTTATTTTAATATTTTACTTAAACACTACCGAGTAATTTCTTTTATCAGTTCTGCACAGATGTGGCGAGACGTTATACAGTCAAATTTTATCAGTTAAATACTCAAGAAGATAGGATAAAACTTAATTTGGGATAGATGTTTATTAAAAGTAATGTGATTGTGACCAAAGAAATAGATACAAGTTGAATATGATCATGGAACAATTCTATAATTTTGCCTTATTCATTTTCTGATTGCCTTGATTGGTAATTTAGGTAAATCTAATTACTTTATGTAGGTTGGAAAAGTGTTACGGGTACCAAAAGTTAAGAAAGATGAGACCAATTGTGAGGAACTTTCTTCATATTTATCTAAACATGAATGCCTCCTATGGAAGGAAGATTGCGATCTTTTATTAGCTCCGACAAGAGAAATTGCAAAACACATGTACGTGCAATATGTAATGTGTCCGCTATTAGGTTCCAATCATGTCGATGCTGGGGTATGTTTTAATTGTTTTATTCCTATTTGAACATAAAGTCCAAGTGTTCTAATGTATTTAGGAAAATGTCTGTCATGTATGTCGTATTTTAGCTCAAGATGTTTGACATTGAGTTTAATAAATCTGCCAGATTCACATTCTTGTATCCATGGATTTCCTCAAGGCAATAGAGAGAAATACTCTTTCTCAACGTCCTTCATGGAGAGTTGATCAAGCAGATGTCAATACTCAGTGCGATTATGCACTACTTATATCTGATCATTCAGTTTTTCCTCAGCGTAAGTACTAACTTCATGAATTTATCTTGAAAGATGTTGTTATTCGTAGCTTTAAGGTGGAATCATTTGTTGAAGTATCATGCTTATGGAAACCAAACACAATTTAGCTTAGACACCACCCTATTCTTCCTCGAGTAAACAATGCACACCCACAACCACATCCACCATCTTAAAAAAAATAAAACTCAAAACCTATATTATAAATAATCATTAACATCCTTAGAGTCCTTCCTTCCTACACTAATACTTCAAGAAGCTCTGGTTTCTTTCCATTTGCTTTTTCCATCCCACTGCCACCAAGTAGCGCCTGGCCTGCTAAGAAAGAAATTCATGGTACTTGATCCACCATTTCTTTAAGCTCAACTATCGCTATCCTTTGACTTAGTGCATAGGTAATTTAGAGGCTTTAACTGATAATGAATGCCTAATCTTATAAAATTGAGATTGATCACTATCTGTTTCTTAAAATGGTTAAAAAAGAACATAGTTTCACATAGTTCCTGATTGAAACACCATATTTTAACCCCCATGCTATCTATGAATGAAAATACAATATTACCATTCATATGCTACAATCAAATCTTAAAGCAACCACATATACTAAAACAGCTCTATATACAAACCACGAAAAAAATACTAATGCGGCTTCCATTAGGCCTAAGTGCCATGCTGAAGAAAGAGGCTTTGGTACAGATTATGGTACTCATAATCTATTGACGGGAATGTCATGAGTCAAATGAGGTGATAAGCAAATTATGGCAACCCTTGGACGGTAATTTCACAATTTATTTTTTTGAAAATCAATGCTTTATTTTTCTGTTTCAGTGCTGCAAATTACGAATTGTATATATGTTAATATTTGGAAGTCATTGCTTTATTTATTTTTCTAATTATAAAAGTGTAATACTTTTGCAAAGCAAGAGAAATCCTTGCGCGTTCCATAAAAGTAAACTACTTTAGTTGTTAAGAATATCACAAATATTGGCTTAACAAGAGGATACTAAATTAGTTGTTAAACATTCTTGCTTAGGCACTATGATACAAGTTTTTATACATATAGTTTTCTTGCTTAGGTACGGAGCCAAGAATAGGAACGAAAGCGACTTTGAAGATTGTTGATTATGGGCATGATGAGGTTGCGTAGTCGCCTGAACCAGAAGAAGCGGAAATATCATAAACGGGCCGTGTACTGTTCGGTGCAAAGCTTCAAACAGTAAATGGAACACCACCAGGATTGTATGACTATAAATGTGACAACTCGTAAATTCCTCGATGCGTCGTAATTGGAGAAACGTCGATTTGATCGATCGTTTGATTTAATTTGAGACACGAGTCGTATTTTATATCGTTTTTATTGGAATTAATATTTTAAAATCAATGGCGTAACTCTCGAGTCACAAATCCTTCGTTTACTAGTCAAAATGAGCCCCAAACCTAATATAACGAAAGTTTTACGAAGTTTCATCTATAGTCCTTGTGATAGTTTCATAAACGCTCCCCTCACTTTCAACCTTACAAGAGTAGTCCTTCCTGGGTATATAAATACCCCACACCTCACACACTTCACCCATTTCTCACTTTCTTTCTCTCTCTATAAAACACACACACCTCCCACCTTTCTCTCTCTACAAAAATCCGGCCACCCATTTCTAGGGTTCCGGCGCCGTCATCTTTTCCGACCAACTTTCCGACGACCTCCAATAATTACACCACCACTTCTAATCAATATATCGGGTCCTTGTGACTCTTTTTCTACAACGTACGCACCACAAAACACGAAGACGCGCCATAGATCTTGATTTTTAGATCCGGATCTTTAGGGTTTTGTTATTAACGTTTTAAAAATGGTCAAGCTTGGATGGTTACGAGTTGTACTCGTAAGGAACACCATCACGACCCTCGTACTTCTCTCTTGTCTCACGGTAAAAATAATCCTTTGTTATTCTTTTATTTCTTTTCTTTAACCGGATTTGTTAATTCGTATAGTGGTTGGTTGTTGCATTTTGTGGACAAGTTATTGGAAAATAAGACTTGAAAACGTTCCTTTTATTTCGAATATCAAACAATGATAACATTTTAAAAAGAATTCGTGTGGTGTGAGAGTTGATAGGGCATGTTTCGTCGTGGGTTAAAAAGGGATCAACTCACTAAGTCAACTCATGGGTGAGTCGACTCAGTGAGCGAGTCAAGGCTGCCATGGTTTCGGGTCACAAGTGGCGTCGGGTCGACCATGGGTTTCGAGTCAGATTAGTTATGTTGACAGGGTCTTGTTTGGTTTCCTTCGTCCTAAATAAATGGTAATGAGTAGATGATAAAAGAAAAGGGTTGTTGTTTGATTATTTCTTGTGTCCACAGATTTGACCCGTATGGAGTTAAGGATGGGTCGTTCCTAGTCGAAACCCGTAAGGTCCCGGTCATGGTTTGGTTAAATGTAACCCATCTAGGGTGTTGATGTCTCGAGTTATGCCTAGACATTGTAAGAGTGTCGTGAAAGTAAAAATAAACCTATAGGACGTATGTAATATCGAAATGGGTTATGGGTACGATTTAACAAGATTGGATAATAGTTATAAGTCATGAACGTTGCTAATATAGACTATTGAAATTGGTAAAACGCGGTAATAATCTATAAGTCATTAAGGGTTGTTAAAAGGAATACAAAACAAGTAATATCTTGAGTTGTTTGGGTAAATATAAAACATGATAATGGAAGTTGTACATGATAAGCGTTTATTAACATTGAGTTTAGAATGTAATGATGGTAAATATCGAATAAGTAACTATAAACAAGGTGATAAACGCTAAGAGATAACTACGCGATTAATAATTAGTAATGAATATATCATATATGTTATAAGATTTTATACGGTTATAAAATTTGAGTGATATTCGACATATGGGTTATATTGGTTCTAAGTCGGGATTTATGTAACGTTTTGAATTAACCAACTACAATATGTTAGACTCGGGAACGAGTTTAATGTATTCTTTTTGCGACGAGCCTAAATATTATGTTTTCACATTTTAACCGATGATGAAATATATTACTGTATATATTGTTGACGAATACGGTTTTATTTAATTATAAACCTTTATTTACTACGATAATAACTCACATTTTATAAATACATGATAAGTGTAAATACGGTTTATGAACTTGAAAATAACTATCGATAACGAGTTATAATGATTAGTAAGTTGTACTTTATTAAACGTTTTGGCTTAAATGAGTTAAATATATTTGTTTTCCGATAAACTAAATATTACGTTTCACATTTAAGCTAATATTGAATTACATAACTATAAACTATTTACGGATATGGTTTAATCTATTATAAACCCTTATTAAATACGATGGTAACACGTGTCTTATAAAACATGTTAGCTTTTATAAACTTGTCGGGAAATGTTGTTTTGATAAGATGACTTATTGAAGTCGTAATGGTGGGAACGTTGAATAAACAAACGTGTCGTCATAATACACTAATTAGAATACCTTATACGAGGTACTTTCTTATAAACTTGTATAATATTGAATAGCGATTGAGAAACCTTTATTAATTGAGCGATAAATAGAAACTTGTCTTTTGTTATTAAACATGTACGTTTGGGGATTTCTAGGTAAATTGCCGAACTAATTAATTAACCATTTGGGTTACATAAATAGTTGTCGTCGCTTCCTAGTCTTTGACTAGCTTGAGTATTATCGGTATTTCTTGACTTTGTCAATGTCTTTTCCTTTTTGGCGTGAGTTATGGTCTATATGTCTCGATTATATCGATGTCTTCTTTCCTTCGCGTGAGTTGTACGTCGCGTCTATGTTTCTTACCACCACACGAAACGTTAAAACTAAACTTTTGAGATATTAATTATGAACTTTTGGGAACGATAATGTACTTTTGAAAGTAACGACATGAATGATCCACGAAAACTACAACACATTACTTTCTATTGATTTCTTTATCGTATGAGCCGTATTCTAAGAATATCGTATACGCATTAGGTTGCGTCACAACTATTCTATTGTACTCGTCGTACATTCTTTTGGATTTCATGGAGATTAACTTTAGATGCCAGTCGTGTCAATACTGAATAGTGCATTGCTGTGCCGTGATTTCCTGTTATCTTCTGCTAGTGTTTATTCGTGCTTTGTTGTGGCTAAGGTGAGTTTCATAGCCTCACTTTTATCTACGTTTTAACTACATTGGGGTGAGAATCATGCTACTATTTTTGGACCATGAAAACTATTTGGATTTGCTTATATGCTTGACTGTTTAGATAGATGTGCAGTAGTTGTTGCCTTAGACTAGGGTAGCAATCCTAATTGCTATAACTGTTGCCTAGCTAAGAATAGACTTCTACCTCGACCTAGTCCGGGGTTGGCAATTGTTCTAGTTTTTGCCACGACAGTGCTGGACTAGAGTCGTTGGGCCCGAGTAATCCCTGGATGCGGGATATGGTTTTTGGTTGGTGATCCGGGAATGATCGGTATTTATCTATCTTAGGTCTTGCATAGCAAATCAACTCCTACTGGTCCACTATGATTTTGTTGAACTTAAACCTATGAACTCACCAGCGTAAGCTGACATTTTAGCATGACTTCACAAGAATTTGAGAGATGTTTGGAATACGTGATCGGTGGAAGCTTGGCAAGAAGGCGGGGTGCAAGGATCATTTCTGAATCTGATAAACTTTGGGGACCTATTTTACTAAATCGTGTTTTGGGCCTAATATTTACACTTTTGGATTAAATATTTTCAATAACCAAATTTGTGATTGGTTTTGAATAGGGATGGCAAAAGCACCCGAAACCGATGGGGAAAACCGAAACCCGAACCGGTTGGGTCGGGTTCGGGGGCGGGTTCGCGGGTTTGGATACAGGTTCGGGTAGATATATTCTTTTCTTTTCGGGTACGGGTTCTAGTAATACCCGCCCGTTTACCTGTACTTGTATCCGTACCCGTATACCCGAATTTGTACCCGTTTTTTTTTGCTAATTTATATAAGGTCCTAATAAGTTTTGAGCTCTTAACCTTGTACAATTTTTTTTCTACTCTACTCCTTAATAACATATATCTTGGTAATTACAAACTATTGAATTAACACTTACGCTTAACGCTTCAATTCTCACACACATGACACATTAACTATTTAATCTTCAAACTTTACGAGTATTGAAGTCGTTTTCTTTAAATTCTTAAAACTTTGAATATATTAGGGTGTTTTGGTTTTTTTTAGGTTGAGTTGTACGACGATGATTTTCATTGGGGATAACCGATACCCGCGGGGAAAACCGATAACCCGATGGATAATTATAATCGGGTACTGGGGCGGGTTCGGGTTTGGATATTATAAACGGGTACGGGTTCACTAAAACCCGCCCCGAATCTGACCCGTTGCCATCCCTAGTTTTGAATGTTAAATGTTGTGTGCGATACCAATCCAATAGTAACGCCCTGAAAACTTGATTAAGTCTTCCGTTGTACCGAGATTTAGGGGTGTTACAGATTGGTATCAGAGCTCAAGGTTATAGAGAATTAGGTATTTTATAAACCCTAAACTATAACCACTTTTTAAAAAAATTGATCCTCGACCGACGCACGCCCGCTTGCCAAGCCGAAGCTTCTTAATTGATTATGGTATGAACTGCGATTTGAATTATGGGATGATCTGTTAAGGGATATTGTGAACTGATTATGGAAACATTATGATTTAGAGATATGGTTATTGATTTTGGGTAAATGAGATGAGATTATCGAGATATTACGGAATTTGATTTGAGTAAACGGTATATTATGATTTTGGAATTTTGAACTCAATTGACTGATAAGATGATTGATGAGATGTTGGGCTGATTTGATAAACGGTTTGATTGAACACTTGATTGAGCGTGTGCCCTGTTAGTAGACGATTTAAGTCTGCCTATCTTAGTAGTTCACTATAAGCATTTCGCATGCTTATACACACACAGTAAGCATGTCCTCATGCTTACGCATACCCCATAAGCATTTCTATATGGTTATGCACGCCCTATAAGCATGTCCTCATGCTTATACATGTACAGAAAGCATGTCCTTATGTTTTAGCACGCACTATACCTATCACAGAGTGTGGAGTCCCAAACCTTAAATTTATAACACTTAACTTATATTAAGTGGTTGCCTTGGGTATATCCCCAGAACAATAAAGAGAAAACTTTGTATGAATATACACAAATACGTGGGATCTATTGGAATGTATTTGGAAGATTAAAGTGAACAAATGAACACAGAATGTGATAACCAATAATTCAACATTATTTATCAAATAATGCGGATACTCTCAAAGTATCAGGGTTACGCAATTTCCTGGCATAATCTCACCACTTGATTTAAAACTTGCACATTAGTAGTGGTCGTGGAAATGATTTGGGAATATAAAGGAAATGGTACTTTTATAACTAAGTCAGGGAGTCACAAACGAGGCCTTTTGTCTCATGAACGTGAGTCCCACAGTTAAGTTTTGATGAACACGAGTCTAAAACGCGTTAAGGCTAATAAAGCATGTAAACTGGTGTGTTGGTATCGTGTGTGTGTCATGTTCACGTGTTTTGCATCTTATCATGTGTATGTGCCCTTGATCATAACTAGATGATGGATTATAATGATTTTGATGATGTCGATTGGTGATGGTCTCGTGTCACGATTTTAAGTCGAAACCCTCATAAACCGTTGTTTTTTTATTCTTTAAAAATTGTCAAACAAGTGGTAATCGGTTTTGATTACTAATAATGAATTCATGTCCGTTAATGTTATAATGATATGTGAAACCAGTAAGTGTTTTCAGATGATAAATTGGACTAACGTGTGATTATTTGGTTAACGTTAAATCATTGGTATGAATCAGATTTTTGGAATCGAATGACATTTCAACTAACAGCCTTAATTGAATAACAAATAAATTATGGTGTTTTGGGTAATTGGTAAGTTATTGACAAACATTAGATTTGATACCCGTTAATCGGTTGTTTTTGGGAAATTGAAAGAGTCGATCGGAAGTGTTTAATGGTGTTGGGTATGTTTGGTTGTCTGTCTAGATGGCGAGATTGGTATGAGATTGCTTGGAAGATTAATTAGAATTGTGAAAATTGTTTATTTTGGATTCAATGATATATATCAACTTTGCGCTACGTCAGGTGTTATCTTGACTTTCTAGTCCCGACTACCCTGGCAACGCCGTAACGTGGTCTTTAGTATTTATTTGGGCAATATGATTGTATAAAAGCCGAGAGTCATGACTCGGGCTTGGGAACTCGAAACGAATAATGACTCGAAATTTATATCGAAATTTTATATTGCAATTTTATATCGCAATTTTATATTGGAATCTACATTGAAAATCATATTGAAATTTATATTGAAACGAATAAATTTATATTGAGACTTGTCTCGAAATTTATATATATATATATGTATATATATATATATATATATATATATATATATATATATATATATATATATAGAGAGAGAGAGAGAGAGAGAGGATAACGTGGCTACAATTGTTGTAGCCAATTGGCTACAATCTTCCACATAAACTACATAAAAAAGGCTCAGGGACCCACTAAAAAGATTCAGAGACCCACAAATTGTAACACAAATTGTAGAGAGTTGGCTACAATGTAATTGTAGCTAATATATTCCCATATATATATATATATATATATATATATATATATATATATATATATATATATATATATATATATATATATATATATATATATATATATATATATATATATATATATATATATATATATATATATATATATATATACTAGTAAATAGTACTAGAAGATATAGATGATAAATGGTTTTGTACTAAGCATTCGATAACAAGGCTCGCCTTGTTATTCGACATTTTAAAGAGGGAACCAACGTTTAAAAATGGAAATGTTTTGTAATAAATGAGTCATTAAATGTTTCGAGGGCACGTTTATCGAAGGGTGTCATTTATGAGTATTTAATGTCAGTTATGTGTTGTGCGTGGGTTACGGATGACCTAACATTAATAGCATCGATCCACGTGGATGACGGACTTATTAGGTTGACGAACCTAATAGGCGCCCGCTATGTACGTAGGATAACGTTATTAATGGGCAAATTATCCTTATGACTCGTTAGGGTGTGTTTGGTTTTGGGATAATAAGCGACATGAACAAATGGTTGAGTTTATCGAGTTGACGAATTCGATAAGGTCTAACTATTTATTCTGAAACATATTAAACTATAAAGTTTATCATTTAGACGTCTCATTGTGTCATTATGAGTCGCATTATGGTTATTTGAGTGCATTCATGGTGCTTGTCGAGTCGATACCACACACACACACACACACGATGATACCTAACGCTAATAACTAAATGGAACAACGAGATATTTTTGAGATGAGGAAATGAATACATTTTGGGCATATAACATTGAAGTTGGGAATATATATTAAGAATTGGTTATAAACTGGTTGTGCCTTGCTTAATAAAAATGTATCGAACCTCGATTGAATATAGACTGATCACCTATATTCAGCCAGAGACAGCAGGACATGGGTTGATCACCTATGTCCGTCTCAGAGGTGAATTTTGCAAATACTGGGAATGGTTATAACAAAAATTGTGTACGGGTTTGAGATTGGTTTTAAGAATGATAAACTTTAGGTGGACTCGCATACTCACACTCACTAAGCATCACGAAAGCCTGCACTCACACACGACACACTGGCATCGTAACACCTCTTGAATCGTAACACTTCTGGCATCACTATACATCTCCGTTTATGTGAAATTCTTGGTTGTAGCACTTGAGCATAGTTCGCCATAAATCGGGTGAGACCCGATTGGCACTGTTTTCATCCGAATTGTTTTTCGACATAAGCCTCGTTAATCTTATTCGAGCATTTGAAATTATTTTGGGCTATTTTTGGATTTGGTCTTGACTATTTTGGATTCGGTTTTGGATCTTGGTCCTCGGGTTTTTGATTTGGTAATTTTGATCTCGTTCCGAGTTTTAACTCGTCATTTGACTTCGAGTCATCGTTTGGCTTCGAATTATTATTCGGCTATGTTTCGTTGATAACTTTGTTAAAATCATCTTTCGACCTTTAGTCGGTATTCGATTTCGAAACGTCATCCGGTCGCATTACGATAGTAACCGTATTGGAATTATTATTCCACCGTATTTCGATAGTAATCTTGTTGGAATTATAATTCCACATCGTTTCGGTAGTAACACCGTGGATTGTCATCGAGCCTCGTTTCATTGGTAACCCTGTTACCGACACTTATACCTCAAGCCTAGTCTTGAACCGATGGTTGAGAAAACTTCTGAAACCTTACCATTCACTCGATGTTGATTTTAACGACGTCATCTGGTCGACGTTGCTTTGCCAACAGCTTTCAGTAAGGTAGTACCTTACGTGCTGTTGATGTCGTACCTTATCCTCTATTTAGGTACCTCTATCGATAATGATCTAACAACTTGTTTTAGTGAAGTTGTTCACCGAGGATTATCCTTAGATATTGTTCCGTCAATGTTGACTCTAGAAACATTGAACCCTCAACATTGTTTGTCAACAATAGTCTGCTACGTCACACCCCCGGTAATGGTAATACCTACCCTATTTTATCAATATGGTACCTTACACACCATAGATGAGAAATTCTCTAGCATACCTACTTAGAGTCGTTGACGTTAACTCGTATGTAGGAAATTATTTGGATATCGATTGGTAGTTGAACTTCTTTTGGGGATTATGATTTTGGAGTTGAACCTTGAAACCTCCTGCGTTAAGTGTTAAGTGCACCAATGAGTCAATCGACTGACTGTGGTTAGTAACTCATACTCCCTTTTAGGAGTCGTACTTTCGTCTCTAACCTAGATATCATGCTAAGTCAACCGACCGATTGATGGTAGTAATCAACACTTTCTAATAGAGACATACTCTGAACTTCCTAGACTTCTCATCTAGTAGAAATTCCGTACTCACCAGAAATCTTGAAATCCTAAGGAGAAACCTGTACCACGTTCTCTAGGACAATCACATAATCCTTCTCTCATCCTTCGAGAAGCACCTGCTAACCTTTCGGACATCTCACCAAACGATAAGCTACACCATAGACGAAACCTTGGAAGTAGATTTCCTTCTTTACCTAAGTGATTGTTAGTAGCCTTACCAACCTATTCACCTCCCGCCAATCAGTTAAATGGAAAGTATGGATGATATTGCTCGTCTCTCCCTCCCATAAGTTATAGCAGTAATAGAGAATCCCCCTACCTTCTTTTAAGGAGGTAAGAGAATACCTATTCCTCAACCTTCAACTCATTTCGAAACTCTTTAAGGAAGAAGCGTGATCGGAAAACCTAAGTTACACAAACGAACTTCTTCACACGTAAAGGGAACCGTGTGCTTTAGGAAAGGCTAATTTCTATCTTTTCCGGGTTATGGCAATCGCCACACACCCATGTTTCATCTATCACTTCCTAGGGCCAAGAGAACCGATCTGGCTGTACTTGCAGTGTATCATCTCCAGACTAATGGCTGAAGTAGAGGAACCATTCGAGCCCTATTAGAACACGTAGCGCGCCTATCAAGTTTGGAAAAGGATGGGATAGACACCTTACATTTTCCAACTTCTCCTATAACCATACCTATCACTTTAGTACCCCTAAAGCACCGTAAGAGATCCTTTATGGTCGTAAGTGCCGATCCCAATTGTTGGGTAGAAATGGAAATACCCAACCTACCAACTCTGAACCTATTTAAGAAGATACCAAGGAAACCGTTCTAAGTTGAGATGGATATGTAAGTTACTCACAAATCATTTGGAGACATAGACAACGTAAGTCTCTTGAACCCTCCGAGATAACCTAGAATTAAGCTCACGGATCCACCATGAAATTATCTGAAGCGAGTAGTAAACGTGGAAACTTAATCCCCCACTATACTAATCCCCCTGAAAACCATTGCTAGATTGAGACCAGTAGCTTAGAGGTTTGAGCTACAATCAAGACTCGGTAGAGTTCCTAACATTTCATGTGTAATAGGAAGAAATGACTCGCCGCTGAGGCAATTGTTATCCTTCTGGGGAAATCCTAATCTTTGGACGTTTAAACTTCACTGACCTATCGAAACCATAGATGATGAAACCTAGAAAATTTAGTAAAGTTTCCTCTCTGTCTTCGAAGTTCATAGAAACTCGCAGTAAGACCCTAGATTCACGTAGGGAACGTAAAGATAAACCCTCGTGCTGTTGCACTCACCCCTTCTAGACTTTAACAGGTAATTTGGATTGAATCACGAGGACGCGATTCCTTTTAAGGAGGTGATGTTGTGACAACTCGTAAATTCCTCGATGCGTCGTAATTGGAGAAACGTCGATTTGATCGATCGTTTGATTTAATTTGAGACACGAGTCGTATTTTATATCGTCTTTATTGGAATTAATATTTTAAAAACAATGGCGTAACTCTCGAGTCACGAATCCTTCGTTTACTAGTCAAAATGAGCCCCAAACCTAATATAACGAAAGTTTTACGAAGTTTTACGAAGTTTCATCTATAGTCCTTGTGATAGTTTCATAAACGCTCCCCTCACTTTCAACCTTACAAGAGTAGTCCTTCCTGGGTATATAAATACCCCACACCTCACACACTTCACCCATTTCTCCACTTTGTTTCTCTCTCTATAAAACACACACACCTCCCACCTTTCTCTCTCTACAAAAATCCGGCCACCCATTTCTAGGGTTCCGGCGCCGTCATCTTTTCCGACCAACTTTCCGACGACCTCCAATAATTACACCACCACTTCTAATCAATATATCGGGTCCTTGTGACTCCTTTTCTACAACGTACGCACCACAAAACACGAAGACGCGCCCTAGATCTTGATTTTTAGATCCGGATCTTTAGGGTTTTGTTATTAACGTTTTAAAAATGGTCAAGCTTGGATGGTTACGAGTTGTACTCGTAAGGAACACCATCACGACCCTCGTACTTCTCTCTTGTCTCATGGTAAAAATAATCCTTTGTTATTCTTTTATTTCTTTTCTTTAACCAGATTTGTTAATTCGTATAGTGGTTGGTTGTTGCGTTTTGTGGACAAGTTATTGGAAAATAAGACTTGAAAACGTTCCTTTTATTTCGAATATCAAACAATGATAACATTTTAAAAAGAATTCGTGTGGTGTGAGAGTTGATATGGCATGTTTCGTCGTGGGTTAAAAAGGGATCAACTCACTGAGTCAACTCATGGGTGAGTCGACTCAGTGAGCGAGTCAAGGCTGCCATGGTTTCGGGTTAGAAGTGGCCTCGGGTCGACCATGGGTTTCGGGTCAGATTAGTTATGTTGACAGGGTCTTGTTTGGTTTCCTTCGTCCTAAATAAATGGTAATGAGTAGATGATAAAAGAAAATGGTTGTTGTTTGATTATTTCTTGTGTCCACAGATTTGACCCGTATGGAGTTAAGGATGGGTCGTTCCTAGTCGAAACCCGTAAGGTCCCGGTCATGGTTTGGTTAAATGTAACCCATCTAGGGTGTTGATGTCTCGAGTTATGCCTCGACATTGTAAGAGTGTCGTGAAAGTAAAAATAAACCTATAGGGCGTATGTAATATCGAAATGGGTTATGGGTACGATTTAACAAGATTGGATAATTGTTATAAGTCATGAACGTTGCTAATATAGACTATTGAAATAGGTAAAACGTGGTAATAATCTATAAGTCATTAAGGGTTGTTAAAAGGAATACAAAACAAGTAATATCTTGAGTTGTTTGGGTAAATGTAAAACATGATAATGGAAGTTGTACATGATAAGCGTTTATTAACATTGACTTTAGAATGTAATGATGGTAAATATCAAATAAGTAACTATAAACGAGGTGATAAACGCTAAGAGATAACTACGCGATTAATAATTAGTAATGAATATATCATATATGTTATAAGATTTTATACGGTTATAAAATTTGAGTGATATTCGACATACGGGTTATATTGATTCTAAGTCAGGATTTATGTAACGTTTTGAATTAACCAACTACAATATGTTAGACTTGGGAACGAGTTTAATGTATTCTTTTTGCGACAAGCCTAAATATTATGTTTTCACATTTTAACCGATGATGAAATATATTACTGTATATATTGTTGACGAATACGGTTTTATTTAATTATAAACCTTTATTTACTACGATAATAACTCACATTTTATAAATACATGATAAGTGTAAATACGGTTTATGACCTTGAAAATAACTATCGATAACGAGTTATAATGATTAGTAAGTTGTACTTTATTAAACGTTTTGGCTTAAATGAGTTTAATATATTTGTTTTCCGATAACCTAAATATTCCGTTTCACATTTAAGCTAATATTGAATTACATAACTATAAACTATTTACGGATATGGTTTAATCTATTATAAACCCTTATTAAATATGATGGTTACACGTGTTTTATAAAACATGTTAGCTTTTATAAACTTGTCAGGAAATGCTGTTTTGATAAGATGACTTATTGAAGTCGTAATGGTGGGAACGTTGAATAAACAAACGTGTCATCATAATACACTAATTAGAATACCTTATACGAAGTACTTTCTTATAAACTTGTATAATATTGAATAGCGATTGAGAAACCTTTATTAATTGAGCGATAAATAGAAACTTGTCTTTTGTTATTAAACATGTACGTTTGGGGATTTCTGGGTAAATTGCCGAACTAATCAATTAACCATTTGGGTTACATAAATAGTTGTCGTCGCTTCCTAGTCTTTGACTAGCTTGAGTATTATCGGTATTTCTTGACTTTGTCAATGTCTTTTCCTTTTTGGCGTGAGTTATGGTCTATATGTCTCGATTATATCGATGTCTTCTTTCCTTCGCGTGAGTTGTACGTCGCGTCTATGTTTCTTACCACCACACGAAACGTTAAAACTAAACTTTTTAGATATTAATTATGAACTTTTGGGAACGATAATGTACTTTTGAAAGTAACAACATGAATGATCCACGAAAACTACAACACATTACTTTCTATTGATTTCTTTATCGTATGAGCCGTATTCTAAGAATATCGTATACGCATTAGGTTGCGTCACAACTATTCTATTGTACTCGTCGTACATTCTTTTGGATTCCATGTAGATTAACTTTAGATGCCAGTCGTGTCAATAGTGAATAGTGCATTGATGTGCCGTGATTTCCTGTTATCTTCTGCTAGTGTTTATTCGTGCTTTGCTGTGGCTAAGGTGAGTTTCATAGCCTCACTTTTATCTACGTTTTAACTACATTGGGGTGAGAATCATGCTACTGTTTTTGGACCATGAAAACTATTTGGATTTGCTTATATGCTTGACTGTTTAGATAGATGTGCAGTAGTTGTTGCCTTAGACTAGGGTAGCAATCCTAATTGCTATAACTGTTGCCTAGCTAAGAATAGACTTCTACCTCGACCTAGTCCGGGGTTGGCAATTGTTCTAGTTTTTGCCACGACAGTGCTAGACTAGAGTCGCTGGGCCCGAGTAATCCCTGGATGCGGGATATGGTTTTTGGTTGGTGATCCGGGTAGGATCGGTATTTATCTATCTTAGGTCTTGCATAGCAAATCAACTCTTATTGGTCCACTATGATTTTGTTGAACTTAAACCTATGAACTCACCAGTGTAAGCTGACCTTTTAGCATGATTTCTCAGGAATTTGAGAGATGTTTGGAATACGTGATCGGTGGAAGCTTGGCAAGAAGGCGGGGTGCAAGGATAATTTCTGACTCTGATAAACTTTGGGGACCTATTTTATTAAATCGTGTTTTGGGCCTAATATTTATACTTTTGGATTAAATGTTTTCAATAACCAAATTTGGGATTGGTTTTGAATGTTAAATGACTATCTTTTTGCTATACTTGTGTGCGATACCAATCCAATAGTAACGCCCCGAAAACTTGATTAAGTCTTCCGCTGTACCGAGATTTGGGGGTGTTACAATAAACACTAAACACGTAATCATATCTTCAGTGATCTAAACGCCTTGATTGGTCGCAATATGATACAATGAACTGTAAAGGAAATGAATCAATATATGCAGCCCCTGAAGAAGCTGTTATTGGTTCGCGGTTAGGTAATGTTTTCTAAAATATATTTCAATGTATCTTTAAATCTTGATACAAAAGAATGCTATAATATGAGGAACACCTGAATCAAAATTAATGAAAAATATCACCAAACATATAACATATGCATCTCTTTGCTACAAAGTTTATTCAAATTTGCTGAATTCAATAATTTATCACATAAAACATCACAAAAATAATATATACTAATCTGGTTTAATATATTTATCTCTCTATTCGTATATGTTAACACAAATATTATTATCCAAGTTGCAAACTTACATTTAATATATTATCACAAAGACGCTTGTGCAAAAAAGTAATTCATCAGTTATATCTTTATTGCTTAATTATTACATGAAAGAAATGGAGTTAAGATAACTTCGTCAGCCAAGTTTGAACTTGCTACTAATAAAAATTAGGCCAAGTTATGATGAGACCAAGATCTAATTTCTTTTATACATCAATATTGTGCACCAAAATGTAATAGTGACAGAATGAGTGCAAGCAAAGAGTGACCTACCACTCTGGCAAGATCCCCCACAGTCACAAGAACTCCACTGATGATGCCATTGTTAGCATTCACTCCTGACATTCCTTCACATAGCTTAGCCAAAAGCGCCTGAAAAGAAGTACTTGAGCTATATAAGAATTTAATGATCAAAAATATGATTGGTGAAGTTATTAGAAAACCATGTGAATTGGAGCAATATATGGAAGTATGAGTCGTTCACAACTGCGTATTAGGCAACCCAACAGCTTTGCACTCTCTTTTCAGCATTTGCTATCCGCGCTGTTAGATAAGAAGCAATAATAGGTATGTCATCAGATGTACCTCATGTATATATAATTTAGTTGGCGATAACACAACTGACTCTACCTTTTCCCAAGATAAGTTAACAATTGAATAAGGTGGCGCCGGAGTGCTGGAAAAACATATGCCGAATTCATTTCAGACAGTCTACCTGCCACAGATATTGCATACTCCTGATCTTGAAGATCCTACAGATACATGGATAAACCAATAAGTTCAGTCAATTAGTTTAACTGCTCATTATCAGGCGATGGCATTCTAATTCTGAACTATTTCAATGAAAAATTCGTTAAACACGAGTCAATACAAATCAGGCTCTGTCCATATAACTAAAGTCAGATTTCAAATAACAATACACTTATTCAGGAAAAAGAAGGGCAATACATTCAGTCAATATTCAAGAAATATATATGCATGAACTTCCATACACTATCAATATTTAAGCCCATTCGAGCATTTTCAACAATTCCTCTTCATACAACTATGACGAATTAACATTTTAAATTAATTATATATATTTTTTTTACCTGTATGTATGTGTAAATGGCATACAGACATGATGCGAGGCTAATGAACAATAATATAATATTGTCGATGATCCATGGTTGTTGTTCAATGTCATATCCATATCGAACCACCACAAATTCAGTCAAGAATGTGATACCTAACTCTGTCTGAAAAAGAAAAACAAAAGATTACTCTACGCGTAAGAAAAGAATCAAAGCCAATTTATGTTGTATATCTGTGGTATTGCGACAAACCTAGAGTGTGTGGCCAACACTTTTCATTATATTTTTCCTCAAATCATTTTTAGACGAAAAATTTAGACTCTCGGCTGTAAGATGTTGGCACAATAACTAGATTGCTTTCTTCTTCTTATTTATTTATTTATTATTATTTTTTTTATTAATACCATAAATGAGCTTATTTTATTCGAATTTCTTTTGTTTGATTATCTATTTGTATTGCAATCAATGCATGTCTAACTCTTTTTCATGTATTATGGTATTAAAGGATTTCCAACCATTAAGGTGTTTGTGCCTGGGAAACCTCCTGTTCACTACCGAGGAGCTAGGGACGCAAAACCGATTGCCGAATTTGCACTTGCATAATGAGCTGGTTGTAGAGAAGAAGTAAGCATTTTTTTTTGTTACTTGTCATTCCCTGGCAAGGTTCTTTGGAGTTCATGCTAGAGTCATCTTGGGCATCAAATTTATGGTTTCCGATGGCCTTAAGGACCAGTAAGAATCCCTTCGATTATATAAATACAAATTAATTTTACTTTAGAAACAAAATAAACGACTATTGAATTTGCGCAATACCAAGGATGGTCTTAAGCCCTTCTGATAATAAGATGCCGTTTAAATGTATCTAAAACTGAGGTCTTTAGAAAAGGAGGAAACATGGGAGTACCTCCAAAAGACTGCTGCTTGTAGCAGCTTGCTGGTGCTTGCTTGCATCTTCGCTTGCTGCTACTTGCTTGCATCCTGGCTTGCTGGTGCGCCAAGATTATATCAGGTGGAAGTGTAGGTAGAATTTGCGCAATACCAAGGATGGTCTTAAGCCCTTCTGATAATAAGATGCCGTTTAAATTTAGTCATAGACAATTCCCAGTTGCATTGTGTTTTGCAATGACTATTAGCAAAAGTCAAGGACAAACCTTAACACAAGTAGGATTGTTTCTACAACGGCCGGTTTTTTCTCACGGGCAACTATACGTAGCCGTATCAAGGGTGAAAATCAGAAAAGGATTAAAGATTTTATGTTGTGATGAAGACGGGAAATACGCAAAATCAACAACAAATGTTGACAAAGAAGCTTTGTTTAGAATTTAAGTTAACTGTTATATCACTTTAATACATTTTCATTATCTACAACTTTACAAACATACATAAATTTCATAATGTTGTAAAAATTATATATGTTGTGTTATTAACCATCCACGCAAACCAAACAATTACTTATAATTCTTTAAAAAAAAAAAAAAAAAAAAAAAAATGTTTTATAATATTGTTTGACAATTCTAAAAAATGTATTTCAGTTAACAAAAAACAAAAAACAAATAATTATAAGTCATGCCCGCCCTTTGGGCGGGCTTCGAAAGCTAGTATATATATATATATATATATAGGGCTTTGGATCAAATAAAAAGTTTTTAAGATAAAAAAGGATAAAAAGTGTATGTGTCATTAATATCGTATTGAAAATGTGACAATTGTGTGTCAATTAGAAGAAGTTATGTGCAAGTATGTCAACATATTTAGCTAAAAAAATCGTGTGTGTGTCAATAATACGTCAATTATGTGTCAATTACAATAAGGTTTATGCAAATGTGTCAACATATAGAGTTATGTGTCAAATGTGTCATTAATACCTCAATTTAATATCATTAATACACCAATTTAATCTCTTAATCTTATGGCTAGAATTCCTTCATATACTTTTTACCATTAGTGACTTTTCACAATAACCATACTCTATATATATATATATATATATATATATATATATATATATATATATATATATATATATATATATATATATAGGGAAGGGATCCAGTAAGAAGAAAAACTAAAATGAGAAGAATATATATATGTATACCATTTTAATTTGTCTTCTTATTTAATCCTAACTCTATATATATATATATATATATATATATATATATATATGTATATATATATATATATGTATATATATATATGTATATATATATATATGTATATATATATTCATATATGTATATATATATATATATATATATATATATATCTATATATATATATATATATATATATGTATATACATATATATATATATGTATATACATATACTGGCGGGCATGTCTTTTAATTATCGTTGACATAATTTGCTATAGCGAAATTATCGTTTTGAAAAATAGTTAACGGAAAATAAGATATACACGTACCAAATTTTTTATTGAATGCATTAAGAACAAAAAGAAATAAATAGTTATCGAATATGAGAGGAAAAAAGTTTAAAAGTTGTACGCAAGAACATAGTATCAAAGCATAGCTCGTCTGATGTGCGAGCAAGCCTTATAAATATCGTTATAAATGACGTACATGTGCACATAACATCTTCAATGTTAGCTGCAACTGAGTTAGCGAAAGTTTCACAACTAACTGTGGTGAGTTCCATTATCTGCTTTTCGACTAATTAGTCGGCAAACTACAAAATATTTAGAGACAACTGCATATATAATTTATATGAAAATGCAAACACACAATGATACCTAACATTGATGACACCAAGTGTTGCAATATCCTATTTTTCATACAAAAAGACGCATATTAGTGGCACACACTTCATTTTTACTGTTTTAAATAAGCAAAGAATATAAGATTGATATTAAATCTTCTTACAGTGCCTGGAAGATATGGATAAAGCTGTGATAATAAACCGTTACGTACTTTAATGTGCATCATCATGAACCATTATATATGTTCTGCATATAAATGACGTAACACAAACGCGATGGAGATTGAAAATACCTTGGGCTACCGATGGTGAGGTTTTCTCCATAAAGTGTACACGTTCAGTAGCCATAGCTGACTTGGTGCATTTGGTTATGTACTTTCAAAAACGCCTACAGCAATTAAAATTAATACAGGCTGTACATTATTTACAATCGAGGTCGCTATATTGTCATGTACAGAAATTGGCAATGCAAAGTACCTTGAGATGTCGAGAGTTGCTCAAAACCTTGCACTACAAAAATCATTGATCAGTTTTCAATGAACTTTAGAAACATATTTGCATTGTATACATGATCATGAAGTTACGAAGCCACAAATAAAAACACACACTATAATTTTCAGATTGATTTAATTCATTATTGGCGACAACAGATGCTGCAAAGACTTGTTTTATCTTCCTACCTACCTGTAATGTTTGACCCAGTGATCTTGTCCATAAACTCATCATGGAACCTGCTGTATTAATCCCGCTGCACCTCCTAATTTTGGGATGATGATGGTGATGTATTGGTAACACTTTTCATCACAGTATTTTTATAAAAAAGATGTGGATAAAAAGAGTTTCAGCCTGAGTCAACCCAACTCGATCCATTTAACCGACAGTAAAAAATCAGTTATGTTCATCCTTCCAGTTTGTCACCTCAAGTATCTTGTGTAAGTGTATATGGAGAGGGGAGAAGGAGACATACCTTGAAATAAAGTCGGGTCTCGGCACTCTAAATGAATGGGTAGCAAGTCTATCTAAATCCAATACTTGCCACAGATACTGAAGCTAAAAATATAACAGATATTGAATGTGCAGACCAATCCATTAACTTGCTTGTCATATTATAACTCCACTGCCATTATTAAGAGATTGTGGTTTCAACCTGTATGCTTCTCTTCTCGATGTAGTAAAACTCACTAAAGTAGATAGTTAGATTACGGCAAGCAAAACTCCTGAACCAAAAAGCTACGTCTTTTTTGAAGATTTATTTGCATGTGAACCGAGTAAACGACTTTTAGGAAAATTCTGAGTAGCACTAATTCTCAGCTCCAACTTCTTATTTGTATGAGAAAAGCGTAATGTCTCCCCCATCACGTCACATTAACAGTATCAATATCGATATTATATCAGGTATTTCAGGTTTGGTTTCCCAATAAGGTAATGCTATCAATATTAATAGTATATCGGATATATCAGGTATGGTATGTCTGGCAATGAAGTGTAGTCCTTTAAAAAAGTGATATATCAGATATATCACCAAATGTAACTGATGAAAGGCCATTAAAAAAACAAATAGTCACGTGAATCTTGTACTTGTTTGCATAGTAAACACCTAACAGTTGACATGTTACTGAATCCGTTGCATCATCTAATGTCAAATACCTGCATGAAACCAAAAGTTTAGAAAACCACACATCTATAGTACATAACTACATAAGTGAAATAATAATGTCACTAAACTTTGGAACTCCTGAGTCCTGAAAACCGCATAATAGAGATGGAAATTTCAGCTTATTTTCCTAATATTAGTCAATCCAGCTTATAATATTCTTTAATGAAAATGAAGAAAAAAGTAACCAAAATTTCAAGCATTCCAACATGTTGAAAGCCACTCAATGTGTTATCATAAGGAATTTTTTTATTCTTTAACGAAAATGAAAAAAGAAGTAAACTTTCTGAATTGTTTTATCATAAGGAATTGTTTAATTCTTTCTGAATGGGTTGGTCAAGTTGGGCTAAAAATATGACAAGCGAAGAAAGGAAGCAGAATTACTTGTGTGATATCACGTACGTCACTAATAGTGAGCTCGGTTTTGATTACCTGAGAAACAATCTTGCAATGGGAAGTAATTTTTAACTTTAAAGACATCAACAATATATTGTGTTATCTTATAAATAATTTACACTTATAGATGAAGCAAGAACTCCTCTTATTATATCCGGATCTGCCGAGAAACCAAGTGAACAATGTAAAGAGAAGTTCGCCAAACCATCTTGTGTACTGAAATTGCCATCTAGATGCAGATATTTACCTAAGACTATTATACCCCAAGAAAATAGTGCCATAATGAATTTGAAAAGGTAACAGAACCAGATTTTTGAGCCAAAACTGGTAATTAGCAGTTCCACCAGCCATTGTACCCAACATATAAGATATTGTAAGCTCCCGGAAAATTTCAATGTACTTAACGCTTTAATCAGGAATTAAACACGATCTATTTCGTCATGAAATTTTCTAAACATCACATTTGCATATCATTTGGCACATGCATGATCAACGCAGCTTGAGCGTTCAAAACTATACCGTTGTGATCAGAATAAAATTCCCCACTATCTTGATAATCCTAAAATACGTAACGAATACGTAAAAATTTGTAAAAATACGAATTTAATTATAATAAAAATATATTCAAATTCGTATCGGGCCTCGGAACTCATTGGACTTTATTCCGCCTCGTGACCCAACCCGACTCGTTAGTGGGCCTTATAACCGGATCAAACTTACACTATTTGGGCCTCGTTATTTTATTCGAGCCCAACGGATTAATACTACTCTTGGGCTAGTCCTTGAACACAACCAACTCACCTAGCCCAACACCATATCTATTTTATTTTGGGCCCTTGCCGGTTGTATCTCTAGCCCAACACGTTCATTTTCTTTGTGTTTCAAATGAGTAGCAAATGTAGACCAAAGGCATGTTCCTTGTTTTTCTTTTCTGTGAAGTCACAGCGTGACCAAAAAAAAATGTGAGAAACAAGACCTAGGCAAACAAGACCAAGCACACTTTCTATTATTTCAAATGGTTTACGTGTGTGAGTGTACAAGAGGCAACAAAACACATGAGCCACCCTAAAACAATTTAAAATTTACCACTAATCCTACTTTGACTAGTTTTGACTCTCTTGTCCAAAGGATCTTGTGTTCTCCATATCCAAACCTTCGGCTGAAACCACACATGAGACAAGACCAAGTTTGAATATTTCATGCATTTTGTTTACCCAAAAACGTGACCAACCATTGACAAGCAAGAGCAAACTAACTTTTCGTTTTCTTTTCTTTCTATGCGTCAAAATGGGAACAACACAAACCATAAGCCAACTACTCTAATACTAGCTTTGAAATATTAACTTAGTATTCCTTGTCCCTAACCCCTAGCTAGACCAAATTATATAATACTTAACCCACCTTTGACTCCCTTTGACCTTGTTAACTCATGGGTAAAATGTTCCCTACACTTAAACTTGACATGACCACCCATGCATGCCCCCAAAACAAGCCGAACATGTAGCATGCTTCAAGACCACCTTACACTATCTCATCTTCTTTTTTTAAAACGTGGGAGAACTTGAATAAACAAATCAATAAGCCATGATTTAGTTTGGCTATAAAAGGCCTTAAAAACTTGATCATAACACACAACACTCTCAAAACTCAAACACTAACACTTCACATTTTTCTTTCCTTGGTTCCTGTCGAGTAAGAAGAAAGAAAGTCCTCGGGTTGTTTTTTTTTTTAGAAGTCATACGGGTTTAGTACTTTACGGGTTTACCATCTTGGAGGTTTGAGTTCGCTTGGTCGCGTTCAAGTCCTGCTATTCGTTTTACTCACCATCGCTCTTGGTATTGTAAGTCTCCCAACCCGTTTCGATTCGTAATATAGCTTAAAGTCTCGTTAGTTAGCTTCTTTTAAACGTTTTCATACTCGCGACATTCCTTAAACTTGTTTTAGTTCGTTTGAAACCATGATACGTTAGGACTAAAATGAATGTTAAGCTATGCCATAACTGTAACTCCCAGAAGAAGAAATGGAAACAAAAATAATACCATGCATGTAATTGGACATCACAGTAGCATGTTTACTTAAAAACATAACACAGAAACCTCACGTTATATAGCATTAAACGTAGGATAAAACACAAAAACGAGCCTAGCTCAGTTGGTTTGGTGCGTGTTGTCTTGGGCGAGTGATCCTTGGTTCGATTCTCACTTGTGGCACTTTTTCCCTTCTTTTTTTTTTATAACTTTCACAGCTTGGCAAAATATACCCCTCCACTTCCAATAAACTTATAACTAAATAAAGTAAATATTTAAGAGTGTAACAAAAGTTAATTTTATAAAAATCAGTTTTACCGAGGGACTAAAAATGTCAAATCTGAAAACTTTAAGCATATGATATTTATGGGTACGAAGTGTTATTTTCTAAAAGTATAGGGACTAAACTTGTACTTTTTGTAACTCGAGGGTAAAAAGTGTAAATTTGGGAAAAGTTTATCAAAACTTATGATTTCATAAAAGCCTCGTAAAAATGAGTATTTTTGATCACATGAGCGTAATATTTTCGAATAATGATAAACTTATTTCATGTATAAATGTATATGTAAATATATATTTATTAGAAAATAATTAAGTATATGTAAAAAGATACATATTTCGATAAAATGCCCGGGGAATCTAAATACGTTAAAATACTCAACAAATCTATTAAGATCACAACGGGGGAACATTTCACTTATGCGTAAGTGAGGATAATTAATTAAGGCAATGTAGCACGTAAATTAACTTAAAACGTTAATCACGATCGCACACTATTGGATTGGACAATCCAATGATCTATTGAATAAGAATATTCAATGCTCTATTATTTTGGTCGCGAACCAAAATGCTCATTACTGAGACTCGCCATCTCATCATTTTAGGTTTCGAGTTGGAACCTCCGCTACATTGTGCTTGATCTTTTTGTGCGTGTGCATTATCATCAAGGTGAGTTCATAGCCTCGCTTTTACTTTATTTTTATAAACCCCGCGAGGGAGATACATGCTCTAAACTAGAACACAAGGTTTTTCATAAATGCTTGATCTTCTTGATTATTGGTACTGCCTAAGTTGTTAGCCACAAGTCCCCTGATCATGAACCATTAGTCACCGCGAGTGAACGTAGATATCGTGAATAGTACTATGGGGATTAACGAACCCCGTTTCGGTTATAGAGAAATAACCGGGACGCACCATATCGAATTTCTTTAGGTAATTGGCTATTACCTCCTTTCGGGCATGCTTACGTACACTGGTAATTCGGTGTATGCAGTTGAGTCTTGGTTTCATGAGCTTAGTGCATAATAATCTGTGATATTTTTATTATGATATTGTTAGTTTACAATGATCATGATCTTATACTTGTGTTCAACTTATTTTAAACCTATGGACTTCACTCAACAATTTTTGTTGACCCTTTTAAGCATGTTATCTCAGGTAATCAGTGAAGATTATGACCAAGGTGCGGAACGGGGCATGGCAAGGCTTATCTGGTGGTGTAAAACATAAAAGTTATCATTTCTTTCAAACTCATGATCTTTCTTTTGGGAAAAACACTTGATCTATTTACAATATTTTGTAACAAACTATGAGTTTTCGATGAATGATAACTATTTTAATAAAACGTCTCTTTCGAGTCGTTTTCTATAATTATTGACTATGATCTCCATTCAAGTAACACCCGAATTAGTCTTCCGCTGTCATTAAGATTTTCGGGGGTGTTACAGATATATTTTCAATAAATATATTCACATATTGAGAAGCTACAATTTTATAAATAAAATATTATTTGTTCCTTAAATACCTTCATAACTCAACCAACAACTTGGTTGCCACCATCAAATACCAATATACGTATTTTGATCACACGAAGTATCCGTATGAAGATATGTTCATAAAATTTATCAGACACAATCGCAAGAAGATATGCTAAAGGTTGACTGCCCATGCGTCACTCCTGAAGTGGTCTTGAAAGCTTCTGGCCACATTGATAAATGTACCGACCTTATGGTTAAAGATGAGAAGATTGGGACTTGTTACAGAGCGGGTCACTTGCTTAAAGATCATTGTAAGGATAAGCTTGAGAAGGACCTGTACAAAGTGCTAAGGAAAGATTAAGCATATAAATATTAATCTAAAAAACTACAGACATGAAGAATAATATATACACATTAATATCATGTAGTATCATCAATAGCTATAATACATAAATGATACCATTCCTTTTATGAGATACTCTATTTACTGAGGTGTGATAAATCTTAAAATTGACAATTTTCATAGTCAATAAAAAATTACTTACAGCTAGACTTAAACAATAAACAATGTAGAGATTGACTTCTGCCTATTTTTTTAAGGAAAAAGAACACTCCCATAACATATTTAATTTGTAAGTGACACATTTAGATATTAGTTTAAAATCCAATCCTTACTTTTGATTATTAATGTCAGCCTATGATCTTCTAGATGTACGATGGATATGATTTAGCAACTTTGATTCCACGGCATTTGCACTCATGGAGATTAATATGGTCAAGACCAGCACTTGTGGTCATGATAAAATGAAGCTCAGAAAAATTGTAACTAAACCTGAGGTATCAGCTCTTCATTAATCTACTGGTACAGTGCTCTAGATCCAGTCATATAGTATCCACTGCCATATATCACAGTATAATCATTAGGGAACCGTTCAGTTTAATGCCTAAAGATGTAATATAAATATACTCAAATCAAAATTACATGCAAACTTGCGTACCTGGTGTAGTGTAATACCTGAACGAATACATATGGTATTTCTACGAAGACCTGAATTAATTCCCATTTGTTAGAAACAAAAATCAATAATTAATTTCAATGACACACCGCACAATTCTGTTTAGTATCCATATTTCATGCAATTTACTATGAATAAATCTCCGCAACTTTATCTTTTGTTGAAACAGGACCATTAACAAACAGAATTGGCTCGTATCCATCTTGACCGAACCGCAGATTATAATTCGTTGTCCTGCTTTCGCTATGCATCCTCCATGCCTAGATACAAAGGTAGAAATTATCATTAGGTAGTAGAGTAGAGCACTATATTTTCAAATCAAGCAATAAGGTTCGAGATAATTAGATAAGTGTTGCGGACAAATAAGCAATAATCCCAAACACCCCTATGTAATATGCAAAAACTTGCATTCAATTTTAAACAATGCAATAAGCAGACAATTATATAGTTATAAGCAAGCACCCCTTTCAATAAAGTGAAGTAATTAGAAGAAAATTAAATGGATAAGATATATCGATCTGGTTCAATATCACCAAAAGTGTATAAGTAATGCATATTACGTCATAGAGTGTTTTATCCGGGTTAATAGATCACTACCGTATATATTTTTATATCAGAAGCACATTGATTCATGGTGCCAACTTAAATGAATAACTACAATCCTGCCTATGTTAGCTTTTGAAATTTGAGAAATCCTACAATAATGTATGTAATCAAACCAAGAAAATAATTATTACAAAATATGAGGTGAAAAAAATATTATTCAACTTTGATTGTGTCAGTTGCACACCTTCTTTATCCAATTATAATCTAGCTAATGTAAATTTGCAAAATAGTTGAGACAATGCAACCTTTATTGTCAAATTGTTATTTACCACGTGCTCGAGTACTAATTACATAAGATAAACGGTTTAAAACTGAACATCGGTGACACACTTTTATATACTTGTGGGAATATAACTATATGATTCATAAATATTTTCATTGAGCCCAAATATTGATTCATGATAAACCACTATGTGTCTATGTGCTTTAATACCCATACTAACACCTTCAATGATTATACCCTAAACTACTTTATAAGCATGGCTCTTTCTGTACATGCATGCTATATGGTGACAAACGACATATATTAGAGTTGACATGTAGCAAAAGAAGTGAAGGAGCAAGTTCGAAACCTCTTTCTTGGACGGCATGGTGCCATCACAAACACCAACTACCATTCGATACCTGGCTACCTCTACAGCTGCGTGTAATTTACATTCAAAGCCTCCGCGCCTCAAAACTATAACCAAATGTATTGTTTCCTGCGACTGTCCAATCACATTCATTAGATGAGCTATAAAATAATCCAAGAATACAAAAGAAAAAAAAAGGCAGAAAATCAAAATCATCCACACACCCGACCCACCCAATCAACCACCTTCACCTACACATATGGGGATGTTTGGGATTGCTTATTGCGCCAAACAGTTTGTTCAAAACACTCTCACAATGTTGCTGCTGTATCAGTTTAATAAGTAATCCCATACACCATTAATTTTAAATATTTATGCTTAATACATAAAGAGTGCTTACCGGCAATTGTCAAGATTCATCCTCTTTTTGGCAAGGAGATCTTTCAACCTTCCAGGGGTAGCTACCACAATATGGACACCTCTCTTGACAATATCCAACTGTGACCGCATATCAACACCTCCAATGCATTTATATATATAAAATCTGCAGCATGATGGTGAATCTAAACAATAAGTATGGAGGAAGACAATGACTATTCACATCACTAATTGACTATTCACTATTTTATAGCTGTTGTGAGTAATGTTTCATCTAAAACTTACATATATTTGTCTTACTTGAATGTGGCGAATCTGGTTTTGATCCTCTCAGCAGGGTCAAATGGAACTGTGGTGTTCAGTGCTGCAGCTTGAGCTGCGATGTTGTCAATTCTGGCAGCAACTATTCTATATGTCATTAGATGAAATACACCATCAGGAAGAATAGATGATATTGTGTGATCACTTTCAAAGCGAGCTAAACGTACAAACCTGTTAAAAGCACCAACTGCAAGAAACATTCACACATGTTTGGTCACTTATAGAATAAAACTTCAGCAAAGAGGTTATACTCGTTAGCCTTCATGTTCTTCTTAATTCTTGCTAATGGAAGGGTGTGATTCTTGAAATTATTTTTGTTCTTGTATTGTAGTATGCATCCATCATCCAAGCAACCTATTCACAAGAAGACGTGTATAACAATCTCAAGATCAGTTAACAATAATCAAGCTAAAGACATAATAGAAAAAAAGAAGAAAACCATCTGAGTGAATACATAAACAAATATAAAGCTTATAGAAAAATAGGGTTTGGAAAAGAACACGTAGAAGTTTTTAGGTTATAAACAAATTAATATTATGGAAAAGATATGTATAAAAAGTTTTAAAAAAGATAATTACTGAATATAATTTTTGTAGATAAATTGTATTTAGTATATGATTCCAATATAATTATAGCCATTTATAGATTATAATATGCAACATAATTATCAAAATAACTTGTTGCCTAAGTGGTAAACACATAAGTTATTTATCAAAACAACCAAGGTTCAATCCTTGCAAGGCACCTTTTTTATAAACAATTTTCAAAAATGTTTAATAAAAATCCAAAAATTACCAAAAAAATTAATAAAAACCCGAAATTTAACAATATTTTCAAAAATGTTTAATAAAAATCCGAAAATTACCAAAAAAATTAATAAAAATCCAAAATTTAACAATTAAAGCTTAGGTGGATTAATAATTGCTTAGTTGGACAACAAATGCTTATGTGGCATTGAGGTGGCATTGAGGTGTCATTGAGGTGGCATTGAGGTGGCATTAATGCCAAATGCCTCCTGTTATATATAATATAGATATATATATATATATATATATATATATATATATATATATATATATATATATATATATATATATATATATATACCATATTAATTTGTCTTCTTATTTAATCCTAACTCTATATATATATGTATATATATATATATATATGTATATATATATATATGTATATATATATATATGTATATATATATATATATATGTATATATATATATATGTATATATATGTATATATATGTATATATATATATATATATATAGATTTGCGTTCATGTAGTAACCACTCTTAAAATAAAAACAGTGAGAACCAATTAAAAATTAACAAGTGTCATTTTTCATTTAATGTTATGTAACTGAAATTGATATATTACAATGAAGACAAAAGGGTTATTTAGTAATTTGCACTTCCTAACTTTTCTCTTTAATATAACCTCGTCATCCCCACTTTCTCTTTCATTTTATCTCCATCATCCAAGATCTCAAAAAGCTCACTACCCAAATCCAAAACTGCCACACAAATCATCTGCTGACGGACCAAAAAATCAATGGCGCAAATAATTACTCTCGACCGGCTTTCTATTTCTACCACCCTCGGTCGGCTTTCTCGTTCTCCCTTCGTTCGATTTCTACGACCTACGACTGCTTTGTGACAGATTAATTTTTTCGACGTAAGTGGTTAGCATTTGCATCAGTTTGACATCTTGTTGAAATCTTGTTCGAAAATCTAGCTGTTGACCTGTTGTTAACTTTGCCGGAATATGGCCGCAATACACGTACAAATTATCATGGTCTTGATGTATTTAATTTAGCCCACCCTTCAATGTTGTTCGAAAATCCACCCTTCTGAGATGTGTTTGATGTATTTAATTTTGTTAGTGGTGTACCCTTTTGTTTTTAATTTTCACTGTCATAATAATTAGTGTTTTACTACAAACTGTATTAAAAAAATATTGTGTGTGACTACATATGTGTCAATAAATTTTGTGTGATAAAATTAGTGTGTCGCTACAAATGTATCGATATTTTGTAGTGTGTCATTAAAAATGTACTAAAATTTTAATGAGCTATTATAAATGTATCAAAAAATTATGTGTCACTACATGTATACTAAAATTTTAATGTGTCACTATAAATGTATCAATAAATTTAGTGGCACAATACAAATGTGTCAAAAAAAAACTAATGTGTCACTATATATGTATCAAAATATCAAATATTTATGTATAAATGTATTAAAAAAATTGATGGGTCACTATATATGTATCAAAAATTAAGATGTTTAAAAAGTTAGGAATCATAATTTATATCACTAAAAAAGGATGTATCATAAAATAGTCAAGAAAACACCACAACCGATTTCATATAAAAAATGATTAAAGGATGAATATTACGAAAAAAGTTTGATGGTTAAAACTTCATTATGTACAAGATATTTAAACAATAAAAAAGTGTGTTAAAATAAAAATAAAAAAATAACTGACGCAAGAAAAAAGCATGAAAAAGGAGCGTATACTAGTATATGGGTTTACAAGATTTGCCATCAAATTTAACTTATTTACCTAAATGCCATTCCATACATTTAAATCTTGTTTTATCATCATTCATGATCCAATGGTCCACAAGTGTCCCTATTGTTTTTACATTAAGAGTGGTCACCACAAGAACGTCACCCTATATATATATATATATATATGTATATATATATATATATATATATATATATATATATATATATATATATATATATATATATGTGGGTTAATGTGAGATCAAGCTTAAAGTTGTAAAAATAAGATCAAATCTAAAAAAAACCACTAAAACATTTATAAATAACAATTTTAGCAATCATACACAAAAAAAAATATATTTTAATACAAATTAACATTTTAGCAACTAATAACCAAATGATACATGAGTTTGGATTAGTGATACATCTGATACACATTACACTAATAAATATTCCAAAACCTGATACACATTAAACATCTAATCAAAGTGTATCACCTAGGTTTCGTAAATTTTAAAAAGAAATCTATCGAAACTTTAACAGTTTTAGTTGTAGTAAATAAAAAAATTATTTTTATTGTAAGGAGAGTATCTCTTGTCAAATTTTAGTTCGATCTCATTTTAACAACTTTAAGTATGATCTTATTTGATCTAAATATATATATATATATATATATATATATATATATATATATATATATATATATATATATATATATATATATATATATGTATATATATATGTATATAGGCTCCGGTTCCATTGAGAAGGTTTTTATTTTGAGAAGATTGAGAAATCTTCGTTTGAGCAAATTGTTTCATGTTTTTGATTTGATTCACAAGTAAACATCATTTTATGGTGAATCGAATCTATAAATCACAAATTTGATTCACAAATCATTGTTAAAATCGAGTTATGATGATGATTCATTAAATTTGTATAGATGATTCAGTATTCTACATATATCTCAAAATCGAGAGATTTTTAACATTGATTCAAATTTTTTTTACACATTTTGAATTTTAATCACATTAAATGAGTTTTACGCTTGAAAAACATGAATCAAAGTTAAAAATATATCGTTTTTGAAAACCTTCTCAATCTTCTCAAAATAAAAACCTTCTCAATCGATCCGGATTCTATGTATATATATATATATATATATATATATATATATATATATATATATATATATCATATCATATTTTTTATATATCACGTTTACAAAAAGTGTTATACATAAAGAATTATAAGTCATTAAACTATCCTTACATGTAATTTTCTTCATTTCTTAAAAAAAGCCCTTTTTTATCGTAGTTGAATTCAAAAAGACGTCACGGATCACGCATTAGCGTGCTTTATCGCACATTTTCATGCCTCATCTCACGTCATGCCTTAAGCCGACGCCTTGATCTATTGCATAGCGTGGAGCTCACGCGTCACACCTTTATGGCGCTTTGCGCTGCCATGGCTCGCCCTTTAGAACCATGGTAACATCTGCACATTCTATTCTTGTTGCCGCCACTCACTGTCGTAATCCGAGGTAAAAAGAAAAATATAACTTTATCTAAACAGGTTTTTAAAATTCTCAACTCTTCTCTATAGAAAAGAAGAAAAAAAAACCATTCACTTCTCAAGGAATATGAGATGGAAAAACAACCTTTTGTTCAACTAAACGCTACATAAATTTTTCATAAAATGTAGAAAATGCGTTCATGTGACATTATTTTCTATTTTGAAGAAAAGAAAGGGGTCACAAAGGAAACAAATAAAATACAAAAAATATGTTTTGTAGTTTCCCTTGTTAAGTTGGGAAATGCATTTTTGGTTTTGTATAGAATTTATTGAGAAATTTTTTATTTGAACGCAATCTCTATTTTCCTTGTTTGTAGAAAACAAGGTGTCTTCTTTCAACTAAACATACTCTTATTATTCATAGTAAAGCAATGTTGTATTATTCAAGGATTTTCTCATACATACATGTATAAGAATAAACTAGCCGCATACCGTGCACATTGGTGTAATTTTAGATTATAACGAAAAGTAGTTTTGTTGCGAACGTGTAATTAATTACTTCGTATAACGTTTATACAAACAACAATAAAATAATCAAAGCTATAATATTACAACGTCATCCGAGATGACTCATCACAATTCCAATTTAAAATTTTGAGATTATATTATTCACTTCAAACAAATATAAGATAGTGAATACCAATGTTTTGGTTGTCAAAATAAAAAGGGTTAATTTCATATTCATCTAATGTAAACCTCAAAATTATATATTTACCCAATTTACAAGTTAATAATGCATATTGTGTAATGATTTTGATGCATGTTTAGAGAAATATAGAATTTTGATATTTTTATTCGGGAAATACGGAATTGCCAAACATGTGAACATTTTGAATGCCAAGTCACATGTAGTCAAATGTGTGCAGTGTTGCAAAAAAAGGTCTACAAGGCCGATTAATCACCGATTAGGTGCTACTGGGCCATCGACCTTTTCGATTTGTGTAAATCGTTCAAACAAATCGGTCAACGATGGTCAAACTTGCCAAAAACATGGAAATCTTACCGGAAATACCTTAAACTCGCCGTAAATTAGTTATAATCTCTCTTTATATCTATTACAAGATGTTTTCAAAGAATATCTTGCCGAAAATACCAACACTTGCCGTAAATACCAACACTTGCCGTAAATACCTAAATTTGCCAAAAATGCCAATATAATTAATCACCGATTTGCTATTTTTGCAACCCCGAACAAATGTAATCACTTATAGTCGCTGTTTATATATATTACAAGATGTTTTTAAGAAAAAACATTTCGGGAATACCCAAAACTACCCAAAACTTGCCAAAAATGCCAATCCGATTAATCACCGATTAATCCCGCCTAGACCGATTACAAGATACAGGGGGGTCGACCGCCTCACTACCGTTTCGCGATTTTTGCAGCCTTGAATGCGTGTGAACATATTTTCAGAATACTTCTTCGTCTTAAAACAATTGTTTTATGACATAAAGAACACAGTTTAAGAATAACATAATTATTAATATTTTTTTTCTCTTACTTTTTACAAAAGGGATATATTATTGGTACCCCTTAAAACACAAACAATACCCCCATCATGCTTTTTACGTTTTTTTTTTGAAAAAAATTATTTTATTTTTATATTTTTTTTTATATTAAAAAACTGTAAAACTGAAAGTAGAAAACATAAAATATAAAGTTTAATAGGTCAAAAGTATTAAAATGACAGAAAATACGAAACAAAAAATGATAAAAAGTTGTGTTGTACTGCAAACAGGAGTGAGACAAGGTAGAGAATGTAAAAAGTGGGCCAAGAAGGGTATTGATAGTAGGACAATTTACAAAATAACAGTTTTATCATTAACTAACTAATTATTGTGTTCTTTAAAGTTTGTAATAATTATCAAATAAACGTAATATGGTAAATTACATCATTTTTTTTTATCTAATTTTAGTAGTAGACAATTAATTTGAGATATTAGAAAAAATAATGTGTATAATAATATTGAGACGGAAAAAGTACTTTTCTAATTTCGAATTTACAACACAACCAACTTATATCAAATAAATGCATTAAAAACAAAAAAGCTCAAATTTAAACATTGGGGAGTGATACTCACATCACATATTTTGATGCATGCACCATAATTTGTGCATTACAGTTTGTACTGTAATGCACAAATTGTGATGCATGCATAAAAAAAATTGGTGTAAGTATCAATTCCCTTAAACATTAAATACCACGAGTATAAGATAAATAAATGTCACGCACTCACGTAAAGCAACATACTTATTTTTTAGCTTTTAAAAAGTTGATTGAGATTTTCTCATGTTTTATTTGAACATGAGAGGCCATGTTAGTTTTGTTATGAATTGAAACTTATTTTTTTAACAAAATAAAGGCCTCACAATGAATGTCTTATTTTTTTCTCCACTCACATGAATCTCAACATGACTTATGTTCAAATTAAACATGAGAGAATCTCAATACTTAAAAAGTTGGTTTTCTAGTAAAGATAAAAACAACGTAAATGAATAAATTAAACATTTTTTTTCTCTTGAATATAAACATGGTATTTGTGATATGGACACAAAATAAAAAAAACCTTTGTGATAATTCTAAAATAACTAGGACCGTTTTTAAAGGTGTGCAAGATGAGCGACTGTTCAAGGTATCGAAATTTGTCCCTTTAATAATTATATGCATGTGTACATATATTTTTCATAAAGAAAAAAAATATTTGGATGAGAAAATATCTTAATGAGTAATATGCTAGACCGTTTAAATAACTGATTGCATTATATATTAAAAATGGTGACACTTTATATATAACATTACTTCTCGAAAGGCTTCATTATATGATTTCGTCTAATCCATCAGATGATCATGAGAATAACAATCTTATGCTGTGTTTCTTTTTTTCTCTTAGCTAAGAGAGTGAGTCCACATAACATTTAATAGTATTTCTTTTTAAGTAGGACCCACTAACTTTCCGTTAGTTCTTCTATATACACAAACCAAAAAATAATAACCCATCCCCATTAAGATGCTAATATAGATGTGGACACACTAATCCTTCCCAATATCAAAAAAAGAAACAGCCCCTTAATATTTTATGATATGTTTAGAATCAAAACAAAATTATAGAAAAAGTACATTTATCAAACAACTTTTGAGACAAAAAGCTCTTTATGGCGCATCATTTACTGAACTTTTTAATTAATAAAAATATTGTTTTATCTACATTTAATATTGTAAACGTTAATAATACCATAGGAAAGAAAAATCGACAACAAAATATTTGAGAGAAAACCCATATAGAAATTAATAAGGAATATCCAGAAATAAAATTATCCATATACAGAATAATTACACATATTTCCATATCAAAAAACATTTCCATCAATAAATGCAAACTTTTCCATTAAGCAATAATAAAACCCAGTTTTCCTACAAGCCAAAATATAAGCCATTTCACTTATCATAACTACAACAACCTATCAATCATAATCACACTGACTTATAAAATCCCTAATTTCCCACCTTCACTTATAGAATCCCTAACCACTATAAATACCACCTCTTAACCCCATATTCCATCACTTTCTCTCTCTCTACAATAACAACTTTCTCTCTCTAGAAAATAAACTCCGATCTGTTGTTACGAAGGTATAAATTTTTTATTTCATAAATTTATACAAAATTGTGTGAAATTTTATAAAAATTGAACATGTATAGTGGTTATAATGATTGGTTGTTGTATAATTATGCATCAGTGTTATGATACCTTCATTATGCACAAATTAATTTCACGTTTTATGTACCGATTGTTATATTAGGTCTAAATTCATTGAACGGATTTTTTAAAAATAAAAACCTTGTGTAGAGTGATGACGTCATTAAGTCGGTTGCTTGTGTTTTTATAAATTTTACGGTTTATATGTCTATGCTCTGTTTTTAGGCTTGAATTGATTGAATTTTATTTTTTATGTAATTTACTGTGCAGTTAGAGTGATGACGTCATCAGTTTCAAGTTATACAAAAAATTTAGGTTATTTTGATTTAATTTTGTAGAGTGATGACGTCATTAAGTAGAAAACTTGTGATTTTAATTTATATTAATTTTTTAGAGTTATGACGTCATTAAGTAGGTGTAAATTCAATTGATTTTACGTTTTTTTTTTAATTTTAATATAATTTTGTAGTGTGATGACGTCATTATTTATTGAGTTTGTGATTTATGTGTAAATATAATTTTGTACTGTATTTATTTTAAGCTATATGTCTAATTAATTAATAATGTATTTAATTTAATATATAATTTAATTGTGCAGTTAGAGTGATGGCGTCGTTACCTCGAGAGCTGGTGCTGTTAATACATCAATTTTTAGATGAAGAGGGGAAGTATAAAGAGACTCTACACAGGTTAGATACTTTTTTTTTTTTTTTTTTTTTTTTTAAATAATTTTCGTTTTCAGTTTATTTATTTGTGAATGAATTTGTTGTTGTGGAGGTTGGAGCAAGAGTCAGGATATTATTTTAATATGCGATATTTTGAGGAAATGGTGACGAATGGCGAGTGGGAGGAAGTGGTTAAGTACTTGCACGGGTTTACAAAAGTTGAGGATAATCGTTATTCGATGAAGGTATTTTTCGAGATACAGAAACAGAAGTTCCTTGAAGCGTTAGATAGGTTCGTTTATTACTTCCTAATGTGTTTTTATTTTACTGTCTTATGTTTCTTAGTTACAGAGTTATGGTTTGTGTGTAGTCTATTCGGTTTGAATTCTGGTATTGTGAAAGTTAAAATGCTGTTGTGGATTGTAAGCGATTGCTGAATTTTCTAGGAATGATCATCCTAAAGCTTGTGAAATTCTACATAAGGACTTGAAAGTGTTTTCGGGGTTTAATCAAGAACTTTATAAGGAAATAACGCTACTTTTGGGTCTAGAGAACTTCAGGTGAGGATGCTGATTGCTTTTATTTTGTTGATGGTAATTTGTATACGCTAGGCGCTTTTGAGTTTTGTTTTGTAATGTGTTATCATTTATTTAACATGTGTTTAGAGAGAACGAGCAATTGTCCAAATACGCAGACGCCAAGACAGCTAGGAGTGTAATGCTTGCTGAACTTAAAAAGCTGATTGAAGCAAATCCTCTGTTTCGTGATAAGCTAACATATCCTAGTTTCAAGAGTCAGAGGTTGAGGACACTCATCAATCAAAGGTTTGTGTCTTGTGAATATTAGGTTAGCAGAGAATATTTTCTTCAGTTATAGTGTTTGCTTAATATATAGTTTGTTTTGCGTTGTAGTTTAAATTGGCAACATCAGCTGTGCAAAAATCAGAAGCCGAATCCGGATATAAGAACTCTGTTAGTTGATCATTCTTGTGGGCAGTCACAGTCACTATCACAGCCACAGCCACAGCCACAGCCAAATGTTGCACGAGCCCCATCCCCTGTTACTAATCCATTATTGAGCATAGTACCTAAACCGCAGCCAGGCTTTCCTCATTTGGGTGCTCATGGTGTAAGTGATATAATTCAGCTGTATTCTTTTTATGTTTAATTCGTTTCAACTCCAATAATCATGGTGACTTGGTCTTAATGTATTTTTTTATGTTATTATCTGAAGCTATTTCAGGCTGCACCAGCACCTCTGCCGCCTAATCTTGCTGGGTGGATGCCGAATCCACCTGTGCATCACCCGTCGGCTTCTGCTGGACCTATTGGTTTTGGTCCTCTCAATGATGCTTGTATGTAATTCATTTTTATAAAATAATTTGTTAAGATTGGCCATATATTAACATACCGAGTCTCTATTATGTTTATTACCACTGATTTAGTTGATCATTCATTTTCTGACATGGCAGCTATGTTAAAGCGTGGAAGGACTCCTCCTACCAACAATCCGGCTTTAGAGTTTCGAACGGCCGACTCGGAACATGCTTTTAAGAGGACAAGGGCCTTTGGGATATCTGATGAAGTACGGACTACTCTAGCTCTTCTTTTCATAACCTCAACGCTTTTGAAAATTTGACATTTTAATGCTTCATTGGTTATTACTTGATACTAGCTGCTGACATATCCCTGATCTTGGTACAGGTTAATCATCCGCCTGTAAATGTCTTACACGTTGGTTACAGTGGACAGAGTCATGGGCAAAGCTCGTATTCATCTGATGATCTACCTAAAGCTGTGGTTATGACCCTTGATCTGATGACCTCATCGGTCAGCAGTATGGATTTTCACCCCATACATCAATTTCTGCTTCTCGGTTAGTTTCTATATACTAAAGAGCTTTACATTTGCTCTACGGGTTGTTTATGCGTTTTTGAATGTAAGTTTGTTTGTCATTTGTTTTGATAATGCGTCGGAATTCAGTTGGAACAAACAATGGAGAAATTATGATTTGGGACTTGCGTAGCAGGGTGAAGCTTGTTCAGAAAAATTTCAAGGTTTCCAGTCTTGGTTCTTATTCAGTGAACTTTCAGGTCAACTTTTTAAGATCTATTTAGATTGATGTTGGAATGCAATTTAATATCGTACACAGATAGAGTAAACTTACATATACAATTGGCTTTGCATTTGTAATAGACGGCTTTGGCCAAAGATTATGCTGCATCAATCAATCGTGTAACTTGGAGCTCTGATGGAAAGCTATTTGGTATCCTTATAATTATTGCAATCTTTCGAAAATCGTGCACTTCCTCTATGCCACTTTAGGTGTCCCCTGATAAGTAAATATTAAGCAAACAACCTTTTTGACTCTTAACTTTAATTTGAATATGCTTGAACATTTCATTTTTGAAGGATAGCATAATATACAGGAGTTTTGCCATTAGATTTTTTTTAACAATGTAACAAATACTTCATGTGAATCTTGAAAATCAATAGTACGACATTGATAGTAAACAACAAAAGGGGACAGTTTAAGGAGAGTAGAGGGAGTCTCAATTTAAGGTCCCAATGTATTTATCCTTTGCATGCATTTCGTATAGGTGTTGCATACTCGAAAAGTCTTGTGCAAATATGCTCATATCATGGTGGTGATGATATACGGAACCACTTGGAGGTAAATGTTGATAACACAACAGTACAGGTTTTTTTTTTATTAGATTGTATGATTTGTGTAATCAATAGTTTGTACCAACTATACAGATCGAGGCTCATGCGGGCAGTGTTAATGATCTTGCTTTCGCTTATCCGAACAAAATACTTTCCTTTGTAACTTGCGGAGATGATAAGTTGATAAAGGTTTGTATATTTACTTATTTGCTCTGTTTAAAGTGCTAAAGTTTTGAATCAATGGTGTATAAGTTAAAGTTCCATGCAGGTATGGGATGCAGTAACTGGGGCTATAAAGAATGAATTTGAAGGACATGAAGCACCTGTATATTCTGTATGCCCACATTTCAAGGATAATATTCAGGTATGACCATTTTATCATATTGAAAGCTAGAATAGCAGTCACTAATTTGTCGTATCTTATTTTCTTCTTGTACTAGTTTGTTTTTTCAACCGCTATTGACGGGCAAATAAAGGCGTATTTGTATGATAATGAGGGTCCAAGAGTGAACTACAATGCACCAGGTCAATCATCCACCAAAATGGCATATAGTGCCGACGGAACAAGGTTTGAAAATTTGTATCTCTTTATCTGATTGGATAATCCAAGCTGGTTGCTTCTGATATTATTCAAAATATTGATCTTGATAATGATGTGCGAACTTTTCAGGTTATTCTCATGCGGAACAAATAAACAAGGAGACTCTTTCATTGTAGAATGGAATGAAACTGAAGGTACTGCGAAGCGTACCTATAATGGGCTTGGGAAGCAAGCTGTTGGAGTTGTGCAGTTTGATACTACAAAAAACCGCTTTATTGCTGCTGGTGATGAGGGTTTGGTTAAGTTTTGGGATATGGACAATTCTAACTTGTTGACAACTGTTGATTCTGAGGGTGGTTTACTGGTAAATATTAGATGCTTTCAGTTAGATTTTTGGGTTTGTGCCTGCTGATAATACTGATTCTTAATTTATATGCAGACTTCTCCTTTTGTACGGTTTAACAAAGATGGAATGTTGCTGGCCGTTTCAATACATGCAAACGGAATCAAAATTCTAGCAAATCCAGATGGGGTTAGGCTACTAAGAACTACTGAGAACCGTTCTTTTGATGCATCTGGAGTTGCGTCTGCATCTGTAGCGAAGGTAGAGACATTCTTAAACCCCTTCATTTATAATTCAGATTATTCTGTAAGAATTCTATCCTGTTCGCCGAGGGTCAAGTATGTCATTTGTACTTAAGGTTTCTTCTTGTACAGACTTCTGCAATGACCACATTTGGTACTGCTAGTGCATCCGGTGGACCAAGCACCACGGATAGAACTCCACCAATGCCTCCTATGACGTTGATGGTGAGTGTTATTAGCTGTTGATACCTAATGTTTATGTTGGACATGGTTCTGAGAGGGTGCTCATCCTATTACTTACAAAACTGATGTATCCTAAATCATTGTTCATGGTGTTAAAATTTGTACGGGATGTGCAGAATAGTGACAATCGGAATATGGTAGATAGGCCCAGAAGTGGAGACAAGGCTATTGACAAATCTAGGATGTGGAAAGTGACAGAAATCTCTGAACCATCACAGTGTCGCTCCTCAAGGCTTCCAGATAATACATCTTCATTGATGCGGGTACGTCTATAACATTTGTTTTATCACCATTAGCTGGTGTTAGAATTATTATATAAACAGATATGAAGTGGTAGTAAGAGCTATTTTGCTAACTACAGTACATTTTTACCCTGTTCGCCTTGCAGGTCACAAATTTGGTTTACACTAATTCAGGACATGGAGTCTTAGCTCTGGCAGCCAATGCTGTCCATAAACTATGGAAATGGCCGAAAAATGACCGTAATACTAGTGGGAAGGTATTTATTCAGACTCTTATAACATCTTAATGTGACTATTGCATATTAAACCTAATTTTTGCTTCTTATGGTTATTTGCCTCTTTTAGGCAACTGCAAGCGTGCTACCTCAGCTATGGCAACCGACTAGTGGTATATTGATGACAAACGATATCAGTGATACAAACCCTGAAGATTCCATAGCATGCTTCACACTATCGAAGAACGACTCTTATGTTATATCTGCTTCAGGCGGAAAAATTTCTTTGTTCAATATGATGACTTTTAAGGTAACCAGTTACTGTACAGTTTTTTTTTTTTTTTTTTTTTTTTTTTTTTTTTTATTTTAAATGCCATTTAAACTTCTTGATTCAGGATCTTATTATTTTGTTCATATGCAGACTATGACAGCGTTCATGCCCCCTCCACCCGTAGCAACCTTTCTGGCATTCGACCCACATGATAACAACATTGTCGCTATAGGCATGGATGACGCTTCTATCCAAATATTCAGTGTCCGGCTTGATGAGGTTGCTTCCTTGTTTTGTTGTCAAAACTTAAATTTACAGTATAGTCTGTCGAGAATTGAAGTGATATTTATCATCCAAATGTTCTCTGAGCAGGTCCAGGCCAAGCTTAAAGGCCACCAAAAACGAATAACCGGCCTTGCATTCTCTAATTTGCTTAATGTGCTGGTATCTTCCGGTGCTGATGCTATGGTAAGTAAAACTGGGGCACTCTAATACTTTGTTTCCTTTCTGAATTCACAAAAAAAAAAATGTTAGCGTTCTCGGAACTTGAGATTGTTAGGTCAATCATCATTGACCAGAAATAGTAAACATCATCCCTGTTATCAACATTTTGGTTCGTTGAAGTGTTATATTGTGGGCAATCTTATTTTATTAGTTGAATGGGTATAATATTGCATATTTATAGTGAGTAATGCCTTTATGCAGTTGTGTGTGTGGAACACACCTGGTTATGAAAAGCTAACCAGTAAACAGTTGCAAATTCCCCGGGGGCGTGTTGCTGCTCCCTCTGCTGATACGCGTGTACAATTTCATCAAGATCAGACACATTTGTTAGTCGTCCATGAAACTCAGATAGCTATTTTTGAAGCACCTGGACTGGAATGCCTGAAACAGGTCTGTTTCTTGTGTAGCTATTTTTCTGTATACAGTGTAGCTTCTTTTGACGCCATGTCAATTATTTTGTGCAAGATACGAACATAGACGCTGAATGATAATCATTTAATTATGACTTCTGACAGTTTTCTTTATGGTCTATTTATTATTTCCAACAGTGGAGTCCGCGAGAGGCAAGTGGTCCGATCACAAATGCTACTTACTCATGTGATAGCCAATCAATATACATCACTTTTGAGGATGGAAGTATAGACATTTTAACTGCATCGACACTCAGATTGCGTTGTCGTATCAGTTCCACTGCATATCTTCCCTCAAATCCAACGTGAGTATTTTCCAATGATATGGTTTCATATGTTATATAGTTCCGTGTTTCTAATCTGTTATGACTTGCAGTTCAAGGGTGTACCCGCTTGTGGTTGCTGCCCATCCGTCTGAACCCAATCAGTTTGCTTTGGGACTTACAGATGGTGGAGTATGTCTGATTGAGCCAAACGAGTCTGAAGGGAAATGGGGTACCTCCGCTGGGCCTGAAAGTGTGGCTGGGCCAAGCACTGTGACTGTGGGTGCTGCAAATACAACTGATCAATCTCACCGGTAGTTCTCTTTTTTTGAAACTTTTCAGAGCAAGATGCAAAGATATAGGCAGGCGATGATACATGGAACATAGCTTTATAGAGTTCAAATTAGATGCGGCACCAATATCTGTTCATTTGTTGCTGTTACCTATAGAATCAGTAGCATGTAGTGTTGTGTAAATCCTATATGAAGAACAAGCAAAATGGCTGGTTTTGGGGGAAAATGTGAATGGTCAAATTTAATATTACATTTCTTTTTTACAATCATCTTTTAAGCTGAATTTTGACCACAAGATGCTTACTTTTGTTTCATTGTTTATGACATGTTTGACTCAACTAGTCATCCTCAATATGAACTAGTTTCAAGTCATATTTGAATGCTTTTGCATTTGCAATACAAGCAGCATCAATGTTGGTAGAAGCGGGAGTTCATGATCTAGTCATGGATAGCAAGTAGACGGTCAATTTCGAATAAATTATTGCAACTTGTTTCTTTTCTAACTTAATTTGAGGAGTATTAATTGTTTACTAAATGCTCGTCTCAAAATATTTGATAGACATTTTGCTAGGGTAAAAGCTACAAAATAGTCACGTATTTTCAAATTTGTGCCCACTTGAAACACACTTTTTTACTCGATGACCTCAAAAACGTACCTTCAAATTTTGTTCCGACTTCATCAATATGACCTGAAATGACTATATTACCCTTGCTTTCTTTAGGGTCATATTGGTGAAGTCGTAACAAAATTTGAAAGTACGTTGTTGAAGTCATTGAATAAAAAAGTAAGTGTTTCAAGTCGGTACAAATTTAAAAATACGTGGCTATTTTGTAGCTTTTACCCTTGCTAAAACTGTCATTTGTATGGGTATCATGTTCTTGCGTTATTCAAAGTAACACAATATCATTTTTAAAAGGAATTTGCTATCTACGTTTAATAGTTAAAAACATACAATGAGGAGCTATATTTTTAAAAGTACGAATAATTTATCCATGTCAGGAATTTTTATAAACATAGCTCTTTGGGCTATATTTTTAAAATACGCTCGGTTACATTTTTGGACGTGAATGTATAGTAAAAGTTTTTTTTTTTTGTTTTGTTTTGTTTTTTTTTTCCGTGTAGAGATATCTCAATCTTAAAAGGGCACGTTTGGTAGAGAGAATTTCAAAGAAATGAAATGAAGCAGAGAATATAATTTCAGAGAATAGAAATCAGTAGAGAATTTTGTTCAATTCTAATGTTTTGTAACAACAGAGACTTGACCCGAGAAATGAAAAATTATTTTTTATTTTTTCTAAATGACAATTCTTAAAAAATATTTAAAAAAATATATATTTAAAAAATATATATATATCTTTTTTTTTTTTTTTTTTTTTTTTTAAATTTATGTACTTTCTTTAAAAAAAAGTATTTAAAAAAAATATTTTTTAAAAATGTATTTATTTAAAAAAAAAACTTTTTAAAAAAAATATATATATTTTTTAAAAATTTATGTACTTTCTTTAAAAAAAAGTATTTAAAAAAAATATTTTTTAAAAATGTATTTATTTAAAAAAAAACTTTTTAAAAAAAATATATATTTTTTTAAAAAATGTATTTATTCAAAAAAAAACATATTTTTTTTTAAATATTTTTTTAAAAAAAAATTTTTTTTTAAAAATTTTTTTTTTTTTAAATGTATTTAAAAAAAAAAATGAAAATGTATTTATTTAAAAAAAACTTATTTTTTTAAAAAAATATATATTTTTTTTAAATTATTTTTTTAAAATGCATTTATTAAAAAAAAAAAAAAAAACTCATTTCTCTAAATTCTCCACCAAAATGATGGAAATTGAGGTTAACCAAATTACACTACCATTTCTCTCCAATTCGCCACTAATTTCCTTTCAATTCTCCGCTTTTTTTATTTCTCTATACCAAACAAGGGAATTTAATCCAATTCCATTTCTCCTATTTCTTTTCTCTCTACCAAACACACCGTGTGTTTGATAGAGGGAAATGAGACAAGAGAAATGGAAATGAATTGAATTCCATTGTTTGGTAGATGGGAGAAATCAAAAGGTGAAAAACTGGAGAGAATTGGTAGTGTAATTTTTAAAGTTTCATTTCCATCACTTTTAGTTGGGAAATTAGATAAATGAAAATGGTTAATTCTTGTAATATTTTTTACAATACGTATTTTTCCTTTTTAAACTTACATGTGTATTTTAGTATCATATAAATTATTTAAAAAAATAATTTGTTAATTTTTTTTTAGAAAAAGATATACATTTAATAAAAAAATTAAATGATTTTTATAAAAAATAAAAAATTTCAAAATATTAAATTTAAAAAAAAAATAAATAAATTTTTCTAAAATATTTTTTTTAAATAAGTTTAAAAAAAATTAAAAAAATAAAAACTTTTAAAAATATATATTTAGAAAACAATTATATTTTTTTTAGAATTGTTATTTAGAAAAAAAAATATATAATTTTTTTTAAAAAATCAACAAACAAATACATGTGAGTCTCTCTTATATGACAAAATGTTATTTAAAAAAATATATATATTTTTTTTCATTTCTCGGGTTAAGTCTCTGTTATTATCAAACATTAGAATTGAACAAAATTCTCTACTGATTTTTATTTTCTGAATTTCTATTCTCTAACTCATTTTATTTCTTTGAAATTCTCTTTACCAAACGTAGATCACATATAAAATTGCAGGTGATATCTCAATCATAATTTTTTTTAAAAAAAAGCTCAATCATAAACATTTAGATCAAATATAAAATGATTACATATATCATTTCAAAAATCGTTGAATAAAAAATTTCAAATCTAATGCTCATTCCTCAATTTAATTGAGGGTTTGCAAATCGTATTTGTATCTAAGATTTGGGAATCGAGAAATGGACTCTATGTAGCGGGTGTTTGTCTAAGCTTATTTTGATAAGATTGGATAAAAACACTTTATTATCAAAGAGTACCGTGAGTGAACTCAAACTTTAAGCTAGGAAATTTAGACGTAGGTTATCAACAAAACATAATGGTGCGACGATTTCGGTCACAATCCAATCTTAAACCGAATTTGACCGGGTTTTAACCGATTTTAGTTTTTAATCGATTTTAACTAATTTTGAACTAAAACTAGTTTCATAAACTGATTTCGGTCTAGCTAGCTAGCAAATCCAGCTTGTTTTTTTAATCAAAAAGTAGGATTAAGTTTGAACATGTGCACCTATATATATATATATATATATATATATATATATATATATATATATATATATAGTGAAACTTTATTTTCAGAACCCACTTTAAATGCGAGAACTGCGAGAACTCATATACACCACTAGATGAGTTTGATCAATGGTCAAAACTGAATGTGCCTTTTATGTAAATAACAAAAAGATCAAGTTGGTTTTTGTAACTAGTGTAAATAACTAAAATGTTGGAAGGGTATTTTAGGAATAACAACTTTTTCTCTATTAAATTATTCATTATACCAAACCGTGTATTTTCAAACCACCCTCACATAACCTACCAAGTCATCTCTCTCTCACATAAATCTGCCTCCCACCAACCGCCGTCACCAAAACGGATCCACAATGCATCTGTCGGCGGCGGCTGTGGATCTGATGGCCGTTTTATAACAAAACCCAACGACCATCTCCAAAAATGGTACCAAATCTCAGTCGAGGGAAGAAAACCATAAAGCTCCCCGGAATCCTCCGCTGCCGCCGTTTGGATATCTTGTTGCCGCCGGGTCTGGGTTTTTTTCTTTCTAGAACTATAATTTTTTTATGATTTGAAAGTATTTTTTTAATAAATTTATATATTATATTTATATATTTTTGTTATGTTTTGCTTTTTTGACAAATTTTTCAGATTTTCAGTTGCTACTTCGCCCGAAACCTCTGATGCCGCCGTTTGGATTTGTTGTTGCAGATCTCAATAAGTTGGATATTATGAGTTTTGTTGGTGACTTGAGAGCCTTGATGATGGAAGATAGTATGTGAGGATGAATTAGTTGTGCTGGACGGTGACGATGATACGATCACTGAGCCAAAACTCACATACTAGATGAAAAGGTAATAATAGTTGTGCTGGACTAATTAGATGATACCAACAGACTATTATATCAACTAATTAGTTGTGCTGGCATTCTCATTGTTATTATATCATTGTTATTATATCAACTAATTAGCCAAAACATAGCGTCTAATATGTTGTTATTATGATGATACCATGAATTAGTTGTGCTGGATAAAAGGTAATAATAGTCTGTTAACATAGCATCTAATATGGAGGTTACATGTTTTTCATGTAGCGGGTGTTTGTCTAAGCTTATTTTGATAAGCTTGGATAAAAACACTTTATTATCAAAGAGTACCGTGAGTGAACTCAAACTTTAAGCTAGGAAATTTAGACGTAGGTTATCAACAAAACATAATGGTGCTACGATTTCGGTCACAATCCAATCTTAAACCGACTTTGACCGGGTTTTAACCGATTTTAGTTTTTAATCGATTTTAACTAATTTTGAACTAAAACTAGTTTCATAAACTGATTTCGGTCTAGCTAGCTAGCAAATCCAGCTTGTTTTTTTAATCAAAAAGTAGGATTAAGTTTGAACATGTGCACCTATATATATATATGTATATATATATATATATATATATATATATATATATATATATATATATATATATGTATATATATATATATATATATTTATATGAGAAAATTACCAAAAGGGGACTTTTTTTGAAGCATGGTCCGTTTTTAAGACTTTTTTCTAATCTATTTCCCAAAAGAGCCACGCTCAACTGCTCAACTGCTCGACCCCATACATCTTACGACACGTGGCATGTGGTAGGTGAAGATATTTTTTACCTTTTAACTCAAATGACTAATTTACCCTCAACCACATATATAAAAGACACCATATATTTCATTTTTTCTAATTTTTTTTCTCTCTCTTCAACCTCAATCCAAGATCCGGCCATATCTCCGGCCATGGGAAAAGATCCGGCCATATCTCCACCACCACCACCACCGCTGCTCAACTGCTCGACTACCACTGCTCAACTGCTCGACCACCACTGCTCACCACCTTAGCAGTCCATAACCACCACCACCACCGCTGCTCAACTGCTCGACTACTACTGCTCAACTGCTCGACCACCACTGCTCACCACCTTAGCAGTCAATAACCACCACCACCGCTGCTCAACTGATCGACTACCACTGCTCACCACCTTAGCAGTCCATAACCACCACCACCACCACTGCTCAACAACAAAAATTATCTATACTTACAAAAATTAATATATCATATTACACTAGTATTACAGTAATAATGTGCTTATTACCACTAAGATTTAAGGAAGAAAAAATGAAATACTTCGTATAATGTCAAAGATAACGTGTTGAAAAAAAAACTAGCCTTTTAACAAGTCAATACTAAAACTAGCCTTTAAAAAAAAAGAAAAAAAAGACCACGCATCAACAAAAAAAAAAAAAACATATAACTAACAAGATTGATGGTGAAAACACAAGAACATTCAGATCTCGCCGGAATCATGTAACTAACAAACAGATCTGTGACCGAAACTAACAAGATTGATGGTAAAAACCACGGCTCGTCTTTAAAATTGATGGTAAAAAAAAATACATATAACTAACAAGATTGATGGTAAAAACCACGCCTCGTCTTTTAAAATCTCGCCGGAATCTCGCCGGAATCATTCAGATCTGTGACCGAAACTTTTTCAACAACTAATGACTTGAACACTTCACGTAGCGAATCAAGAGAACGCGTAACCATGAGACTTATTCGAGTTTCCATTTGTGTATCATTCAGATCTGTGACCGGAATCTAAAAAATCTCGCCGGAATCTGCTACTGCTGCTATGAGATCTCGTCGGAAATTAAACCACTCATACCGTCTCTTCTCAAGTCACAAATATAAAAACCAAACAACTAACCCACCAAGAATCTTCTAGCTCCTTCTCCAGAACTCACCATTTCATTATATCTACAAACAACTAACCCACCAAGAATCTTCTAGCTCCTTCTCCGGTGGCAATGGAAAGAACGGTTCCGACGCCGTTTTTGAGTAAAACGTATTCGTTAGTTGATGATCCGGTGACTGATGACATGATTTCTTGGAACGAGAATGGAAATGCTTTTGTTGTTTGGAAACCTGCTGAATTTGCTAGAGATTTGTTGCCTAAGTTTTTTAAGCATAATAATTTCTCTAGCTTTATTCGTCAGCTTAATACTTATGTAAGTTTTTCTTCAAAAGAGAGAGGCTTTTACTGTACAGCGTCGGACAAGCAGAAAAAATTCAATAACAATAATAATTGAAGAGAGAGGGTATTATTTATATGGGGGGTATGTTTGTCATTTAAGAAAAAGTAAAAAAGAATCTCTACCTAACTCTTGACACTTGTCACTAAAGTGGTGGAGTTGAGCAGTTGAGCAGTTGAGCAGTTGAGCGTGGCTCTTTTGGGAAAGAAGTGAGAAAAAAGTCTTAAAAACGGACCAAGCTTCAAAAAAAGTCCCCTTTTGGTAATTTTCTATATATATATATATATATATATATAGTGAAACTTTATTTTCAGAACCTACTTTAAATGCGAGAACTGCGAGAACTCATATACACCACTAGATGAGTTTGATCAATGGTCAAAACTGAATGTGCCTTTTATGTAAATAACAAAAAGATCAAGTTGGTTTTTGTAACTAGTGTAAATAACTAAAATGGTTGAAGGGTATTTTAGGAATAACAACTTTTTCTCTATTAAATTATTCATTATACCAAACCGCGTATTTTCAAACCACCCTCACATAACCTACCAAGTCATCTCTCTCTCACATAAATCTGCCTCCCACCAACCGCCGTCACCAAAACGGATCCACAATGCATCTGTCGGCAGCGGCTGTGGATCTGATGGCCGTTTTATAACAAAACCCAACGACCATCTCCAAAAATGGTACCAAAACTCAGTCGAGGGAAGAAAACCATAAAGCTCCCCGGAATCCTTCGCTGCCGCCGTTTGGATATCTTGTTGCCGCCGGGTCTGGGTTTTTTTCTTTCTAGAACTATAATTTTTTTATGATTTGAAAGTATTTTTTTAATAAATTTATATATTATATTTATATATTTGTGTTATGTTTTGCTTTTTTGACAATTTTTTCAGATTTTCAGTTGCTACTTCGCCAGAAACCTCCGATGCCGCCGTTTGGATTTGTTGTTGCAGATCTCGATAAGTTGGATATTATGAGTTGGATTTGTTATTATATCAACTAATTAGCCAAAACATAGCGTCTAATATGTTGTTATTACGATGATACCATGAATTAGTTGTGCTGGATAAAAGGTAATAATAGTCTGTTAACATAGCATCTAATATGGAGGTTACATGTTTTTCATGGTCACTGTCATTGTTATTATAGATGAGCCTTTTATTCTAGACCAAGTTCACGTTTTCATTTATTAACATTATTTATTGGATGATATAAGTTTACGACATTCGGTTGGTACCTCAAGGGGTGTGCATGTGTGTTTTTAGGAATGGCGCATATATGTTGATGGCTAATAAAAAATCAATTAAATGGTGTGCATATGTGTTTTTGAATTTCTTTTTGTCTTGTCGTAATAGAAACTGAAAATTGGTTTTGTGTTAAACTTGAATAATCACATTAGTTTTGTTGGGTGTTGAACTTGGACTCATGATAAATGTTGATGTAGAACAAATGGAAGCGTGCATATTAAATGGGAAAAAATAGTTTAAGGAATGGTGCATACGTGTTTTAAGGAATGGTGCATATGTGTTTTATGGTTGATATAAATCAACAAAAGTATGTGCGTATGTGTTTTAAGGTTAATTTAAAATTAGTGAAATGGTGCATATGCGTTTCAAGGTTTAAAAAATAATAGTAGATGGGGGTATATATGTGTTTAATAGCGCATATATGTTTTCAAAAGTGCATATATGTTTTAATGTTTATATTTGTTTATGGTTTAATTGTTTTGTTTATGGTTTAATTGATATTTGTTTTGTTTTTGTTTATGGTTTAATCGATATTTGTTTAATTGTTTTAAGGTTGATGTTTGTTTATGGTTTAATTGATATTTATTTATGGTTTAAGGTCAAAGAAACAGTTGTGCATATATGTTTTTAAAGTTGTGCATATATGTTTTAGCGTTAGTATTTGTTTATGGTTTAATTGTTTTTTTGCATGCTTGTTTCAGATTGATAAAGATATGTCGTTGAAGACCGAGAAGTGGATGAACACAAATATACACGAAGATAATTTGCGACTTTTGAAGATATACGATTATTACATATATGTTTTTTGTACTTGTAATTAAGTGAAATGTAACATTTAAGTATATGAATGTTGTTTTTGTTCTTTTATAATGATTTATTTTCTTTGAATTGTGTTTCAAACTTCCAAAAAAATAGTGGTTCGACAAAAATATTGGTAGATTGATAAAAAAATTGTAAACAATTACATAATAAGAACACATGTAAATTTACATTATTTAAAAAACATACATGCACCTCATCTTTTTCAACAAAAACACATATGCACCTGTAACATTTTGGAACAATGCTAGCTTAAAAGAGAGAGAGAAAAAAAATAATAAAAAAATAAAAATTAGAAACACTTAAAAACAGGATTTAATAAAAATAAATAAAAAATAAAATAAAAATTACTATAAGACCCTTTTGATTAAATAATAATCTTTAATATTAAAAAAAATTCATTTGTTTAGAAGGGTTCTCGGCTTCTCGCGGTTAAGATAGGTTCTGAAAATAAAGCCCCTCTATATATATAAGCGGGTCTTACTCCTAAACGTGTCGGCCTTTTTTAAGACCGGTTTAGAACCAGTTCAATAACAATTTCACCTTGGATCGAACTACCCATCTTTTCCTCTAAACATAAAAGTGTTAACCCGACTAAAGCTAAAAAAATATGCAGCTAAATCATGGTCGAGACAACTTGGTTTTATACTACAAAGAAGAGGTAATTTCTTGTGTTCGTCTTCCAGATCCAACAGAAATATTATGATTGCTGAAAATCATTTGAACTCTAACCATTAACCCTAGTATCTCTTAGTATATTGGGTTAGGGTGATGATGATCTTGGATATCTTCACGAGTTGTGTAAGTTCACTTTCCGTACAATGTATTTCGACCTTATTGGTGTCTGGGTATCACGAAATCCTTATCGGGATAATTCGAGAATAACACTTTGTTTCTAGACACAAGAGAACAAAGCAAGATAAAGAGAATTGTGTGAAATTCGTATATTTAATGAGACTAGATATGTTTGTTAAATAACAAACATAAGTGACAGTTAATTGCAGTTAAATTCGGTTAAAACCAAAGGGTCACAACCCTTCACCAACAGACATGTCGATGCCCCTTGACCCTGCAAGGGGGTGGGGCCCCCTTGAAACCTGCATCTTTTTCTGGGCGAAAACATATTATCTCAACGAGTATGCACTCTACACTTCCCTAACTCGTATATGAGCTTAACATGATATTCTACTGGTCTATAGTAAATCGCAATTACCTTAAATAGTTAATGACACTAAAATCACCGACAATATCCATAATATGTGTTACTTTTACGCATCAGTGTTAGTCGTGAATGATTTATTTTTTTATCACTTTATTTCATATATGGTAGATCAATTCTGTGAAAACATAGAAACTTTGGGTTTAATGCTGTAGGGATCTCATTTTTGTATATCATTTTTAATAAGTTTGGTCATATTTTGAAAGTTGATGTTTCCACAAACATACTCATTTTGTTAAAACAACCAACATTCTCAATGAGAACTGCTGATCAGTGATTACATATAAACCATCCTCAACATCAATGTCTATATCCCAAAACTTATCCAAATACTCATCACCAACAAAGCGAATCGTTGTACTGTCAAACAAAGTAAACATGCCTGACAGCTTTCTTTCCAAATCATCACATGTAAACTTCACAGTTCATGCCACCTTCACTATTAGACTGGACGCAATAACAACAATCTTCACGCGTCAACATGCATGACCGCACGCATGGACTGTTCTATGTAGGAAGTGTGGGGGCCGGTGCCCCCATAGCTAGCCGAAAAAGTTGATATTTTAGTGTAATTTTTTTTTTTAATTTTGACCTTTTTTCGAAAATGCTCCATACCAAAAACTCAAATTGCCCCCCACCCACATACTAAAATCGAACATTCAACACTCTAAAGCCTCATGAATCCTTCATCTCACAGTAAAAATACTCGTTTTATCATTACGATCATAGTTTTTTCTTCCATATTTTGTTGCTATTGTTAAAAAAATAAATAAAAAAAATATATATAAAAAAAAATCACCCCCTACATCCTATTTTTTTGGGTCTGCTATTGAACGCACATGGATTAATAGTACACCACCACCACGCGTGACGAGTGAACTTTTTTTTGTTTAGGGATCCAGACAACCAAACGAAAAAGAAGTGAAAAGGTATCAATGAAGAGACGTTGGGATGAGCCGATGAGGTACCAACCAAATGTCCCACATGAGTATCGACCATGTATGAAAAAATCATTTGGATTAATGGCACTTATAAACATACACCATTTGTTGATTACCCAGGAGCGAGAGTTTTTGACTAAGATATACGCAGCGTGACTGAGGTACCTAGCGAGGTTTAACACCATTCATTGTTACCTTTTATGTCAAACACCTAGCAGGCGAGGAAGACTAATTCCAAGTCTCGTGTAATTGGTGCAAAGCAAGAGAAGGGCAACTGTAGGTCACGTTTCCATCATTACTACATGAATAATATTCGTAAATCTTAGAGAAAGAAAGAGTTAGAGAGTGAAAGTGGAAGGAACTTTGTATTTAAATAAGTAAAATGTATTATGTAAAGAACCAACACCCTTCTCATCAAGAGAAGGGGTATTTATAGTCTTATAAAGAGGATGGGGCGTTGCCCTAAAGTAAACATAATGGGCCGCTCATGAGCTTGCTTCATGAACAGGCCTTGTAACTAACATACAAGCCTAATAATTAACGACATATTACATTAAATCTATGACCGCCACTTTATACTGATTACACGTAATCCCAACAATCTCCCCTTAAGGGTTGGTCATCATGGTCTCTAGACATAGGTCGTTTGACGTCTTTGACTCTTCACTTGATATTTGATTTTATTTGCTTGAGACGTCTTTGAATTATTTACTTCTTTGTTCTTTGTTCTTGTGCTTGTGATTAGTAGTATTGTCTGCCTTTCATCAACGTCTTTGTTGCTGATGTAGTTGCGTCTTTTCCAACATGCTCATACTTCTTGATGACTTTTGGATCTTCATAATCATGTAGTTCTCATTGCTTAGCTTTGATATTTGTCTTTAAATTTTGTAGATTCTTTGGTTTGACGTTGAATCATTATGAACTTTACTTTGCTTTGATCTTTGGTGAGAACTTCCTTTGAACTTTGTTGATCTTTATCTTTTGTTGTGATGTTGGTATGAGCATGTGGAGGTGAATGAATGTTTTCGTCTGTTTTTCTACGTTTTCGTCCGCTTTTACGTTTTTGTCTGTGTTTTATGTTTTCGCCTGTTTTTTTACATTCTCGTCCATTTTTAAGTTTTTGTCCGTTTTTTTACGTTTTCGTCCTTTTTTTTACATTTTCATATGCTTTTTTACGTTTTCGTCCGTTTTTTAAGTTTTCGTACATTTTTACGTTTTCGTGCATTTTTACGTTTTCGTTTGTTTTTTACTTTTTCGTCCGTTTTTTACTTTTTCGTCCATTTTTTTACATTTCATTTGCATTTTTAATTAGAAAACGGACGAAAAGGTAAAAAAAACAGACGAAAACGTAAAGAACCGGATGAAAACGTAAAAAACAGACGAGGACGTAAAAAAAGACGAAAACTAAAAAAAGCGAACGGAAACGTAAAAAAGGGACGGAAACGTAAAAAAGGGGACGAAAACGTAAAAAACATATGAAAACTTAAAAATCGAACGAAAACGTAAAAAGCATATGAAAACGTAAAAAAAGGGAGAAAGACTTAAAAAAAACAGACAAAAACGTAAAAAAACGGATTAAAAGGGATAAAAATGTACATAAAACAGATAATAACGTAATAAAACGTATAAAATTATAAAAACGAATAAGTTCGAATATAGGGCTAAAAGAAAAAAAAAATGGGTATTACTTCTTCACTGGACGCGTGGTCTAGTGGTTGGGCCGCTCTGTTTTGACCTTGGAGACCAGGGTTCAATCCCTGGCTCCTGTTATTCCCTCTTTTTAGTTTGTTTAAAAAATGACTAACGATGCATATACCGTTAACCTAGAGGACTAACGGTGTAAATATTTTCTATCTCGTTAAGAGATAACGGAGAATTAATTTGCACTGTTAGTCATTATTTTAACTGAGAGATGTATATATGTTAAATTTTACTAAAAGAGGGACGTATCTGTTGAAAATTTTGAGAAAGTGATGTATAGTGCATAACGAAGTAAACCAAAAAGATATATTTTGGAGTTTACTCTAAAATAAATGTTTGTGCTGAACCAACCGTACATACTCAAAAACCAACCGTGCAATTTACTCTATTATTACTAGTTAGATACCCGCGCACAGCGGCGGCGATAAATATAATTATATAATAAATATAGTAAATGAATTGCTAACCCAACTCTCCTCGCAATTCTCTACCCACTTAGGGAATTCATTTCACAACACTACAAATGTATATGTGGTAGTTGTATGTGTTTTTTGGGTTTTATGTATCTTTCCCGTGACATCATTATTCCCGCATATAAAAAGACCTTCACAATCTCTTTCTCGTCAACACTTTCCCAAAAGTAAATGATTTTGATAAATAAAGTTTGTATTGATTGAAATAAATGTTAAAGTTATAAAAATTTGAATTAAAATAAAATAAACCTACTAAAAATGTAAAAACTAAAAACTTATAAAAATATATCAAAATGGATGTTGAATTAAGAGCACAAAATTTTAAAAAATATGGTGAAATTAGAATATAAAAAATATAAACGAATTAAAAGATATTTAAATTTAAAAATAAAGGTGATTAATTAATTAAGAAGTGACATGTGTCACCCCATTATTGAAGCTCCTTATTTTAGTTTGTTAGAGCTCCTTTTTTTGTTATTTTTTAGTTAAATAAGTGACACATGTCACTATTGAAGCTTTTTATCTTAATTTTTTGTGAAACCCACAACTTAATATAGTAGTATAGATATAAATATAGCAAAATTGTTTGGTTAGATCGGGAATAAGTAATAACAAAGCCATCTGTTTCTAGTTTCAGTCGTTTGTTTCCTTCAGTTTGGGGTTTTTTCGCTCACCTCTATTCGTTGTAATCACCACTTTTTAAATTCTATCATGTTTCACACATTTGAATGACAACATGAGAAATGGTTTGAGTCATGGCCCTGGTCAATTAGCGATTACAAATAAGTTGTCGAAAAACATCAAAGGTCAATTAGACATTAACCAAATGGAACGAGATCATACACACATAAAAAAAAAAAAAAAAAAAAAAAAAAAAGGTAAGCTGTCAACTATGGTAGTGTAACACCAACAACAAACAATTCAACAAACACCTTATCCCTCCCTTTACCCTTCCATCTGTGATTTATTTGTGTCGGCTGGTGTAGTATTAATGGTCAAACCTGGAAGAAGAAAAAAACAGTAATAATTGCGTTCATAGAATAAAGAAAAAACATGCTTCACATTACTTTATCTTTATTAATCCAGTTCCAGCTTCAAATTGCTTTATCTCTATGTACACGAGTCATGAGAACCAGCCTGGATGGTCTAGTTGCGTTTGCGGCCTCGCCTTTTGGAGTTCTTTTTAGGACTTGTTGGGTTTAATTGAACTGGCAGAAGAGTTCCCCCCTTTATATCATCCGTATTAGCTAGTGTTTTTTGAGCTTCCATATATATCCTTAAATCCCTAATCTGCAATTCCGAATGAAAAACCTCTGATATTGTTTTGGAAACAATAAACCTGTAGATGTTAGACAGTAAGAAATTTTAACAGCACGTACCTGTTCCTCAAGATCCATTATTTTCTCATCCTTCAATTTTAGCGATGCAATTTCCCTGAAATGATAGTGGCAAGGCGATAACAAAGAATTATTACAGTATACACAAAGCTCTAACAGAACAGGTACGGCTTGGGTAATGGGTCAAATTTGGTACAGGTTCAGGTCCACAAGAGTTCTTTTTTGGTACAGATTCGGGTTGAAGCAGGGGAGGGTGGAACACAAACACATTATGTTGTCTAATGTTTATTCATATTTCTTGTAAATAATTAATGTGTTGTGACTAAAAAGCAATTTAGTCACGTCAATAATCAAAATCTTTGAATAAAATTGATTTAGGAAGTTTTATGCAGTAAAATAGTCTTTGGGCCACCACACCACCAACCCGTTCAACAGTTTAGTTGTATATTGTAATTTGTCTCATTTGGCCTGTTTAGGATAAACACAAGCCATATCGACCCATTTATAAGTAAACGGGTTGAAACTGCCACTAAATGTGCCTTGATCTAGTTCCACATGTGAATCAAGAAATTGCGAATTTTAACTTGGCCAACACTCGCAAGGACTACAGTTGTGTGCAAAAAAAATACCTCTCCTGAATTTCCTTGTAGGTTTTCTTAAGAGATTCTTGATCTTTTGCTAGTTCTTCGTTAATCTAGCAGCAAAAGACAAATAAATGAAGTGCATTGTTAAAATTTCATAAAGTGCATTGTTAAACTTCACTATGAGCTGAGAGGAAATCACTTACATTAGAAACGGTCTTTGTATCTTTGGCAAGTTCTTCAAGTTTATTTTGAAGTTCTTGTGTCCTTTCAGCTTCAGCTTTCACTATTGCTTCAGCTATGGATATCTCCTTTCGACTTTTTGCCTCCGCAAGTAGTATTTCATAAGTCTAAAAGAGTTACCAATTTTGGATTAAGACTTATAAAAATGTAAACGACAGGAGAAAAAAAAAAAAAAAAAAAAAAAAAAAACATAACCGAAGTTTACATACTTGTCGTTGGGTCTCCATCTGGGTTGCTAGAAGAAAATTGTACTCGTCCATAATCTGTTTTTATCATTTTAAAAGATAATTAGCATGACATCTGGATGAGAAGACATCCATAAACTATATTAAAAATCAAATAATATCCACAAGTAGAAATACAAATAAAGATAAGGAGGAAAGTTACCGTATCAACTTTGCTGCTAAAAAGCGCCCCACCAAATTCTTCATCTTCTTTATCACCGCACTCCCCTTCACTGGAAACACATTGATGATGTGTCACAGTTGGCTTGCTACCAACTTTTGATTGATTTAATCGGTGCACGTATTTATCACCAACATAATCCCAAATTTGTTGTGTTTCAAGTTCAAGTGAATAGCAATGATCAGCATGCCTATAATGCTGAATGGCATGCCCTTTTTCATACCTTCAGACATCAGCAATTATTTGTATAAGGATGTAATCAAAATGATGAATACTCAATGCAATGCAAGAACAAACGCTAAGTAGGTGTACCTTCCACATCCTACAAAACCACAAATTAGACAGACCCATGGATTATCAGATGTGCCACACACTGCACACGTTGTTGGTTTACCATCCTGCTGCTGACAAAGTTGACAGACCTGATACCAGAGAAAGTTAACTTGTTATGTATTTCAAGACGGTATTAATATTACAACTTAAAGTAGGTGATGAGTATCTGAAGAAACATCAAGACTTTCAATATTTTATTACGATTATATTTCACATAGTTTTACCTTTTCAGTGGAGCTGCACAAAAATTCACTTATAACTTTATAAGTATATTAGCAGAATGCTTCGTTAATTACACATTAGATCCAGAAAATTCTCACAAAAATTCAACTTTAACTGTGCGTCACAATAAGACTAATACCCATGTTTTTAAGAAATTTATAGTTTTTGTAGCTCAACATCCCGCGCTGTTTTCTTTTTACCATCTAATTGCCAAACTTTAGTCTACTCTCGTTATATTCAGTATATTAATGTCATTGTTACAGCTGAACACAGTTTTTGTAGCTCAACATCCCGCGTTGTTTTCTTTTGACCATCTAATTGCCAAACTTTATCTACTCTCTTTATATTCAGTATATTAATGTCATTGTTACAGCTGAACACAGTTTTTGTAGTTCAACATCCCACGTTGTACCATCTAATTGCCAAACTTTATCTACTCTCTTTATATTCAGTATATTAATGTCATTGTTACAGCTGAACACAGTTTTTGTAGCTCAACATCCCGCGTTGTTTTCTTTTGACCATCTAATTGCCAAACTTTATCTACTCTCTTTATATTCAGTATATTAATGTTATTGTTACAGCTGAACACGGTTTTTGTAGCTCCACATCCCGCGTTGTTTTCTTTTGACCATCTAATTGCCAAAATTTATCTACTCTCTTTATATTCAGTATATTAATGTCATTGTTACAGCTGAACACAGTTTTTGTAGCTCAACATCCCGCGTTGTTTTCTTTTGACCATCTAATTGCCAACTTTTATCTACTCTCTTTATATTCAGTATACTAATGTCATTGTTACAGCTGAACACAGTTTTTGTAGCTCAACATCCCGCGCTGTTTTATTTTTACCATCTAATTGCCGAACTTTTATCTACTCTCTTTATATTCTGTATATTAATGTCATTGTTACAACTGAACACAGTCAAACACCCTAATCTAATAAGAACACTTCAGATTATATAACTCCATTCATAGTTTCATACAAGGGGAGATGGTTAACAGGAGACGGTTTAGGGGCCGAAAAGAGCTACTTGTATGTCAATATATGCACAGTGTGCTTTTATACAAAATCTACTATCTACCCTGAAAAACATTATAGCACATCAGAAAATAAAACATATAATACAAAAGAGTACCAACCTGGCAAGACAAGTAGGCCCACTTCGTGATACACGGACACTGAAAAGAATGATCACAATGCGTAATCTGTATTGCACTTGTGTCATAGTCCAATCTCTCTACCATTTTAAAATTAATCAAAAGATATCACCCACAACATCCATTTGCAGACAAAAATATAACACAATCATTAGATATTTAACACTAGCTTACCTAAGCAAACAGGACAAGTGGGTAATTCCGTATACCCTGTCTGAGGGATACTTGCTACCTCTGCTGAATCTGTGTACTCCACTGCTTGAGCGAAGTATATATGGCAAACCTCAGTCTGAAAGTTATAACCACCAAAAGTTTACCATGTTAGGGCAATATCGTAAAAAAAGGTACACTGTCTAAGATGTTCCACACTAGTGACTGTAAAATACGGAGTAACGTAAATAGAACACCTTTACTTAGTTTAATGACTATGTTGGAAATATCAATGTATAGTGACCAATGTCAGACATTTAGAAGTGTATATGTACCATGCATATAGACTAGGGGTACAGCAACTTACTTGTCTCAATGTTCCACATTGGTCATTATATTTTCCTCCGCGCTAATTTAGCAACTTAAGTCATCACACTTACAAAAATGTTCCCAGATACCAAATTCACTAATTTAAAAAATGTATCCATATATGGATTTATACTTTGGGTTTTATGACAGTTAGGTTACCCAACTTTGCGACTTTGTTCGCCTAAGTTACCCAACTATTTTTTTGTTCAATTGGGTTACTGGAGTTTACGGGTTTGACATTTAGGTTACTCGAAACCAGAAACGTGTTCATTCAGGTTACCCAAAAAACAGGCAACCGGATATCCACTTAAGATGGTGTCCACGTAAGCTTTTTGTACAAATAAGTTACTAAACTTTGCGAATTTGTTCAATTAGGTTACTGAACTATGCAACTTTGTTAATTTAGGTTATCTTTATCGGTCACCTGAAAACATCCTCACTCACTAAACACATCGACGCCACATCATAAATTAAAAATGTTACATAAATAATTAAAAACGTAAACGTATGAAATTAAAAACTAAACATTCATAAACTATAAACCGTATTCATTCATTTAAATAAAAATGAGAATTCAGCCACTAAAACCATAAGTCATGTATCCTTTATTTTTAATAAGAGTGAATTACATAATTGGTCCTTGTGGTTTGTTGAAAATTGCAGAAAATGTCCCAGTGCTTTTTTTTCAGTGCGTTTCGTCCCTGTGGTTTACAAATCTTACGGATTTTGTCCCTCGTCCAAAAATGTCCGTTAAGTGTCTTGCCCTGTTAGTCCTTCGTTAGTGCAGTCCGTTAAGTGTTTTGCACTGTTAGTCCTTCGTTAATAAATTTTGCACCGTTAGTCCTTATTTTCTAAAATATAGTTTTCCCCAATTAGTCCCTCCGTTAATAACCGTTTTTGTCCGTTTTTATCCGTTTTCGTTCGTTTTTTATCCGTTTCCCCCCGTTTTTTTTTACGTTTTTCGTCCGTTTTCTTTCGTTTTATATAGTTTTTCTCCATTTTTCTTACGTTTTTATCGGTTTTCATCCATTTTCTCCGTTTTTCTTAATTTTTTGTCCGTTTTTCTTATGTTTTGTCTGTTTTCTTTCGTTTTGTCCGTTGTTCTTACATTGTGTCCGTTGTTCTTACGTTTTTAAAAAAATATATATATTTTGAAAAATATTTTTTTTATTCAAATTTTTTTTTTGAAATTTTTTATTCAATTTTTTTTTAAAACGGACAAAAACGTAAGAAAAACCGATAAAAACGTACGAAAAACGGACAAAAACGGATGAAAACCGATAAAAACGTAAGAAAAATGGACAAAAACTATAAAAAAACGAAAGAAAACGGATGAAAAACGTAAAAAAACGGGGGAAACGGATAAAAAAAACGAACGAAAACGGATAAAAACGGACAAAAACGGGTGAAAACTATTATTAACGGAGGGACTAATTGGGGAAAACTATATTTTAAAAAATAAGGACTAACGGTGCAAAATTTATTAACGAAGGACTAACAGTGCAAAACACTTAACGGACTGCACTAACGAAGGACTAACAGCGCAAGACACTTAACGGACATTTTTGGACGAGGGACAAAATCCGTAAGATTTGTAAACCACAGGGACGAAACGCACTGAAAAAAAAGCACAGGGACATTTTCTGCAATTTTCAACAAACCACAAGGACCAATTATGTAATTCACTCTTATTAAAAATAAAGGATACATGACTTATGGTTTTAGTGGCTGAATTCTCATTTTTATTTAAATGAATGAATACGGTTTATAGTTTATGAATGTTTAGTTTTTAATTTCATACGTTTACGTTTTTAATTATTTATGTAACATTTTTAATTTATGATGTGGCGTCGATGTGTTTAGTGAGTGAGGATGTTTTCAGGTGACCGATAAAGCTAACCTAAATTAACAAAGTTGCATAGTTCAGTAACCTAATTGAACAAATTCGCAAAGTTTAGTAACTTATTTGTATAAAAACTTTAGTAACGTCAGCTGCCAGCGTGGCTAGCAACCGGGTATCAAAGGTTAAAAATAGATCGGTCCCTAATTTGTCCGGTAACGATAGTCCAGTAACCCAATTGAACAAAAAAATAGTTGGGTAACTTAGGCGAACAAAGTCGCAAAGTTGGGTAACCTAACTGTCATAAAACCCTTTATACTTTAGACTAGAGTATTGTCAACGTGCTTATCTCAATATCCCACATACGTCAACATACTTATCCCAAGGATCATACAAACTTACTTATTAAGCATAGGAAATGTATTCGATTTGAATCATTTCTCAAATTGTCCACATCATTGTAAAATTACGAGAAAACAGGACATCTCTAATAAGTTTGATAGCTAAGTTGCCACACATCAAAACATACAGACAAATGTGGAACAATGAGATAATTACTTACAACATAAACGTGTAAATTTCCTCTATGTATATACTAAAACAGAATCAGTAATACCTCAGAAGGACTAAAGCGCTTTCCGTGATAACAAATACAGAATCCATCAGCAGCAGCTTGATTCTTAAGCTTAATTAGCACACTATACCTATCTTCAACCGCATCATTCCTTCAAAAACAAAAAACACACACATCATCCCTTCTATCAATTCTCATACTAAAAAATTACTATTCACCTCATTCTATAGTTTATTATTATTATCATTAATTAATTAGTTTGTTTAGTTTCCTTTATTATATTTTCTTAGTGAACAAGTTAAGTCTAGGGTCTTTTATTATAAATAGGGTATTAGGGTTGTAATGGAGATTATGCAGAAGATTATTAACGGTTTAGTTATTTGACTTCATTATTGGGAGAGAGATCGGCCTCTCGAAAGTTGATCATCTATCTTTATTGTTCTTTTATCGACTCGGTTCGTATCAATCAAGACACAATTTAAAAGATTGTAGGTGGAACACAAATAGTACCCAAAACTAAGTTGCTATTATATGACTTAAACATAATTATTTTAGGGGGTGTTTGTGTCTGTATATGCTTGGTAACAAGTTGTTTTTAAGCGTTTACTTGCTTGGCAACAAGCCTTTAGCTTTTTGGGATTTGTTTAAACGCTAAAAAAAGATGCATTAACTGCACGTCATTCTACACTTTATAATTAAAAGATGCAACGGTGTTAGAAAACTGAATAAAATGCAGAAAAAGATCAAAGAAAGCAAATTATAAGCATCTCTAATGTGCACACCAAACCCACTATTGCAAATAAAAAAAGAGTACCTAATAAAAGAAAGATCCTGAAACTCATCAACATGCCTCCCACAAAAGATCAAAAAGTCATCATATGACAGATAATTAGGAACAGCAACAATAAATACGTTTGTAGTACGTGTAGCGACGTTCCATAAAGTCATAACAGGGTTAACTGAAGACGTTGAAGATGAAGAACTTGTTAATGGTAAGTTACGGAAGAGATGCACCACGCCTTTTATTTCGGATGGGTTGAAGAGCTTTTTTTTGGATTTGGTGTTTGATGAAGATGATGATGGTTGTTGGTGTTGGGTTTGATCGACGGTGTGGATTTTGAGAGTGAACATGATGATGATGACGACGATGGGGAACCAAGAGAATGATCGCTGGGTGGGGGGAAGAGGGAGATGGTATTTTGGGTTAAGTAAAGGGAAATTTTTATGCAAATAATATAATCTATTTATAATAAAACCTTTCTTTTTCAAAAATAACTTTTAAAAGATTATAAGAATTATTGTTTTAGATCATTTTTGAAAATCAAATGCCAAGTGTGCGTTTAGTTGAGGGAAAACATCATTGTTTTCTACAAAATATTTTGCGGAAAACAAAGAAAATAGAGATCGCGCTCAAATGAGTGTTTTCCAATAAAATGTTTTACAAAACACAAAATCATCTATTTCCTAATTTAACAAGAAGAATTACAAAACAAATTTTAGTTGGTTTTTTTTTTTTTTTTTTTTTTAAACCCACAACCCTAGCGCTCAGTTCTTAAATTTACTTTCCCTTTCCTTTCCCTTTACTCACAAAAATGGGAGGAAGATTTTATTAAGAAAACTTCCTCCCATCTTCTTTACCACTCCACTTTCTTCTCTTAAAAAACACTCAAAAACACAAAAAAAACATTCCATTTCTTTTCCTTTCCTCTCTAACTTTAACTCGAGAACTGAGCGTAAGTAATCACTTTTTATCTTTCTCAAGTGAATTTCATGAAATCATGACCAAGTTTAAATATTGTTTCATTAAAGTCACTCAAACTTTTTTTTGTTTAAAAAAACAACTTAAGTTTTATTATTGTCTCCCTAAAGTCACTCAAACTTTATTTTCACTACATAAAGTCATAAATCATACAAGTTTAGATATTGTTCTATGATTGTGAAAATTTTGAACATTTATTTAATAAAAGGAACATAAACTTTTGTAGGATCTTAAATATATCAACCTTATCACGTTATACCAAGCTTTACCACACAAGCTTACACGTAAAACACAAACACAAAGCTATGCGTAAATAAGAAGGAAAGATGAGAAAGATGGTGACTTGATGATGATAAGTTATGCGTATATGTGTTAGAGAAATAAGATGAAAAGAAGAACTTTAATATCAAAGGAAAACACACACAAAACACACTCAAGCACACCCCTCAAATGACACATTTGAGGGGTATTTATACTACAAGTACTAAACACCCTAATGGGCTTTCCATGGGCCTCGTATGGATTGGGTTGGGTAGGATTGGATTACAAGAGATAAAAGGCTAGCTTAAACATAACTATTAGCCATTGAGCTTAGCCCAATCCACGAGCCCGTTGACTATTCTATCACGACATCTAACACACGTTACAAAGTTCCTAAACGTGAATGACCATCACTTCTATTAATTATTATCAAGGCTAACAATCTCCCCCTAAGGGGTGGTCATTCAAAAGATGCTCCACTTGATTAGGTCTTTACTTTCCTTGAGCTTGAACTTTGTGTGTAGATATAGAATAGTCTTAATTCTTTGTTCCTTCATGCTTTGTGATCAGTTAAATGGCGCTGTCTGCCATTTGTCAACTTCTTTGGTTAGGTGTCTCCACGTCTTTCTCCATCATGCTCACACTTCTTTTTTACTTTGACTTTCCAATGATGAGGTTCTCTAGTCTTTAAACTTTGTAGATTCTTTAACATAGACGAAGAATCATCTTTAACTTTGTGTTGCCTTTTAATTTGATGAGAACTTCATTTGTGATGTTGTTGGTATGAGCATGTGGAGAATCTGCACGATCTCTTCCTCCCGCGAGCATCCATAAGAAGAAAACATAAAACATGGGTTAGAAATAATCCAGCGCTTACAAGTTTGAACTTCGAGTGTGTTAACAGCATAGTGTGAAAACACGTCTCTAATTCTCACAAAGGCTGTTCCTGAACTGGAGTCCCACAAGTGAGATAACGCGACATACCGAAGTACATCTACAGTTCAGGTGAGTCGCTGAAGTACACCGAAGCATCACTTCACGACTGTAGACCGTTTGAGACACACTAAGCGTAACCCATAAAGAATTACCAAAGTGACCTGTTGTCAGGGCTGTTTGATGTTGACCCTGGCAGGAATTTCCATTCAATCACTGAGGATCACAATTGTGATACCTCTCATAAATGTTCTGGCAGATTGCTAAGATCTGCGTAGGACTCTAGAATGTATCACTTGTGTTCTTATTGTTGAACAACAAGCGATGAATTGTCATGTGTTCCTATGAGATCTTTTGATGAATCTCGTGGCTCTAGACTCAATTAGTGCATTTTGGTTTTCCTGAGCGGAGACTAGGGAGAGGGTCTCCTTCTTCAATACCAACAATCTCTAAGAGAAAGTCGATAGATTATGTAGGGTTCCCAGTGAGAATGAAACAAATCCCTTTTAAGAGGAATTGAGTGGCTAGAAGGTTTAGTGCAGTGCGTCACTGGGTCCATGACGTCTTTGTCTTCAATATCAGTGTCATCTTAGTGACAACCAGTAGCAAAAGAATTGAACCCGGTTTCTGCCCTAAAGTTGATTATGGAGGGCTATTTCTTTTCACCCTTTTTCATTACATTTCTTTTTAATTCTTCAACCCCTTCTTTCTCCTTTCTCACATTACTCCTTTTTTCAATCATACCTAAGGACTTCTAATACTAATTATGGGTATTGTCCTTGGGTAGATCCCTCCGGCTCTGGCGGATCATAGGACGGATTTTCCTATCCTTAGTCACCTTATAACTCCATGACTGTCCTATTGTTGCCATAAAACCATTTTTCTTGAAAATCTCTCAGACTGTTTATGATTGAAAACATGTTTGAAACACTCCGAGAGTTTTATATTTTCAGAAACACTCCCCCTCCACATGTGCTTATAAGTTTTGACAAAAATCTGCACAGTGAGGGTAGAGTTCGCACTTTTTGAATTGATCGACTTTAAATGAACAAAACCGATTCGAGACACGTTTACATCACTAGAGAACTACCTTGAAATTATTACCCGTCCTGGTCAAGTCCATAGAAAGTTTCTCGAGATGGTACATTTCCTGACTGGATTTCTCGTCAATTCATTGGTTACGACTGAGTCGAGCTCTTTTGAGATTCAAACAACGATCATTAAACTTTTTGATAACATTTTAATCACGTCTTCTCCCCCTCAAAAATAGCATAGTCGTGATATTTTTGATATCAACGGATTAAACAACATTTTTAGAATCTTTTGGGGAGACAAACGGATTTGATTTAAGCATGAATTAGGAACATTTTTGTTTTATACTCCCCTTTTAATGAAGCATAATCAATTAAAGGGTTTTAGAGGGAGTTATCTTGAGCACAAAATATTTTGAAAGATTTTGAAAATCTTTTTGAACAATCTTGAAAAAAGGTGCTCAAGATGATGATGATTTCTCACCAGTTTTAAATGTAGTGCACTGAAGTGTACACTAGATTTTCTTCTTTAAAAACCACGAGTTTTGATTTGAAAATAATCAAAAGTCATCATTTTAGTCCGGGTTTCGTACTGACTTATACGAAAGCCATTTTTTTTAAAGAAAATTTTGAGAAACGACATGTTTTAGAAAACATTTAAAGAACTCTCGCTCGAGCATCTGTACATGTCCGTATCATTGTTGAATGACATTTCTAGAAACGTACAGAATATCGATTATACGAGAGACATGTCGTGAGAAGAATATTTTTGGATTTTTGATTTTATATTGTTTTTGTATTTTTTGAAAGTTTTATATTTTTATATTTTGCTTTTGTTGGTTTTTCAAATTTTGTATTTTGTTTTTCAAAAATATTTACAGCAAAGCTTTTTTTTTTGGAAATCATTTTCAAGAAGATTCGAGAAGACGTTCTAACTCCTCAGGTGTTAGGCTTTGCATTCCAATTCGTCGAACCAAATCGTTAAACCTTTCTTTTGGAAGGGCTTTAGTAAATAGATCGGCGAGTTGGTAATCTGTCTTCACGAAGAATAATTAACAGTACCTTCTTCTACGTGCTCTTTGATGAACTGATAGCGAACACAAATGTGCTTAGTCTTTGAATGATGAACAGGATTGCAGGATATGGCTATGGCACTTTTCGAGTCACAATACATAGGTATTTTATCGAAAGTAAAGCCATAATCTGTGAGTTGTGTTCTCATCCATAGAACTTGAGCACAACACGCAGATAGAGACACATACTCGGTTTCAGCGGTTGAAAGTGCAGTGCAATCTTGTTTCTTTGAGGACCACCTTACTAACTTTTCACCCAAAAATTGTGCTCCTCCTGATGTACTTTTTGCTGTAACTTGGTCACCTGCGTGGTCCGCATCTGAAAAAGCGATTAGATCAAATCCGGATTCCTTCGGATACCAAAGTCCCATGTGAATGGATGTCTTCAGGTACCGAAAGATCCTTTTAACCTCTTTGAGGTACAGTTCGGTAGGCTTTGCCTGAAACTGTGCTAATAAGCAAACAGCAAAATGAATATAGGGTCGACTAGTAGTGAGGTACATGAGAGAACCAATCATGCTCCGATATTTCTTCGGATCAATAGGTTTCCCAAACAAATCGGCTCCAATTTTTGGTGAAGTTACCATTGGTGTACCGACCGAATCACAATTATTCATACCATGATTTTTCAAAATCTCAGTTGTATATTTAGCTTGATTGATAAAAATTCCACGTGGGGATTGATGTATTTGTAAACCAAGAAAAAACTTTAGTTCCCCCATCATGGACATTTCAAATTTGCTTTTCATCAGATTTTCAAAATGTTTTGAAAGATTCGGATTAGTGGACCCAAAAATGATGATGTCCACGTAAATCTGAACAATCAAAATGTCGTTGTTATGTTTTCTTGTAGAAAAGGTAGGATCAACAGTTCCTTTGGTGAAATTGTTTAGAATCAGGAAAGATGACAGTTCGTCATACCACGCTCTCGGAGCTTGCTTTAAACCATAGATTTCCTTTTTGAGTTTGTAGACGTAGTCTGGATGTTCCATGTCTATGAAGCCTTCTGGCTGACTCACGTACACTTCTTCTTTCAGAGTTCCATTCAAGAACACGGTTTTAATGTCCATCTGATAAACCGTGATGTTTTTGTGAGCTGCATAGGCTAAGAATATCCTGACTGCCTCAAGTCTGGCTACCGGCGTGAATGACTCTTCAAAGTCTATCTCTTCTTCCTGTCTGTATCCTTTGGCCACGAGACGAGCTTTGTTGCGAATTACAGTCATTTCTTCATCCCGTTTGTTCTTCCATAACCATTTGAGATCAATGACGCGAATGTCAATTGGTCTTGGAACCAAATCCCAAGAGTCATGAAGACGGTATTGGAGAAGTTCCTCCTGCATTGCTTCTATCCATGCATTGTCTGCCATTGCCTCCCGAATGTTCTTTGGTTCAATATTGCTAATTGAGCAAATGTAAATGCATAAGTCGCAATCGGTGGCAAGTTGACGTCTCGTCTGAATTGGCCGTGAAGGTTCACCAATAACTTGTTCAATTGGATGGTCTTTTGTCCACTTCAGAGTAGAAGGATACCGTTGGTTAAACGTAGCGAGTTAGATGGTTCTCGTAAGCTTGAAGATGATTCAGCTGATTCCGTAGCAAACGAGTTTTCAAATAAGTCATCATCTAACGTTGCATCGTTCTGGTTTTGTGTAGGTTCTTCTTGAAATGATATGTTTTGGTTTTGCTCATCAGCTGCTGGTAAGACTGTTTCAAGAATAGGATTTGCAGAAGTCGATGTAGATGATGTTGATGGAGTTGGTGCATTGGTTTCGACCGTTGTAGATGCATATTCTGTTGGTGGTGGTGGATGATTTTGAGCGGGTGCAGCGGAATGATGGTTTGATGCATTTGTCGAAGTTCCACCATAGTATTCATCGAACATTAACTCGAAGAAATTCTCCCATTCTTGTTCATGAGGTGTGGCAGCAAAAGTTGATGGAGCTCTTTGTTGTATGAGTCCTGAACTGATGTGTCCAGAAGTCTGCGGGTTTGGTGCGGGTTCTAGAGCGAGTCTCTCAGAAGCCATTTGTGAAAGTTTGTCAAAATTCACATTCATCGTCTCCATTATCTTCCTAGTTCTTCTGTTATACACCCTGAATGCCCTCGAGTTTTCTAAGTATCCAATGAAGATTCCAATATCACCTTTAGCTTTCAGTTTTCCTAGATCTTCTCTGTCGTTTGTTGGATAGCACAAAGCGCCAAACACGTGAAGGTAAGAGACATCAGGTTTTTTGTTGTGCACTAGCTCATATGGGGTTTTATTGAATCTTGGATGGATTAGAGATCGGTTCTGAGTGAAACAAGCAGTGGCAACAACATCAGCCCATAGAAATAACGGTGCACTAGAATAGATTAGCATTGTGCGAGCATCTTCCACAAGAGTTCGATTTCTTCTTTCAACTACCCCATTCTGCTGTGGAGTTCTAACAACTGATGTCTGATGTGTGATTCCAACATCTTCAAAATAAGCTCTTAGCTCCTGATTAGTAAATTCTGTGTCGTTGTTTGTTCTTACTACCCTTATAGGAGCTTGAAGAAGTACTTGAATACGTTTCAGGAAGGTGATGATGATGCCTGGTGCTTCGTATTTTGACCTCAAAAACTTAACCCATGTATATCTTGAATAGTCATCGACGATAACAAGAATATACTTTTTCCCATTAATGCTTTCAACTCTCATTGGGCCACATAAGTCCATGTGCAACATATGCAACCTTGCTTCCGAACTAGGTACGGGTTTGGGTTTATATGATGCTCATTTGCTTTTTCCTTGTTCGCATGATGGACATAGGTGATCCTTGGTGTATTTGAACTTTGGAAGTCTGTTGACGATGTTGTCTTTGGCAAGTTTGTTGATGGTGTCGAAATTGAGATGGGATAACCTTCTATGCCACAACAAGGACTTTGTTCCAGATGCTTGTGTCATAAGACATATTGGTGATGAAGAGGCCATTTGGTTAATGTCGATAGCATACAAGTTTGTATCACGATTCCCAGTTAAGAGATCAGTGCCATCCAAGTTTCTAACGAAGCAAGCATTTTTCCTAAAAGCAACCTCTAAATCTGCATCACAGAACTGCCCAACTGAAAACAAATTGTGTCCCAACCCTTCGACATAGTAAACCCGAGTGATCAAATAATTTCCAAAAGGTAGATCTCCATAACCCATGATAGCTGCTACATGATCATTTCTAAAGCATACGGTTCCCATGAATTTTCAGACGAAATTGATCAGCAGCTTCAGATTCCCGGTCATGTGCTTGGAGCAACCCGAGTCGACGATCCAAAGACATATTTCGATAACCTGCCAAGAACAGAAGAAGAAGATTTTAGAAACCGTTTTGATTTTGGTTCCTTTGGGTTAGAGGTAAAATCCTGATCACACTCATAGAAGTTATCTACTGGGAAGACAGGTTCATCACTCATTCTACCATTCTGGAGTGTGAAAGTTCTACCCGTTGGTTTCCAAATATCATCCCTAAAGTAAACAATATGCTTCTTATCAGTAGTGTAAGACCTAAATCTTGCAACTAGTCTTCCTAGAGGTTTAGCATAAGTTCTTTTTGGAACGTTCTTCTGTACAGGTGATTGGTGCAAAACCGTCAAGTTTTCTCACGCAAGCTAGCCACTTGTGAATGACCAACAGTAAGGAACTTAAAACAGTTCAAACACCAAATGCAATTTAGATCAGGAGAATACAGTGGATTCCCGGGTCGTTAAGTCCCACGGAGGATGAATTGGTGTTAAACAACTTCAGATGTCGAATAATCACTACGGATAGTGATCAGTAAGGATTTTGAGTTATTTATACCTAAAGAAAAGTTTTGTAAATTACAGGGGCTTAAATGCAAATTAAAGGAAATTAAAAAGATAAACTATATTAAATAAACGCTATCACTGATTTTATACTGATGTTTTTGATTTTATGTTTTTATAAAACTTGAATTAAAAACTACGTGACGTACACAAGAAAATGTGAAACTGAAGCAATATTAATCCTAAAAATATGAAAATGATATTTTTACAAACCTAATGATAAAAGAAAATTTTTAGAAAAAGAAAATTATTTTTAAAACTATTTATCTAATTATTATTAATTAAAAACTATTTTTAACTATTTAATAATAACCTAAAATACAAGAAAATAGGAAATAAAGCTAGAAAAATAAAATTATGACTTGGAAAAATCTAAAATAACAAAAGAGAATTTTCAAAACTATTTTTATATTTTTCTGATTATTTTTCTATTTTTTATGAATTTTAAACTATTTAAAACTAATTAAATTACTAAAAATTACAAATTAAACTGAGAAAAATCTAGAAAAATAATTTTTTTACTTTTTATATTTATCTTAACCTAAGAAAAATGAAAAATTATTTTTTTGAACTTTTTCTGATTTAATTGTATTAAAAGCTAATTAAAATTACCTAAAAACTGTTTTTAATTAAGAAAAATAGCAAACTGTCCTAGAAAAATGTGAAAAATTCAGGAAAACTCTAAAATAATGTTATGAATCTAAGAAAAATAGAAAAACATGTGCTTGTTTGGTAGAAAATGGAACTGCAATACAAGTGCTTATGTAATAAGCACTTGAAATAAGCACAAGGTTCAAACTGAGCACCAAACCTTCACATAAGCTATAATAAGCTTAAACTACTCAACTGCAACTAAATACAACTGTCCTAAACCTATAAGCTACCAGCTACACAGATTTGACTATATGAGCTTATATGCTTTAAAACAGTTTGAGGGCACAACTTTGAGCTTAAGCACAAGCCAACCAATAAGCTGGAAATCAAAACCAGTTATTGGAATCTATACTAGACCTGGCTAGGTGCTTGTAAACCAAAAATAAGACCAAGAGAAGCTCTGTTGAGCTCTGGACAAGCTCTGCAAGAACTTGAGAAAACTCAGCTTTGACTGAGTTTGTGAACAGGGCACATAAGCCCTGTTTGACAAGCTTATTTGAGGCTTATAGAAAATTTCTAAAATTCTACAAAAATGAAAATAAGGAAATAGACCAGCTGAAGGTTTAAAACACCAAGTTTCACTAGGTTTGGCTCAGAAATGAGTCAATGAAAAATCCTCTTAGATAGGCTCAAAACCACTTTTTCAGTTTTGACTTTTGAAAGCAGTTTAGTATTGTTGACTTATTTGAACTTTGAGCTTGATTTACAAACTGAATATGATGTTATAAGATGAAATCATACCACTGCAAGCTATATCTATGTATTTTAAACACAAATCAAGAACTTGAATTTCCCAAAATCCAACAGTTGAGTACTTAGGACAGATTCAAGAGGAGTTTTGACTTGTGAGTGTGCAGGCACAAATAACTGATTCAAATGGTTTCAAAAGAGTTACACAAACATGAAACAACAAGTTTTAACCACTGCACTAACCTTAAGTACAGTTTAAACAGTAAATCCAAACACTCTTTTAAATAACTGATTTGCAAATTTAGTGAGACAAACTACTTAACTAGCTAATATTATTGATTAAACTGCTTTTATCTATCCTAATCACTACTGAATAAGCAAATTCAAACCACTGAGGACCACAAATACAGATTAAACAATGAAACTTGAAAATCACTTACAACAAGTCCTTAGCCACAATGGCTTGAAATCAGTGAACAAATGAACTCTATCCTATATAAACCAACCCAATAGTTCTGAACCAACCCAAATCCAGCATTGCTTCACCCATTATCCATTTCATACCCATTTTTGCTCCAATTTGACTTTCATTGACCAATATCCAAAGTGACTTGAAACTTAAATATAAGCTTATAAAAAGCTATAATAAGCTTATACAAGCTTGTTTGAGCTTAAAATTAAGCTAGTAAGAGCTTATACATAAGAGTTAGAAACTGAAAATTTCAGCAGTGGCACATAAGTATGAAACTTTAACATGGACTTGAATTGATGTTTGAAAATAGGTTACACTGATGAAATAACTTGAATTTAGTTCAACAAAGCAAAAGATTACAACTTAAGAGCTTAATTTAAGACATAATTATAAAACGACATACATATGGAAATTTTTACTAAGTACTACTCTCTCTTGCCTCTTTCTTCCTTTATTTATACTCCAAACAGTTTATCTCTCTCCTCTGATCATATCCCAGCACTAATTGGAGCCATTGGATGGCTAGAATTCATCTTGGCCTTTGGATTGGTTTTGGCGGGAAATGGCTATTTGACCTGTGGCTCTGTGTTTTAGCAACTAGGGGGGTGGCATTTATTGTGGTGGGAAAGGTGGGTAGTGGTGATGATGAGGGGAGGGAAAGGTGATGGGAGAGGGGTCTGTGTTGGCAAGTGGTTGCAGGCAACATGTGGAAGGGATAAACAGTGGTGGGCGGGTTTTGCAGCTTTTGACTTTGTTTGACCAGGCAGTCCAAAAAGAAAGGGCCAAGGGGTCACAATGGTATAAGTGGCAGGGGTCAAAGGTGTTTTGACAAGGCTTGGATTATGTTTAAATGACAAGGACTTGACTTGTAATTCTGAAATCTTGAAGGACCAATTCTGCCATTATTCCAAAGTTGTCACAAGGACTAAAACTGACAAACTTTAATAGTGCAAGGACTATTTTTGATATTTTCAAATTTTCAAAGGACCAAACTTGACATTTTTGAAAGTTTAAGGACCTAAGTTGTAATTTTGTAAATTTAAATCTCAAGGACCAATTTTGACAACTTAGGAATCCCTAGGGACTTGAAATGATATTTTTCTTTTATTTAGATTTACCAGGGACTGTTTTTGACAACTTTTAAAACTTGGGGGACTAAAACTGCCAATTATGCAAACTTGATACGTTTTTCACCAGATTTTGATATTTTTGCATTTAAAACACATAAAACACTTATTTGTGATATTTTTATCATTTTGATGCATTTCTGAGTGTTTTCAGATGTTTTTGCAGTTTAATTGGTACAAAAATGATGAGTATTTAGACACTCATCAACAGGCTTAACAATCTCATTCTTAGAAACACAATCATCATGAACATTAGTTAAAGATTTCTTGCAAGTTACACAAACAGAATCAACACATTCATTAAACTTAGCAAGTTTCATAGGTTCAGTACATTTATATGAAATGTTTTTCTTATTAAAAATCGGTAAATTCCTAGGGTGTTCTTCTACTTTCTTCTCTTTATTCAAGCTACTACTCTTAGAGGCACGCGAGACTCTATTGTTCCTTGTATTGCTCCTAGGCTTTAGTCTGCTGCTCCTAGAGGTGCTTTCTAGTCCTGTAGAAGGTAAGGCACACGCATTAGGATTCACTATGTTATTAAGAGAAGTGGTTTCATCTTTCCTAGTCTCTTTAGAGTGCTTGTTTAAACTTATGTTGTTTGTTCCAAATATTTTAGATGTGGAGGCAGACGCATTAGTGGTACTCATCTTAAAAAGGCCAGGTGCTAAAACTTTTGGTTTCTCGATAACTGCTTTTTCATTTTCAATAATTTTTTCTTTTTGCTTAGGCAAGGCAGATGGAGTGACTGGTTTTGACAAATCATTTTTCTCATTGACTTTTGGAGGAGGCATAGAAATTGACATTTTTGGTTTGAAAACCGGTTTGGGAACATTTGCTTTCTCCTCAGTCAATGGTTTTGCAATTTTAGTATCCACAGCCTTTCCTTTTTGACATTCCAGCTGGGCCCTCAAAAGATCATTTTTCTCTTTCATGTCATTATAGGCACGCTCATACGACAATTTGTCATACTTGCATTCCTCAGTTTTTCGATCATGTTGTTTAAAATATGAGACATTTTCTTTTTCAAGTTTTTCAAGAGCTTTTTCATATTTTGAAACAATTTCGGAGGTCTCAGACTGGAGTCTTTCATGATCTTCAACAGAATATGTTTGTAAAACAATGGACATAATATCGGTACACAGAACATCTTTGAAGAGAGAATCATTTAAATTTTCCAAAACTTTGATGTGTTCAACACTTTCATTAGCTTTCTTTACCAGGGATTTATGGTCCTTGACAAAGTCAACTGTTTCTTTCAAAAATGCTTGTTTAAAATGAATTACCCTTGAGTTGATGTTATTAAGCTCAGTGGCAATTTGAGTTTCAAAAAACTTTTTATTTTCATCATCAAAACTAGAAAACCAGATATTAGTTGTAATATTGGTTTTAGATTTAACGGTCTCTTGAAGTTCCCCAATTCTAGTTTTAACGTCATCTAAAATGCTTCTAGCATCACTTGTGTTAAAAGGATTGTTTGAAGACATTTGTTCGATTTTCGAAAGAGATTGTGAGACAACTACAGGAGTTGGAACTGGTTTTGAAACTGGTGTTGACTCTTTGTTTGAAACACTTGGTGTGATGGAAAACTTTGACTTTTCTTTTTGTGAAACAAAAGTAATTCCATTAATTTTTTTCCAATTGTTATAGTCGATTGGTTTTATTTCTGGATTCTTTTGTTTCATTTTTTATCTACTCTCGTCAGATAGTTCTAATGTTTCAAGAGAATCACGAACAATTATGGGTTCATGCAAAGCTTTTCCATTGTTCAAAACATTCTGTTCTTTCTTGAGGAAACAAGGAGGTATGTTACCAAGAGCCATTTTTTGTGTTGTATGAAATTACGGATTCGTTTGATTAATTAGAATATTGGTTGATTTGGCTGAATGACCCGTTGTAACAAGCAAATTTTCCAATTTTTTGATTTTTTCATCTTTATCAAGAATTTCATCAAGAAGAGAATCTTCTCGTTTTGAAAAATCAGCAATCAACTATTTCTTCTCTTTTTCAAGATCAGAATAAGTTGCTTGTTGTTTAGAAAGATGGTTTTTAAGATCAGAAATTTCCTTGTTTAAAGATTTTATTTTCAAGTTCAAATTAACATCAAGCGTGTTATACTTGATTTGCAATTGTTGTTCTCTTAAAACGGAATCTCGATAACCAATTTCTAATTCTGACTCTTTGGTTTTATGAAATTCAAAGGCTTTTGCATTCTCCTTGTACCTCTCAAGCTCAGCGGTCAATTTATCATTCGCGGCCTTAACATCGTGATTGACCTTTTTAACTTTCTCAATTTCAATGCCACAGTTATTGATTAATGTTTCAAATAAGGCACGTGTTTCCTCATCAGTCTCAGTATTTTGTGTCACACAGCCTGCACTAAGATCCACATCTGAAGTTTCAGAGTTAGTATTGCTGCAACTCGGATTGTCCAGGTATGTATCATAAGTAGGTGTTGATGTCACAGAATGCTGTTCGTCATGAGTAAACACATCAAATATGACATTGTTATAGCATGGATCAATGATTGGTACCTCAGATACTGCATTGGCGTCATAGACATGAGGTGCGTCAGACTCAATGTCATACTTAGCTTCTTGAAGATTTGCCACGAAGACGCAGTTTGCATTGATGTCCTCTCGGTCTTCCAAATCATCCATAATAGCTATAAAGTCATGTTCCTCAGCACTCAACTGAAGTCCTGCTTCTTCCTTTTGTACCAACATGATAGCTTTCTGAAGATACGCAAGATCCTTCTTTTTCGTCTTAGTAGGACAATTCCTTGCCATGTGACCCACTCCTTGACAGTTGTAACACGTAACCTGATTACCCTGATTCACATTTCCATAATTCCCAACGACTGGAGCTGCAGCATTCCCATTCTGATTACCCATTGCTCTATTCCCAACATTCTGCCCCATCTGATTTCTAACATTCTGACCCAACTGATTACCCTAATACGGAACCGCCTGATTACCCATGTGAAATCCAGTAGCATATCCCTGATGATTCTCAATAACTCCAACCATTTGTCCTTGATGACCCATATTCACACCCGGCTGTGCAATTTTCCTGTTGCGAGTGTTTGATGAAATCCTTTGGTTGTTGTTAGTTGGTGTGGAATAGTGACCTCTGAATGCTTTAGTCAAAAAAGCAAATGCAGTTGACAAAGCTTGTTCTTGTTCAGTTTCAAGATCAGTGATTCCTTGTTCCTAGTATTGTGGATATTGTTGTTGTTGATTGACTTGTTGTTCTTGAGGGTAGAATTGTTGTTGAGGAAAAACAGCTTGTGGTTGTGGAATGTATTGCTGCAAGTTGTTGTTAGTGGAAGATGATGAAGCTTGTTGTTGTGTAGTCACTGGAGTTTGAGTCTTTGCAATTAGTGCCAATGGATCATGATTCTTTGCCAATCTTTCTTTCCTAACTTCATTGACTTCAGCTTGGTTTTGTTTCTGAAAATCGTTGAGTTGATCAAAGTTCACCTGATGTAAGTCCTTTGTTTGGTTGACAATAGTGACATATCGTCCCCATTCTTCTGGAAGATTGTTGAAAAAATTTGATGTTACTCACGATAGTTCTGGGTGCCAACTTGTTTCTGATAAGCTCATTCATCAAAGTGCAAAACCTTCCATAGTAGGATTCAATGGATTCTCCTGGAGTTGATGTAAACCTCTCCCATTCAGTTAGCAGCTTGTTCTCCGTGTCTTGTTGACCAATTTTAGTTCCATAACAAAGCCGTCTAACACGTTCCCACATAGCGTAAACAGTTTCACAGCTGTCCACAGCAGCAAAGATGTCTCTCGATAAACCTAGTTGGACAATGTGTATTGCCATGTCATATGCTTCAACCTGTTTGTTATCCTCATCCGTGTATTCTGATTCATTTTGAACACGAAAAGATGGTGGGACGGGAGGTGTTGCATCAGGATTTCCAGGGTTTTGGACTGGTCGAGGCTTGAAGGGTACATTCATAATGGATTGAATCATGAGTTTTCCATTAGGTTTGGTTTTGATGTAACGGAGCATACGACTTGTCCATTGAAGATATCCACCTTTTTCTAGCATAGGAGGACGGTTTTTGGCACCGGCTGCATGAATGTCTTGTTGAGTAGCCATTGATGAAGGTAATTGATGATAAAGTTGATGTAGGATTGATTCAACGATAAAGGAGTTGTGTTTGATGAAGATTAAGCTCGGTTGTTGTAGTGAAAATTTGGTCTAAAAACTTAAAAACCTCAATAACTTCTGTTCGGAGCGTTTTTAGGACTCGAAGGTTGACCCTTAGTTCATTTGACGTGTCATTCTCCTCGTTCTCACGGTCGTTTTGATGGGTAGAACGCTGAAAACGGAGTTACGGTTCAAAAGTTATGGCCGTTTGAAGTTTTGCTTAAGATCTTACTCGTAAACCTTGTTCTTAGGCGTAGGATGCAATGCTTATGTGTAGATAACCTTATGCGTAGGATTCCTTAGGCGTAAACTTAGCTTAGGCGTAGGATAGAGCTTATGCGTAAACTCAAATGCTTAGAAGTAAGAAACCTTACGCGTAAGTGTTAACTTAGGCGTAGAGTGTTACTCGTAAGCTTTTAAGGCTTATGCGTAAGTTTAGGTTTAAAACCAAAATCCTTTACACTCGTCCAAGTGTAAAAGATATCCACAAGTCGAAGTGTTCCACAAACTTATCCAAGTGAGGGAAGCACTGAGTAACCGTTGAAGCTTGAAGAATCTGCACCAAAAGCTTATGCGTAGAAACCAAAATTCTTACGCATAAGACCTTACGCGTAGGATTAGGGTTTTGACTTTTCTTATGCGTAAGAATAGGGTTTTGACCAAAAGTTGCTTACGCGTAAAAGATGCCCAGAAATGCAAAACCACGATTTTTCACCCAAAAACACGTTTCCAAATGATTTATTTTCCACAAACTTCGTCCAAAACACTTAAAGATCAATAAAGTCTACAACTTTAAGCTTAAAACCACGTAAAAATCAAAACTTTATGACAAAAAAACTCTCTTTGTATGTAAAAAACGCAACCTTTTTGAAAAGCTTTAACCAAAAAACGTAACACAACACTCCTAAACCATTGTTAGGCGATTGATACCAATTGTAGGACCTTAAATATATCAACCTTATCACGTTATACCAAGCTTTACCACACAAGCTTACACGTAAAACACAAACACAAAGCTATGCGTAAATAAGAAGGAAAGATTAGAAAGATGGTGACTTGATGATGATAGGTTATGCGTATATGTGTTAGAGAAATAAGATGAAAAGAAGAACTTTAATATCAAAGGAAAACACACACAAAACACACTCAAGCACACCCCTCAAATGACACATTTGAGGGGTATTTATACTACAAGTACTAAACACCCTAATGGGCTTTCCATGGGCCTCGTATGGATTGGGTTGGGTAGGATTGGATTACAAGAGATAAAAGGCTAGCTTAAACATAACTATTAGCCATTTAGCTTAGCCCAATCCACGAGCCCGTTGACTATTCTATCACGACATCTAACACACGTTACAAAGTTCCTAAACGTGAATGACCATCACTTCTATTAATTATTATCAAGGCTAACAACTTTTTAATATGGTTATTATTTTGTAGTATATATAACTAGTTGAGAGAAGTTAAATTCAGATGGTTGATTATTATTCAATGTATAAGTGATTGATGCATGACTAAACACTTTAAAGACAACTCTTAAAGATAACTTTTTAACTTTTTCTTTATACAAATCACTAAAGTTGGACGATATTAAAAATTGAGTGGTTTTTGCGGTTGAATTTTTTTTAATGACTTTGGTGAAACAGTTATGAAATTTGAGTGGTTTTTATAGTTGAAAGAAAGTATGAGTGACTTTACTAGAACAATGATAAAACTTAATTATTGTTAGATGACATTTTCCCTATCTTTCTCTATCTCCGTCTACAGCATTGTCACACCCCCAAATCGGGTCGCAACGAAAAGATATCCGGGGCGTGACTTCATAGTACAAAGTTACAAGTTATAGCGAACGACCTCTATATGTGCCGTTTTGAAATACACGTTCAATAAGGTTTAAACAAGGTCTCGAACCATTACAAACGTAAGTGCTACAATAATAAAAAAAGTTAGGTTTTTGAAAGAGTTATTGAGCGTTAGGTAAATGCATAAGTCTTCAAAGATGTGACTCGAATGCTCATGCTCTATGATATGTCAATCAACTAGTGCAAACCTGAGAATTACATGCTAAAAGTGTCAACACAAAGTTGGTGAGTTTATATGTTTAAGTATTTATAAATGTGGACCACAAAATGTATAATGTTTGGTTTACCGGTACACTCGATCATGTGACCGTTACACTTGGTCATGTATGTACATAGTCATTCGTCCGGTACACCTGGTCTATGTATGTGATATTGTAGAAGTACTTGTGTCCGTAAGTAAAAAGTAATCATAGTATTCTCACCCCAAAGTATTTCAAAACGAGTAGTAAACAAGTAAAAGTGGGGCTATGAAACTTATCTCAAGTAATTAAGTAATAATGTATAATAATTGGTGAGCACGGATAACGATGCTCGAAAATCTAACCGCAACCTAATTAAATTATATTGCGCTTTAGGTTATACAATGAAGTGAAATGTCATGAATGCACTTTTATGAATATTATATCACCCATACACATTTGTATCAAAGTTTAATAAGTAAAGTATATTTTATGTTAAAGTTGTTGTATAATTATATAAGTTTCGGCACTTATAAAAATTTCTATATTGTCCAACCCTCAAAGTCAAGTTTTGTTGGGATCACTCCTAACACGTAAATGAAACGATATTTACGGGATTACATTTTTTATCATGTTAACCTAATACACAGGTACTAGAAGCGTCATTATTGTAAAGCGGTGTGTATGTTAGGCTATGTAAGCCCTCCTAGATTTCACTAGGAGGGTGAGACTTGTGTGTGTAATTTAATCTTTCATTATCATCAATAAAACACTAGCTTTCCTTTCTCTCTCTACTCTCTCTCACTAACCATGGATATGATGCTCTTTCGTCATCCCCGACCTCCCAATTCACATTATCAACCAAACACACGATCCTATAAGTGGCATTGGAGCCAAGGTTATTATTATGGTTGATTTTTGTGGTCTTGTATCTTGTAAAAAATGTCACTTTTGAAACTGTTTCAACAAATTTCTTTCAATATTTGCTTACTTTCTGGTTACAGTTTCAAAATGATCCAAAAGTTGTAATCTTTCATTTTCTTTATTACATAACTAGTTCGTGTGTGTTATATATCTTCTGGTTATTAGTTTCTGTATGCCATCTTGTGAAGAATTTGTTATCAATGAAGTGGTCGAAAAACTGGTCAAAAACGTGGTCGAAAATATGGTTTGAATTCATGGTCGGATTATTGGTCGGAATAGAAAAGTCAACAAAATGTTCAAAACCCTCTTTTTACGAATTTGGAGCCATCTTACGAACATGTTTACGAATTTCTTGGAAAGAAATTCGTAAGAACCTAATCTTATGAATAAGACTTTACGAGTAAGTCTTACGACTAAGTTTACGAGTAAGTATTACGACTAAGGTCACTAAGGTTTACGAATAAGATTTTACGACGGGTTTTATATCAGATAGGTTACCCAACTTTCCAACTTTGTTCGCCTAAGTTACCCAACTATTGTTTTGTTCAAACGGGATATTGGACTACACGGGGTTGACATTCAGGTCACTGAACTTTAAAAGTGTGTTCAATCAAGTTACTATTAACAAAAATACCTTCCCTTTCATTTTTGTTAAGTACATAAATGGTCCCTGTGGATTGCTCGGTGTTACGGATTCAGTCCAGTTTTCATTTTTGTTACGTTTTCATAAGTTTTCGTTTGTGTTTATACGTTTTCCTCTTCTCGATCCGTTTTTATGCGTTTTTGTCTGTTTTTATACGTTTTCGGTCATTTTCTTCTATTTTTATACATTTTCTTACGTTTTCATCCGTTTTCATCCGTTTTTCCTCGTCTCAATCCATTTTTATACGTTTCGTGTGTGTTTGTTAAGTTAGTATAAATTACAAAGCACCATTTTCTTAAGTTAGTATCACGACACCATAAAGGTGTCGAGTGTGTTTGTCTTGTGTGTGAAATCTGTCCATAAGAAACACCACTAGGGTTTTTTGGTTTGTTGCTTGGCTAACGAGACACACACGAGGGTGTGAGTGCTATTTTGTTGCTCTCGGTTAAACAATCAACCCACATAGGGTGTTTGTGTGCTCTCGGTCAACTAAAGAACACACATATGGTGTGAATGTTTGATTGAGATTCGGTTCACCCACGAGGGGCGTCTGTTTGTTTGCTTGTTTTCCAGCTTACTTCTTTTGCATGTTTACTCGAACTTATTTTTCAGCTTATTTGATAAGTGTATAAAGGGGGTGTTTGTGGATTTCCACTGATCAGGGTGCGTTTTGTTAGCAGTTAGGGTGCGTTTGGTCATATAATGGGTCGAAGCACACAACAGTTTAAAAGAGAGTGTGTTGCTTTATTTTATAAATGATTTTACATAACGGTTTCGGGCATTACTTGGGATTTGGTAATTGAAAACGTATAAAAACGGATAAAAACGTAAGAAAACGGATAAAAATGTAAGAAAATGTATAAAAACGGAAGAAAACAGGCGAAAACGTATAACCACGGACGAAAACTTATGAAAACTTACGAAAACGTAACAATAATGAAAACTGGATTGAATCCGTAACATCGGGCGAGCCAGAGGGACTATTTATGTACTTAACAAAAATGAAAAGAAGGGTATTTTCGTCAATTTAGTCATTCAGTAACCCGGTTGAACGTATTTTGAAGTTCAGTAACCTGAATGTCAACCCCGTGTAGTCCAATACCCTGATTGAACAAAAAAATAGTTAGGTAACTTAGGCGAACAAAGTTGGAAAGTTGGGTAACCTATCTGATATAAACCTATTTTACGACTAAGAGTTTTACGAATAAGGTCTGGTTTTACGAACAAGTTTTTACGAATAAGAAATGTTACAGATATGTTTACAAATAAGCTTATTCGTAAACAAACCAAAACTGAATCTTAAAAGAAGAAGATGAAGATGTAACAGCTTGACCACATACCTTAAACCTAATACTCTTTGACTTCAGTTGTTTCACCATCATCAGTCAAATAAAAGAACCAGTTTATAACCTCATACTTATATCAATCTATTGGTCATAAAAAGTTAACAACAAAAAGAAAGGATGTAAGAAGAGGAAGGACTGATAAGAAAAACCTAACCAACAGGCTACAACAACAACTTCAACAATCCCATCACTATCACATCAAACAACAACAAACATTAACCTTAACTTATCACCAATCCCCTACCATGACTCGAAAATTTTAATATTATTAATGAGATCTCAATTTTTTATTTTTTTCGTATATAATAAATACCTCATGACCTTTAAAAGATCAATCACATGAAAAAAATTCATCACAGATCCGAGATATTGGACTCACAAACAACAACAACAACAACAAGAAGATAAAGATCTCAGCTTCCATTCGTGTTTTACATTTTATTTCAAGATCTTTATAGATACAAACAACACGAAATGAATCATCATGGATCTTGAACATAATAACTGATAAGTAGACAAGTAAATTAAGATCTCAGAATGGTCTTCTCGTATCGATTATGAGAATTTACAGAACCATTAAAACAATTCATTCACGAGAATACCAAATCATCACCTATCCATTTTTTTGAGGATAAACTTCTTGTAATGTACGAATCTTTAAAGGATCATACAAAAACCATACGCTTTCCATATGTCCATTTGTTCGTTATTATCAAAACACAACACAAGAACCTACCATTGTTACACAATTATGAAGTTGTGTATGATTAATCTTCCAACGAAATAGAAAACTAAAGGAGATGAGGGGCAGTTTTTTATATACAAGATGAGATGTGTTATTAGGGTTTGTGGTTTGCTTACTTTCATGGGGGCGTGATTTTATCAGTGTGATATTAGGGTTGTGTTTAGTATTACAAGTGGTGTTATATAGTCAAATTATTTAGGGTTAGGTTTATTATAACTAGGTATGTTTATTTAATTGGACCGGGTTTCTATTTTTTGATGGGCCGGACTAGTGACGGGATGGTTATAAGGTTGGGCTGATGATTGGGGTGTGTAAACAGATCAATTGAATACATGGGCTAAAAAAATTTATACCACATTATCAATAAAATGTCAAATGTATTTTTGGACTTTTCAAAATTAACATTTGGTATTTTATTGAAGAATGTTACATTTGAGGTTCGTTACGTCAACATGAATCATTTCACGGGGATACATTTTTGACAAGATCGGGGAATAAACCATTATCAAAGTTCATTAAACCGTCGAAAGGCTAGATTTAGAAATTTAACCACAAGATGTGACTACGGCGTGAATTCATTATTATTTATTTGAGGTTGAAGTGGGATATCATGGGTACGTATACTTAGTATCTGAAGATATCAAGGATGGTTGGATGCATGATTATTCGATGTCCTTGTTCGATCTTTTAACCGTTACGAAAGAAAAAAACTTGAGTTGTCTAGTTATACCATTTCATCAATGCGTATAACTATCACTTTAAAGGAGTTATGTTGTAGTGCTCAAGTGTCACAATAAGCTATGGAGAATTCGAGAGAAGTTCATATACAATTAAGGATGGATGGATGGGTATATGATTCTACCTTTATTGAAATTCTCATTATTGGTTGTTAGTCAGACATTAATGAAAGTTTAAGTCACAAGTTTGGGTTATTTTACTTCAGTCTTAAGTTCGTCATATAGGGTTATCTCCATCAGTAGTCACTACAAAGAGCCGTCAAAATGATAATGGGGTCTGTAAAAAGTTAGCTGAGAGGAGTATTAACGAGTAGAGAAGTTTTATCAGCAGTTGATTCTCACGGGATATTTATGGTACTTCACACTTGTTCGATTAATTGGACATACATGGTTACGTTGTCTCCAATTTCATCATCAACATACGTGGTGTATGCTTCCGATAAATCGAAAACAACGGGGGGAAGAGAGAGTAGGGGTGATTTTTTCTTCCTTTACTTTCTTTTCCTTCCTTGCGAAAACCCTTTCCCTTCACGAGTTTCTACAATCAGAGGGGAGAAATGAGACGATTAGTGGTTCAAAGGTCTTACTTCGGTGTTATTGATAAGGATTTAAAACGTACACTTTTAAGGGGCCATTTAAGCCCTTAATCGATCACTTTTATATCCGTTACTGCTTAATTTCGTTCCTTTTCACTTTTTTGGTCTCTTGGAAGCAAAATGCTGGAATGATGCATATTTGAACGAAAATGAGTGAAAACATGAAGAAAATGGCTAAGTCAAGATCGAAGACACTCAAGCTGCTAAAACTGAAGCTGACGACGTCCCAACTAAAGGGTGACGTCGTTCCTCTCTACGGATTTAATTAAAATACACCTGCCGACTCAGTAGACTTTTTGCTAAAATACACCTGACGGCGTCAGGCTTTGAAGAGGAAGGGCGTCATTAATACTTTTCATCGCAGACGGCCCAGATCCAGAATCAGACGACGTCCATGCTGAAGCCCGATGGCGTCACAACTACAAGGAGACACCGTCCCAACGATAACTTGGCCAAGACGAAAACCCTAATGACGGCGATCTGATGGCGTCCCACCTATAAGGCGACGCCGTCGCAAGTGTAAATTTTATATAGAAATAGAATTTTCAGTATTTTAGGAGGTAGACTTTTGGAGTAAAAACCCTAAACGTTTGTAGTCCGACTTGGACAGTATCTTAGGGTCCCAAACCCTATTTTACACATCAAGATAAGTGTTTTACTTCATTAATCTCATTATGTCTTCCATTGAATGTGTGTATGCTTGCTTGTTTAGCATGTCCGGCTAAATTTCTTGTGTGTTTGCTTAGATCTATGAAACCTAGTTGTTAATTATTGTTAGGTTGTCTCTTATCTTAATTTTAATTAGCTTAGGAGTGCGACTAGGCTATCGTTGTGTTTAATGCTTGATGAATCTTTGATAGTTTATGAATGACTTAGTGGATTTCGTTTACTGTACTCAAGGGTGACTTCAAAGAGTTAGGGCATAGGCACACCCTACGACTTTAGGAAACACAACGCGTTAAGAATAAGGACGTGACAATTCAACCTACAATAAAAGATAACTAGGGAGTAATAGTATCTAGGTAAACACATTTTTAATCATCATACGAGCACACACCGATAGACATAAGACTACCCGTAGAATTAGATAATTAGAATAGTAGAGTAATCGGTAGAAGTACCACCCCCCAAATCCAAGCCTCGAGATTTTAACCTTAGCTTTCTAAAAAAATATAAAAAGATAAAAAAGAATCTTCCTCAACCTCAACCTTAGCGTAGTACACTTCTTACTAGAATTCCTATTACCCTAGAGAACGATATCAATCCCCGAGGCTTACCCAATACTACACTACAACGATTAGGTTCAATGCTTAGGGTGTTGAAAAACTTGCTCGGCGAAAAGGAAGTTCCTTTGACCCTAAACGCGCTTCGTACGCGCATCAAGTTTTTGGCGCCGTTGCCGGGGAATAGAATATCTAGTTAGATTTATATCTGGTTTAGGTCCACTCGCTTGATTCCTATCAATTGAACTTTTTTTTTTCTTTTCATTAGCTTCCTTGTAGTCTATCCCCCTTCTTTGTGTTTGTGTTCGTAAAACCCTTTTCATTTGTCGCTATGGCAAGTGAAGTTGCATTTGAATCATTAAAAAATGAGGAACAATTGAATTTCACATATTGGATTGCTTTTTATTGTTCTAATGAATTTGTGAGTGATCTTAGAGATATCCAAAAGGAGACGGGTGTAAGGTTTTGTGGATTTGATAAATTTTGTGCTTGTATGGCTTCTATTCAACAATCATTGTTAGAATCAACTCCTTTTAGTGAGACCCTCTGGAATTTTTTTGAGAAAAGCTTCCTAAGCATAAACCACCAGTTGAATGAAATCATAGGCTTGTCTACATCACAATTTGCGGAAACAAATAAGGAGAATTTATCCAACCTTAGGCACCACGAACAAAACCTACATTTTAAGAACATGGAACCTAAATTCGAACAAGATTGTGAGATGGTTAGAGTTAAACTATCTAGTTGCATGCGTGGGATAGATTTCACAAAAACATATGACACGCATGAGGAATCCATTAGGAAAATAGAACATAGTAATCAAGTTTTTGAGGACGATTCTTATGAATCGGACAAAGAATTTGAAATGGCTAAAGAAGGATTCGAGATACTTAGGAGTGTATTTGGGCTAGATCATATTAAAACACATGATGAACATATAGGAGATCTAGATATAATGGAGAATGAGGTGGAAACTCCAAGCCCACAAGCCCTACCATCACTTGAGGAACACACACCGCCTATAACTTACTCGAAAGAAGTAGAAGAGACTATAGGAACCCCGATTGATATATAACATTTGGACCAAACACCACTAGAGAATGTAGGTTTAGATGCTTGTTTTCATGACCTCTCTCTTAGTCCTAGGGAAGTTCCTAATTTTGATGAACCGGAGCCTCAACCAAAAACCTTACCCAATTTTCCGTCTTTAGATGTGAATCTAGGAATTGAATTAGGCCCCAATCCATCCATTGTCCGGGTAGTTGCTTGATAAAGTAGGCTCTAGGCCATGTAGAGTGGAAGCTAATATAGGAATAACCCATGACCTTACACACTTACATCACCCATTCATGGTTGATAACAAAAAACATTATGGGTTTAAACCGGGTTTATTAGGTCAAGATGGATCCTTAACTAAGAATGTCTTGAAGTTGATAGAAGATGATCCATTTCTAGGAGAAAGACTTGATTCACCCGCTACACCCATAGAGTTAGGTAAGGTTATAATGAATGGAGCACACCCCTTTTAGCATATAAATCACCCATCACCCTCTCCTCACGTAGCAAATTTCCACCCTAAGAGCACTCCCAATGGTTAACGTCGGATCGGTGTTATTTCGGCGTTAACCATTGCGAAGCCGGCGTTATTCTCGCGTTAAAGTGCCGGTGTTAACACGATAACGCAGGTTATTTGGGTGTTTTTTTTTCTTTTTTTTTTCATTTCTGCCCCTAAATGAGGGGTTGTTTTTGTAAATTGTTGGTGAGTTAAGGTTTAACTTAGGAATGTTATGATTGAGGGTGTTTTTTTGGTGAGTTAAGGTGAAATGTTAAAGTTGATGTGGCGCAGACGTGGCACGGTGTTAAACCATAACTCAAGTTATGGTTGCAAGTGCTCTAAGGGTGTGTATCGCTACTATCACCCGCAATTAAGCTTAAGTGTAGGAAAAACTTCCCCTTTATCCGTTAAATAAGGGTAGAGTCAAGCTCGTGACTCGAACAAAAACAAGCGTTTCTTGGGAGGCAACCCATGTGTATTTGCTTTTCATTTTTATTTGTGTGTTTATATATCTTTTTCATTATTTTTTATTCTCATGTTAGACTTTGTGAAAATGCTTTATTTTATTTTTAACCTCGTCTTAATTACATATAAAGGTATTTTATAAAAAGATAAGTGTAGGGAAGATCAAATATGTTTTTAAGAACACGAACATGAGATTAACGATAATTGAAATTGATATATTTGTGTGATTGTTAGAGTCAAATGCTTGTATCGAGTCATAATGGATGTTTTGCAGGAACTTTTCCAGCAGACCACTTTCTGTCAGGACAACCTGACGGCATCAGGATTAAATCCTGATGACGTCAGGTTAAGCATAAACAGTTTATCATTTCTTTCATTTTCTGTGCTACTTATAAATTTTTGGAAATTCCCAGGTCTTAATTTTTTAGAAAAACTGCAAACATCCATTCCACAAGCATTATATCTTATTTGGTTTGTTTCTAAGTCTGGAATTACATCTTGTTGTGATTTTTCTTTGTTCGGTTTGATGCTTTGGGTTGTCGTTTTCTTATGAGTGTGCAGGTTATTTTGAACAAGAAGAAGAAACACACATTGGATGAAACTTATTACTTATGCATTCTTCTTGGAAGAGGATTTAACCGCAACTTCACACGGTTCCTACCGAGCTAATTTGGGGAGTACTAGTTTTTTCTCTTTTACTTACCTTCCTTATATGAAAACTTTGATACTTTCGGGGAACATTGGGGACAATGTTCAGTTTAAGTGTAGGGAGGGAGAATAAAACGGGAACTTAGAAACTATGCTTATCCTTGAATATTTGTCTTGTCCTAGTTCATTTGTGTAATAAGCTATGAGAAATATTCGTTAGGGCAATTTTAGCACCAAATTTAATTTTTTTTATGACATGTACGAGTGGGACTTTAGTTTTAGTAAAGCGTCTCATGAACAGGAGTTATATGACTAGCATAAAAAAAAAAAAACCGTTTACCACTCAAATTCCACCCAAAAAATGTGAGGTTCGCCCCTAGATCTATAGGAATTAAAGCATTTACCTTTAATACTTCAAGAGTGTACCGGTAGTATAACAGATTCCAGAACTTGTTTTGTCATACATTTCGAGATCGCTAGTGAGACTACACTTGTGTAGTTAGGAATAACTAAATGATAAGAGGCATTAGGATAACCCTTGTTTGAAACTCGTATTATAATTACTTCTTCCACATCGGTCTAGTAATTACCCCACACCCTTGTGATGTACTCATCTTTAGTACACGATACCCCTAGTTAACCTCTCAGAACCTATCTTTTTCGCGGTTCTTGTGATGTTTCGGTTTTTCAGAATATCAATGAAGAGCATTGTTTACAATCCACCCCCAAATGTACACCCAAATCGCCTTAGCCTACCTTGTATGCACTCACCTTTAGTGCATTATTGTTATCTTACTAAACTCTTAGTTCAATTATCTAGTTACTTGCATGGTTGCTAAGTCGAGTCATATCTTTTGTACACAGTTTTGGGATGATTGGGACTCATGGGTAAAAGTAATATTTTATGGAGTAACGAGAAGGAACGTCAAATTCAAATTCCCTTTATTTACGTAATTAAATACTCCAAGTGTTTTGATCTTTTCAAATCGGGTCAAATTAGTGTTAGAGTAATAAAAACTCAAGTGTAGGGATGCTTCTATAAATCCCTTATATTTTGATGTTATCGTAGAGGATGGTAGAGTAAAAGTGTATGATAAAAAATCGAAAAAAAAGAGTGAAAAAAAAACGGGCTACCATCCTACATCTATCTTTGTGTTTATGTTTTTCAATTTATGTATGTTTGTTTCAAGTTATCTAGAGTTTAGTGAGTCGAGTCTTGGCTTAGCAACGCCATTTTTTTTCATGCTTGTAACATAAGATTTTTGACTTGCCACCACTAAATCGCCTATCCAACCAAACCCTTTGTTTCCCTACCGTAAGCCTAACATTACAACCCTTTAAAAGACCTCTTAGATAGTTGTTCCTAGGTGCTTACGCCAAAGCAGTGGAGGTTTGATCTATTCTCAAGCCTATGGTAATCTATGTACTATGACCAGGTAATGAGTGTTTATCTTCCATTTCCATTTACTATATTTCATATACACCCGAGAGATGAGAGAAGCCAAACACCCCTTGTGAGGTGCTAGTATATAATTTCCGTGCTTTTTATAGCTATTGCGGTGCTTTTACTTGTTGTGAATCATTTTGAACTTATGCTTCATGCCCCCTAACTTATAAATTGATTGGCTAAAAGCACATTTGCTTGAGGACAAGTAAATACCAAGTGTAGGGATATTTGATAAGGATTTAAAACGTACACTTTTTAGGGGTCATTTAAGCCCTTAATCGATCACTTTTATATCTGTTACTGCTTAATTTCGTTCCTTTTCACTTTTTAGGTCTCTTGGAAGCAAAATGTTGGAATGATGCATATTTGGACGAAAAGGAGTGAAAACATGAAGAAAATGGCTAAGTCAAGATCGAAGACACTCAAGCTACTTGATGAGTGTGTAAATACTCATCATTTTTGTACAAAATAAACTGCAAATTCATCTGAAAACACTCAGAAACACATCAAAATGATCAAAATATCACAAATCAGTGTTTTATGTGTTTTAAATTCAAAAATATCAAAATCAGATGAAAAACATATCAAATTTGCAAAAATTGCAGTTTCAGTCCCCCAAGTTTCTAAAATTGTCAAAAATAGTCCCTGAGTCAAAATTTCAAAAGAAATGTCACCAAAGGTCCTTTTTAAATCATAAGTTGTCAAATTTAGTCCTTTGGTGAAAAATATAAAAAGTTTGAGAAAATTACAAGTTTGGTCCTCCAACTTTGAAAATTGGCAAAATTGGTCCCTGGAAAATGTGAAAATGACAACTTTGGTCCTTGTAATATTAACACTTGTCAATTTCAGCCCCTATAACATCTTTGTGAATTTGGCAGAACAGGTCCCTACAGTTTCAGAAATTACAAACTAAGTCCTTGTGATTATTAACCCATTCACACCTTTTTGGACTAGTCAAATTGCAATTGACCCCCCTGCCAATCTTTTTGGACCCTGCCATTTGGACCTCCCTTTTAATAACACCAGTCAAATACCTTTGACTGCTTTTTCCCTCCACTCACGGGTATCCTCCATCTCCATCATCACTTCCCCTGCAAAAACCAGGCTTTCTCCACCCCCCTCCTCACCTTTTCCACCTTATCACTCCACCTTCAATATACATCCAAGAAACAATAATTACTGCCCCTCCTAACACTCAATCTCACTCACACTGTTAAAAAACATTTCCCGCCAAAAAGTTAATCAAAGGCCAAGATTGCCTTAAGTCATCCAATGGTTGAAAACAGAAGTGGGATTAATCAGAGATGAGAGAGAGAAGCTTGGGGAGCTATAAAAGAGAAGGAAGAGAGAAGATTGAGGGAGTAGTTAGTTTTGTAGTTAGTGAGTAGTCATGAGTTCGTTTCTTGTTTTAGATTTTTAGTTTTGGTCCAATCTCTTAGGTTTTAGAGAGATTTTGGCCTTCTATTTCCTGTCATTTTATTTTAAGTCAGTTTCTTTTCATTGTAATTTTAATATTCTTGTAATGTCACCTTATTAATCAAGTTCTCTTTAATTAATCCACTGTCAAATCTAGTTTTATGCAATCTAGTTTCTAATCATTCAAAAAGCTTGTTTTTACTGTTTGTATAAGCTCATATAAGCTTTACAAAACTTATATGAGTTTCTTGGGGTCTTAACTGTTCTCAGTTTTCAGTTTTGGTAAAAGTCAATAAAAGTCAAAACGGGTCAAGGATTTGAGAGTCAAATTTCTTTGGGTTGATTTATGGTGTTAATCTGATTTATGGTTAAGTTTAATGATGGTTTACTTGTTTCGATTCAGTCAAAAATTCATTTCATCAGTTTTCATAGTTTAGGTTCTAAATAAACTTGAAAAGAGTGTTTGGTTCTAGCTAATTTTGAGGTCTAAAAAGCGATTTTACCCATTTTGACTTGTGTAGTCAACTTCTTTTTAAGTCCTTAGTTAGTTTTTTTTTAAAATCAAATCTGGTTTGACAAGATTTACAAGTTTTGGAAAGCCAAAATCCATTTTTCTGTCCTCAAAATTCTGCCCAAAAACAGCAGCCTTAGCTGCTGTTTAAAGGACTTTTTCGGCAGCTTAAATTTAATCGAAACTGTTCCAAACTTGCTTTCCTTACATTCTCATGCACCCATCTCAGTATATGTTTAGCTTATTTGCTGTAGGTTCATTTTACTTCAGCTAAAATTGCTCGCAAAACCTGCTTATTGCCCATTTGAGTTCTGTCCACAGCAGCCCCTTAGCACCCTTTTTATAGCTTGTTAAAAGCTTTTAACTTGGTATTTGTGGGGGCAAGAGCTTGCCCCCCAGCTTGTCTTCAAGGGCCCTTAAGCTCGACAGCTTATTTGTTCCGTAGCTCATCCAAAATAAGCTCCCAAGTACCCCGTCGGGCCTGTTTGGGACTGCAGTGCAGCAGACCATAGCAGCAGCATATCCTCTCCTTTTTAGTGCTTATCCAGGTTTAACTTGTGCTTATTCAGGTCTCTTAGATACTAATTAGTTTAGTTAGTTTAGGTTTAGTGTAGTTGATAATGTTTTAGTGCTTATTGTACCCTTTTAATGTTTATTTTACCCTTTTAGTAGATTAAGGATTCCCCTAGACAGTTACATTGCCAACTGCTTATTCCCTGCATTTCTCTAGCTTAATTCATGTACTCTTTGCTTCCCTTGAGCTAGTAATGTTTGATTGTCCTTAGTAATGTTTATCCACTGCTTGTTTCGGTTTATTAGAGCTTGTTAGACAATAAAAGTGGCAAAAAGGGTGTTGTTTTTGTTCTGTTTGTAACTGTCAGCAATAAGCTGTGCAAACAGCTTATTGAGTGGATTTTATAAGCAAAATTTTCACTAAAAGTCGTAACTTGGATTGCTTTTTCAAGTTTGCAAAAGAAAAATTAAAAAAAAAATTCAAGTGAACCAAAAAGACATATGTGGGATTCGAACACTGGTCTACTGCCCAGCAGTACCACGACACCATAAATAGACTTCCAGTCCAACTTGCCCTTGGGCTTTTTTGTGTTATAGTTTTCATAAATTAGTTTCTTAACCTCTTTTTCCACCTTAGCTTATATGCCTTTAGTTTTTTTTTTACAGCTTATTTAGTGTAGCTTGTAGCTAGTGCTTATTTTTCCTGCATTCCTCATAGTTTAAAGTATTTTTAAGTGAAAAATTTTAGATTTTTCTGAAATCATTTAGTATTTTTAATAATTTAATTAGTGTTAAATCGTTTTTAATTCGTAATAAATAAAATAAAACTCAAAAAAATATTCCGCTTTTTCCTAAAATTCTTTTTAGTCATGTAGGACGTAGGAAAATTGTTTTTACATTCGTAGGACTTTTATTTCACAAATTTTACGTTTTATCTTGCGCTCCAGCGTAATTTTTATAAATAACGTACGTTTTCGTTTTAAGTTACGTTTTTAAGTAATTTAAGTTTACGTTTTAATTAAAATAGTTTATTTAAGATATTTTGTTTTATAAAATCACAAAAACATCATTGTAAATATAGTGATAGCGTTTATTTAATAGTTTTTATCTTTTTAACTTTCTTTAATTTGCATTTAAGCCGTTGTAATTTGTTGGCTTTTCCTGTAGTTATAATCAATTCAAATCTCATTTGCCGTTCAAATCTCTCGATCACTTTACGTTTGATAATCCATTGCATAGCTCGCTGGGACATAACGACCCGGGGAGACCCTATACTCCTCAGATCTTCATTGCATTTGTGTCTGAACTGTTTTAAGTCTGTTACGGCTGGTTATTCACAAGTGACCAGTTTGTGTGATTAGACTTGACGGTTTTGCGCAGATCAAAATTTTGGCGCCGCTGCCGGGGAGCTGTGCTGATTATCTTACGTCTAGCAGATTAGTGATTTGAATCCTCACTCTTTGTTTATACCATCTGTATGTGTTTATATTCTCTTTTAAAAAATCAAAAACCCAAAAAGATTTTCATTCCTTGTTTTTACAAAATGTTTTTCAAAAATACCAAAAATATCCATCTTTACCCTCTCACATCTTTGATTCTTCATCCCTACCCCTCTGAAAACCTTTGATTCTTTCTATGTCTTATCCTCACCCTCTTGGTTGTCAATGGTGTGGTGGTCCTTATAATGGTGGCAATTGCCCCAGTTGTGGCATGGTGGAGTCAGGAAACGGGTCTGTCTATAACCAAGATCCCTATTCTTACCATAACACAACTGATTTATTCCATCAGCTACCACACTGTGAGACTCAGCAGTTTTACTGTTGTGAGTACTGTGGTGGTTCACACTCCAGTTCTGATTGTCAATCGGGAAACACGCTTGTCTATGAGCAGGTTCCTGATAACAATTATGACTACAACACATGTGACTCACAGCCACATCAGTTTTACTATTGTGAGTATTGTGGAGGTCCTCACTTTAGCTCTGATTGTCAAACAAGGAATCCATTTCCTTGTAACAATTACGACTCTTCGTATCATGACCAACCTCTACAGTACCAAATGAATCAGGAACCACCTCAGCCTGATCCACTTCCTCAAAATCTTCTCCTTAATCTTTTGGATTTAGTGAAAGATTTGAAGGAATGTAAACACTCCCAAGATAATCCAAATCAAAAATCCATGGAAGAATTGTTAGCTGAAGAACAGGCTGCTAAATTAGATTCCCAGATTGCCAGTGAAAACTCTATTAGGGAATTAATTAAAATACAAAAAGCAGCCAGATCTAGCTCTCGATTCCGTTTTCTTCCTGATGACAGTGATGATGAGGATACACTTGATATCCTCCAATTCTATAAAAATTCATCAAGTTCATCAGTTGATATCCCAGCAGTTGAGGTTCATTCTCAAACAACTGCTATCACACCCGAAGCTCCCACTCACTCTCTGAACATGGGGGACGAGCATCTTGACACTGTTCCTGAAAAGGAATCGGACGAATTCATAAAGTCTAGTGTTGAGAACCTTGTCCCAATCCCGAGAGAGTCACAGGGAACTTCTGACCATATGTGTGATTCTCTTTCCCCTCTTGAGTGTTCAAATGATCATTTGGAATCTTTCTCCGATTTTAGCGACGATTGTGCTTCCCTTGGAAACATCGAGTTTATTGAGGCATCACTTCCACAATCTGATGCTGATCCCCTTCTTGAGGAGTTCTCCGGTGAACTCACTCACATCAATCCACTCTTTGATTTCGAAGCCGATCTGGGAGAGACTGAAAGTCTCATTGACAATGATCGTTCACTCACTTCTTATCCCAACAATCCAATAGAGAATGTTGATCACTTTGTTCCCGAAACATTCAAAGCTACTTTCACTAATCCTCTATTTGAATTCAGCTCTGAATTCACTTCAATTTCTGAGAATCCACTCTTTGATACTCAGATTGAGGATAGTGATGAGCCCACAATGGAACAAGAGTTCACAAATTCACATCATGTGAATGATTCTCTTCATGAGGAGTTCTCCGGTGAACTCTCTCATATCATATCTCCGCTGGAGTATGATTGCTTGGTTGGCAAAGATCATGATCGGGGGGAGAGAATCTCAATTTGCATAGTTATGACAAATCTTACCACCCTCCCTTCCGAGATGCCTTCCAACCCTAAGAGCTCTACCAATAAAATCCAAATAAGTGCAATTGCACTTCATCCCGAGGAAGAAGATCTAGTTATGATTGTTATCATGATCTTCCTTCTTTTCTTCACCTACTCGGTGACTTCCTCTCTTCTTCACTCCTTCGGGAATGAAGACACTATCTTTGATCCCGGCATTTTCATTTATCATTTTTTGAGCCGGTTCTATGTATATCTCATCGGTGTGGAACTTTCACGTGCTTCAAATGTTTGTCCAAACATCTTAAATGAAAGTCCGATGGAGATTGTTTCTTCCACTTTGCTTCCCCATGAACCAATGAATTCGGGGTCGAGTCAAGCTAGCGACTCGGAAATCAAAAACAGTAGCCTGCCATATGGGTTTTCACCCATATTTCTGTCTTCTCACCTCTTTCTACCACCCTAGTGTGGGGGGGTTGCCCACATGTTAAAAAAAAAAAAAAAAAAAAAAAAATCCTTTCAAATAATGGCCATAGTATTTCCCTTTTACGTTCTTTGTTTCGGCATAACCGCCGGTACTTTGAATATTGAGGGCAATATTCATTTCTAAGTGTGGGGGGGAATTCTCACGAATTTTATCATATAATTATACCAATTCCCCCGTTTTTGGCCAAAAAATTTTTTTTTTTGAGTAAGTGTTTGACACTTACTCATTTGGTTATCAGTCCGCCATGTCTGTAAGACAAAAGGATTGGCTAATCCAGGAGCAAACGGCTCTTGGTAAAGATTCCTCAAATCCGTTTATATGGCTTGCAATTTGCCCAAAATTGTATGGTATTCAGCTCACCATATCCTAAAAAGTGAAGAGTTGGCTAGCCCGCAAGATTATGGCTTGTGGTAAAGGCAGTGGAAAATCCATAATTGGTAATCAGTTCACCAAAGATAATATTGATAATTTATCTAAGAGTTGGCTAGTCCAGAAGGGTACGGCTTCTGGTAAAGACAAAATCAAATCCGTTGAAAGCTGGTGGTTTGCTCAAAATCACATGGTTATCGGTGTACCATGGTTCTTACTTGAACTGAAACATTTGGCTACTCTAGAAGTAATGGCTTTTGGTAAAGAGATTAAAATCCATTATGTTTTCTCAAATCATTGCTAGGGACTAGCAATATCTCAGTGTGGGGGATTGATGAGTGTGTAAATACTCATCATTTTTGTACAAAATAAACTGCAAATTCATCTGAAAACACTCAGAAACACATCAAAATGATCAAAATATCACAAATCAGTGTTTTATGTGTTTTAAATTCAAAAATATCAAAATCAGATGAAAAACATATCAAATTTGCAAAAATTGCAGTTTCAGTCCCCCAAGTTTCTAAAATTGTCAAAAATAGTCCCTGAGTCAAAATTTCAAAAGAAATGTCACCAAAGGTCCTTTTTAAATCATAAGTTGTCAAATTTAGTCCTTTGGTGAAAAATATAAAAAGTTTGAGAAAATTACAAGTTTGGTCCTCCAACTTTGAAAATTGGCAAAATTGGTCCCTGGAAAATGTGAAAATGACAACTTTGGTCCTTGTAATATTAACACTTGTCAATTTCAGCCCCTATAACATCTTTGTGAATTTGGCAGAACAGGTCCCTACAGTTTCAGAAATTACAAACTAAGTCCTTGTGATTATTAACCCATTCACACCTTTTTGGACTAGTCAAATTGCAATTGACCCCCCTGCCAATCTTTTTGGACCCTGCCATTTGGACCTCCCTTTTAATAACACCAGTCAAATACCTTTGACTGCTTTTTCCCTCCACTCACGGGTATCCTCCATCTCCATCATCACTTCCCCTGCAAAAACCAGGCTTTCTCCACCCCCCTCCTCACCTTTTCCACCTTATCACTCCACCTTCAATATACATCCAAGAAACAATAATTACTGCCCCTCCTAACACTCAATCTCACTCACACTGTTAAAAAACATTTCCCGCCAAAAAGTTAATCAAAGGCCAAGATTGCCTTAAGTCATCCAATGGTTGAAAACAGAAGTGGGATTAATCAGAGATGAGAGAGAGAAGCTTGGGGAGCTATAAAAGAGAAGGAAGAGAGAAGATTGAGGGAGTAGTTAGTTTTGTAGTTAGTGAGTAGTCATGAGTTCGTTTCTTGTTTTAGATTTTTAGTTTTGGTCCAATCTCTTAGGTTTTAGAGAGATTTTGGCCTTCTATTTCCTGTCATTTTATTTTAAGTCAGTTTCTTTTCATTGTAATTTTAATATTCTTGTAATGTCACCTTATTAATCAAGTTCTCTTTAATTAATCCACTGTCAAATCTAGTTTTATGCAATCTAGTTTCTAATCATTCAAAAAGCTTGTTTTTACTGTTTGTATAAGCTCATATAAGCTTTACAAAACTTATATGAGTTTCTTGGGGTCTTAACTGTTCTCAGTTTTCAGTTTTGGTAAAAGTCAATAAAAGTCAAAACGGGTCAAGGATTTGAGAGTCAAATTTCTTTGGGTTGATTTATGGTGTTAATCTGATTTATGGTTAAGTTTAATGATGGTTTACTTGTTTCGATTCAGTCAAAAATTCATTTCATTAGTTTTCATAGTTTAGGTTCTAAATAAACTTGAAAAGAGTGTTTGGTTCTAGCTAATTTTGAGGTCTAAAAAGCGATTTTACCCATTTTGACTTGTGTAGTCAACTTCTTTTTAAGTCCTTAGTTAGTTTTTTTTTAAAATCAAATCTGGTTTGACAAGATTTACAAGTTTTGGAAAGCCAAAATCCATTTTTCTGTCCTCAAAATTCTGCCCAAAAACAGCAGCCTTAGCTGCTGTTTAAAGGACTTTTTCGGCAGCTTAAATTTAATCGAAACTGTTCCAAACTTGCTTTCCTTACATTCTCATGCACCCATCTCAGTATATGTTTAGCTTATTTGCTGTAGGTTCATTTTACTTCAGCTAAAATTGCTCGCAAAACCTGCTTATTGCCCATTTGAGTTATGTCCACAGCAGCCCCTTAGCACCCTTTTTATAGCTTGTTAAAAGCTTTTAACTTGGTATTTGTGGGGGCAAGAGCTTGCCCCCCAGCTTGTCTTCAAGGGCCCTTAAGCTCGACAGCTTATTTGTTCCGTAGCTCATCCAAAATAAGCTCCCAAGTACCCCGTCGGGCCTGTTTGGGACTGCAGTGCAGCAGACCATAGCAGCAGCATATCCTCTCCTTTTTAGTGCTTATCCAGGTTTAACTTGTGCTTATTCAGGTCTCTTAGATACTAATTAGTTTAGTTAGTTTAGGTTTAGTGTAGTTGATAACGTTTTAGTGCTTATTGTACCCTTTTAATGTTTATTTTACCCTTTTAGTAGATTAAGGATTCCCCTAGACAGTTACATTGCCAACTGCTTATTCCCTGCATTTCTCTAGCTTAATTCATGTACTCTTTGCTTCCCTTGAGCTAGTAATGTTTGATTGTCCTTAGTAATGTTTATCCACTGCTTGTTTCGGTTTATTAGAGCTTGTTAGACAATAAAAGTGGCAAAAAGGGTGTTGTTTTTGTTCTGTTTGTAACTGTCAGCAATAAGCTGTGCAAACAGCTTATTGAGTGGATTTTATAAGCAAAATTTTCACTAAAAGTCGTAACTTGGATTGCTTTTTCAAGTTTGCAAAAGAAAAATTAAAAAAAAAATTCAAGTGAACCAAAAAGACATATGTGGGATTCGAACACTGGTCTACTGCCCAGCAGTACCACGACACCATAAATAGACTTCCAGTCCAACTTGCCCTTGGGCTTTTTTGTGTTATAGTTTTCATAAATTAGTTTCTTAACCTCTTTTTCCACCTTAGCTTATATGCCTTTAGTTTTTTTTTTTACAGCTTCTTTAGTGTAGCTTGTAGCTAGTGCTTATTTTTCCTGCATTCCTCATAGTTTAAAGTATTTTTAAGTGAAAAATTTTAGATTTTTCTGAAATCATTTAGTATTTTTAATAATTTAATTAGTGTTAAATCGTTTTTAATTCGTAATAAATAAAATAAAACTCAAAAAAATATTCCGCTTTTTCCTAAAATTCTTTTTAGTCATGTAGGACGTAGGAAAATTGTTTTTACATTCGTAGGACTTTTATTTCACAAATTTTACGTTTTATCTTGCGCTCCAGCGTAATTTTTATAAATAACGTACGTTTTCGTTTTAAGTTACGTTTTTAAGTAATTTAAGTTTACGTTTTAATTAAAATAGTTTATTTAAGATATTTTGTTTTATAAAATCACAAAAACATCATTGTAAATATAGTGATAGCGTTTATTTAATAGTTTTTATCTTTTTAACTTTCTTTAATTTGCATTTAAGCCGTTGTAATTTGTTGGCTTTTCCTGTAGTTATAATCAATTCAAATCTCATTTGCCGTTCAAATCTCTCGATCACTTTACGTTTGATAATCCATTGCATAGCTCGCTGGGACATAACGACCCGGGGAGACCCTATACTCCTCAGATCTTCATTGCATTTGTGTCTGAACTGTTTTAAGTCTGTTACGGCTGGTTATTCACAAGTGACCAGTTTGTGTGATTAGACTTGACGGTTTTGCGCAGATCACTACTGAAACTGAAGCTGACGGCGTCCCAACTAAAGGGCGACGACGTCCCTCTCTACGGATTTAATTAAAATACACCTGCCGACTCAGTAGACTTTTTGCTAAAATACACCTGACGGCGTCAGGCTTTGAAGAGGAAGGACGTCATTAAGACTTTTCATCTCAGACGGCCCAGATCCAGAATCAGACGACGTCCATGCTGAAGCCCGACGGCGTCACAACTACAAGGTGACGCCGTCCCAACGATAACTTGGCCAAGACGAAAACCCTAATGACGGCGGTCTGACGGCGTCCCACCTATAAGGCGACGCCGTCGCAAGTGTAAAATTATATATAGAAATAGAATTTTCAGTATTTTAGGAGGTAAACTTTTGGAGTAAAAACCCTAAACGTTTGTAGTCCGACTTGGACAGTATCTTAGGGTCCCAAACCCTATTTTACACAACAAGATAAGTGTTTTTATTCATTAATCTCATTATGTCTTCCATTGAATGTATGTATGCTTGCTTGTTTAACATGTCCGGCTAAATTTCTTGTGTGTTTGCTTAGATCTATGAAACCTAGTTGTTAATTATTATTAGGTTGTCTCTTATCTTAATTGTAATTAGCTTAGGAGTGCGAGTAGGCTATCGTTGTGTTTAATGCTTGATGAATCTTTGATAGTTTATGAATGACTTAGTGGATTTCGTTTACTACACTCAAGGGTGACTTCAAAGAGTTAGAGCATAGGCACACCCTACGACTTTAGGAAACACAACGCGTTAAGAATAAGGACGTGACAATTCAACCTACAATAAAAGATAACTAGGGAGTAATAGTATCTAGGTAAACACATTTTTAATCATCACACGAGCACACACCAATAGATATAATACTACCCGTAAAATTAGATAATTAGAATAGTAGAGTAATTGGTAGAAGTACCACCCTCCAAATCCAAGCCCCGAGATTTTACCCTTAGCTTTCTAAAAAAATATAAAAAGATAAAAAATAATCTTCCTCAACCTCAACCTTAGCGTAGTACACTTCTTACTAGCATTCCTATTCCCCTAGAGAACGATATTAATCCCCGAAGCTTACCCAATACTACACTACAACGATTAGGTCCACTACCTAGGGTGTTGAAAAACTTGCTCGGTGAAAAGGAAGTTCCTTTAACCCCGAACGCGCTTCGTACGCGCATCAGTTATCGTCTCAACTTTTATGGGGTTATTTGTGTGAAGTTACCAACATATGATGTCTTAACCGCATGATGATGCCTCACACACGGTCATTTTATCGAGTATTTGCATATACATAGGTGATGATTATTTCGATAGACCGCAACAATCAGGGGGAAGTAGTATTATTTCATCTTTCATGGTTTTTTTGGTGTGAAGCGTCTACATACGTGAGAAGATCTTGTTGATTTCTTGCATGTTAACCCCGAACAAATTTTTCGTATTGTGTACAATTGTGATTACGTGACTAGACAGATTTTCTTGGTGTGGTTTACTGCTCATCTACAAATTCTAATGTGCACTTAAAACTTCAAAAGTTAGAAGACATGTCTACTACATCAAAGTTTGGAATCGCTGAAGACGGTTGTCAGTTTGGGGGGAAGCTGATTAAGAAACTTCACCAAAAAGAAGTGTATGGAGAAGCTGCTAAAGACATGCAGCATGAATTGGGGGGAAGTTAATCCAGTTCATGCATATGACATCATTTTCCTACAAGTGAAGAAAAAGTTCTTAAGTCGAGGTACCTGATGAAGATAAAGGGCGTCAACCGCCATCATCCTCAGCATTTTAAGAGCTTATGAAGACTTTATTTTACTTATATTTGTACTTGTTGGAAATGTTGTAAGTAATCCCTTATATCGTCCCATTGGGGGAAGATTGTTGGGATCGCTCCTAACACGTAAATGGAACGATATTTACGGGATTACATTTGTTATCATGTTAGCCTAATACACAGTTACTAGAAGCGTCATTATTATAAAGTGGTGTGTATGTAAGGCTATATAAGCCCTCCTATACTTCACTAAGAGAGTGAGACTTGTGTGTGTAATTTACTCTTTCATTATCATCAATAAAACACTAGTTTTCCTTTCTCTCTCTACTATTTCTCTAACCATGGATATTTCCAACAATCTCCTTCTAAGAGATTAGATGTGCTTTTATTTTTTTGACTTCTTTGGCTTGACGTCTCAAGTATCTTTATTCTTAATTCTTTGTTGTTGTTGTGATCATATGTTGTTGTTTTCCTTTCATCAACGTCTTAGGTACTGGTGTCTTTACGTCTTTCTCCAACATGCTCATACTTCTTTTGACTTTGAATCTCCATACTTGTGCAGTTCTTATTTACTTAGCTTTGATCTTTAGTCTTTAAACTTTATAGATTCTTTGACATTGACGTAGAATCATTATGAACTTTGTGTTGCTTTGATCTATTGGTGAGAACTTTCTTATGTTCTGATGTTGGTATGAGCATGTAGAGATGGAGTACTATTGATGATAGTGGAATTGGTGATGGTCTCTCTTGGAACTCCAGATCTCCAATATTGCATGTAAATAGTTAGCAATAAAGTTCCCGACGTAAGAGTTCAGATATTTTGTACAGGTATATCCCAGATCACTGGCGCGTTCTTTGATGAATCTCAGACCGGATGGTCACTAGCATGTCCCCATACTCAATATCTTTACTATGTCGTTGTGAGCCGCTGGATTATAAAAGGGACTACCGAAGTGAATTGTTGTCAGGGCTGTTTGATGTTGACCCTGGCAGGAGTTTCCATTCAATCATTGAGGATCACAATTGTAAATCCTCTCATAAATGTTCTGGCAGATTTCTAGGATCTGCGTAGGATTCTAAAATTTACCACTTGTGTTCTTATTGTTTGAACAACAAGTGTAGAAATGTTTAGTGTTTCTATGAGATCTTTTGATGAATCTCGTGGCTCTAGACTCAATTTGTGCATTTTGATTTTAGTAGTCGGAGACTGGAGCGGTGTCTTCTTTTTCAATATCAACACATCTCGTAGTGAGAGGTCGATAGATTATGCAGGGTTTCCCGTGAGAATGAAACAAGTTCTTTTGAGATAACTTGAGTGGCTATAAGGTTGAGTGCAGTGCGTCACGGGGTCCATGACGTCTTTGTCTTCAATGTCGGTGTCATTTTAGTGACAACCAGTAGCATATGAATTGAACCCGGTTTCTTTTCACCATTTTCTTTAACTTTTCTTTTTAATTCTTCAACTCTTTCTTTCTCCTTTTCTCATATTCTTCTTTTTTTCAATCATACCTAAGGACTTCTAATACTAACTATGGGTATTGTCCTTGGATAGATCCCTTTGACTCTGGCGGATCATAGGAGGTATTTTCCTATCCTTAGTCATCTTATAACTCCATGACTATTCTTATGTTGCCATAAAACCTTTTTCTTGAATATCTCTCAAAGTGTTTATGATTATCAAACATATTTTTTTAACACTTTGAGAGTTTAGTATTTTCAGAAATACCCCCCCTCTACATGTGCTTATATTGTCTTAACTTAGATTTGCACATTGAGGATAGAGCTCACACTTTTGAATTGATCGACTTTCAATGAACTAGACCGATTCGAGACACGTTTACATCACTAGTAAACTAGCTTGAAATTATTACCCGGCCTGGTCAAGTCCAAAGAAAGTTTTTCGGAATGGTACATTCTACTCAGACAAGTCCTTTGCGAGACACATTTACATCACTGGCTAGGCCAGCTTGAAATTATTACTTATCCCGGACAAGTCTTTTCGATTTTTGACATTTGACGTTCGTCAATGCATGGGTTAAATCTGAGTCGAGCTTATTTGAGATTCCACATACCAACTCAAACATATTTATCATATGTAGTTTTTCTCCCCCTCAAAAATGGCATATCGATGTTGTTTTTTAAGAAACGTTGATTAAAATATGTCCATTTTGAGTTTTGTGGGAAGAGTTCAGCAAGAAATGTCATTTTGAACAAAGATGTTATCAAATACTCCCCCTTAACAAGTGAAATAACTTTTTGAGGTTTTAATTACGAAAGGGAATACTTGCTCTTTTGATCAGAATTATGAAAAACTTTGAAAATTTGATTAATTCTACTCAAAAGTAAGAAGCTTTCGCTCCTTATATTAGGATTGAGGCATTGAAGCGTACCTCAGGGTCCTTTCTTTACAAAGTACGGGTTGTACACTGTTATGTATGCAAAAACCATAGTTTTACTAACAAATCATATAAATATATATATATCAAGAATTTTCAATAAATCAGATAACTAACCAATCATTCAGGACGTTGAAACGTCATGATCGAGAAACTTGGTCTTCCTCCTACATAGCTCTCCAAGCGTCTAATCTGATCCCAACTCTTCAACCTCTGATCAATCCTTGCAATGAACCTACGAACATCCCTTGATTCCGATGCATTCCATCATTTTCCCTTGTACAAGCTTTGATCCTTTAACCGAATAGCCAAACCATTACGAACAGACTTTAGGGTATCATCACCGAACTTATGAATTTCTTCAAATGCCATGAAGCAGTTGTGAGCATAGGCACTTCTGTAGATGAAACCAAATCCGGATTCTTTCATTAAAGTGTATTCTGACTCCTTGTTGATGTTGTTTAAATTTGGGAGTGGCTTGGTGAGATTCAAATTCTTTTGATAACTTTCGACACCTAATTGGAGATCTTTAACTCTTTCTCGAATTATTACACTCCTTATGTAGATTAAAAGAAAAGTGATGAATGCCAGCTGTAAATCGGTTAAGAATTGACGCATTTTCCCTTGAAATTTGAGGAGATACATGTCTTCTATGTCATTGAGGTCCAATCTTGGAAAGTCAACTTCAGTGAATTCATACTCCTTTTCATCTTGACGTTTAACGACAATCTTCTTAATGACAATCGGTTTATGAATATTAATGTTTTTGCGAGTTAGAAATTTTTATCTTGATACTTTGAATTGGCAGTTAATATTTGCGAGTTACATATTTTTGATACAATTTCCTTCGAGTTAGAAGGGTATCAAAAAAAAATTCCGAGTTAGGAAAGTGATTTTCTTGCCACTTAGGAAAATGCCGCTAAAATATTTTATATTCTTTCAAGTTAGAAGTTTTTGTGTTGTGAGTTAGAATTAAATGTGAATTTTTTGGGAGTTAAGAAAAATTCTGTTAAGTCTTGTGAGTTACAATATTTTTGTTGTGACTTAGGAATTCTGTGAGTTACCTAAACTTTTTGTGACTTAGGAAAATTCTTGTGAGTTACTAAAATTGTTCTGTAACTTAGAAAATTCTGTGAGTTACTAAAATTGTTTTGCGACTTAGAAATTTTTGTGAGATACAAAAATTATTGTGACTTAGGAAATGTTTGTGAGTTAAAAAAATATTTTTTGTGACTTAGGAATCTTTTGTGAGTTACATAAAATTCTTGTGACTTAGGAAATCTTTTTGAGTTAAAAAAACATTTTTTGTGATTTAGAAATTTATTGTGAGTTTCATTAAAAAAAATTGTAACTTAGAATTTTTTTGTGAGTTGCAATATATTTTTGGGCAAACGATAAAAAAAAGTATCATACTTGCCAACATTTTCTCTTGTGGGTAGCGAACAAAAAAATTTACTTTTGTGGGTATTATACTTTCAAATTCATCCTCTTTAGGGTATTTTGCGAAATTTTTGGACATTTTTGCCCCTCTTAGCTAATAGAATTTTTTTTCCCGAAGGGTAAAAATGTCACATAGTACTCTAAAGAGCATGAATTTGAAAGTATAGTACCCACAAAAGCAAAAAAAATTGTTTGCTACCCACAAGAAAAAATGGTGGCAAGTATGATACTTTTTTTATCATTTGCCTTATATTTTTCTGTGACTTTGAAATTTTTTCCAATCTCGTGAAATTAATTCATATATTTCTTTCAAAGTATCTTGTATGTGCTCATGACATTTATCATATGGGCTTCTCTTTTCACTATTTGGACATGGTTTTTTCTACAAACCTTGAATTGAAAAGGAAGCTTTTGTCTAACGCTAACATGTAAATGCAATTTTTTGTATGGGTTGGCAAATGGTTTACTTCAGGTCTAAAATGTCTCAAGGATCACTTACAAGGAAGGAGATGTTTCCAGTTGATGATGAACGCAACATTGGCCTTTCAAACTCTCGCGTCGATTTCGATACCCTTCTATGTCATGACAATGTCAAGTCATCGTGGAAATTCTTAAGAGGCACTTCTGCAGACACCTTCTGATTCATTCTGCAAGTGTCCTTGAGATCTATCTAAACCAGTTTTGGCATTTTCTCATGATCAGTAGGGATACAAAATCCATGACGGTCAAGATTGATAGAAAGACAATGGAATTTGATGTCAACACTTTTCGTCATGTTCTTCATCTTCCTCCTGAAGAATCAGGAACTCATACCTCGTTCAAGCCAACTCCAACTTTCTCAAAAACTGTTTCATCCCTTAAGCATCTGGGTTATGATGATTCTTCCAAACCTCTCACCAAACATTCAAATGTGGACAGAAAATTCATTCCTCAACCATGGTTGACCCTGTACACCATACTAAGTAACTGTGTCACAGGAAAGGAAAGTGGACACGAACACCCAAGATTAGAACTTCTACAAATCTTTTGGGGTGTGATGAATACACAGCATCTTGATTATGCACATATCATTTGGAATGATATGGTCTATCAAGCACGTCAGTTTGTTCAGAAGAAAGGGTATAAAATTCCGTTTGCTCGTTACACCAAGCTTCTTATTGATCACTTCATGGAAGAAGACCCAAGCACTGACAAACGACTTGAGGGCGGTGACAAGTATCATTCTATCAACATGGATCATGTACTTTCAAAAGTTATGCAACTAAGATATGTGTTTTCAATTTCTATGTAGCTTGTCCCTTATTTATATATTAATGTAATTTTAAAAAATGACTAAAATCATAGTGATGTGAAAATGCATTAAACTGTGTAAAGTTCAATGCATTGTAAGAGTTTGTATAAAATAATGAGATGCTGATGTGGCGATGATATGACAGTGTATGCACCATGCATTGGAGATGCTCTAACAACTTGATAGGTTGATCAAACTCAACCGAACCATGCATGCTCACCTATGACGGATGAAACATGTATGTATATTTATCAGAGCCCTATGTGCAATAACGTATGATACATCGTTATGCTAATCTGGCCAACGTTGAGGTGGCGTTGCCATACCAGCAAGCATGCGTTGAAGGCCGCGTTGCAACGTACGTCGCTACACTAACGCACGTTGAAGCGTAGAAAGCAAAAAAAAAATAATAATAAAAAATAAATAAATAAATACCCTTTAACCCCCTAATGGCTAGTACCAGTTTTGTATTAAAAAAAATAAAAAAAATAATGAGATTCTGTTCTTTGAATAACACAAGAAACATAAAAGAAGTATTGTGTTTGTGTTCGGATATAATAAAAAGAAAGAGTGTAGTAGTTGCGTGTTGTTGTTAGTGTAAGGAAAGAAAGATCTAATTTTGTTTGGGTTAAGAATGAAGAAAAGGTTGATTGCGTGTATTTTGGAAGAGAGAAAAGTGAGTTGTGGTGTGAATGCGTTTTTGTAGAGAGTGAGTATTAGGGTTATTAAGGTTATTGATAGTGGTATCGGTGTTGGCCTCTTGAGCTTAAATGATTTGGGCCGGACAAATTGGTTACCGTATTTTTGAGTAAGCAGTTGGTGTTGAGTTGAATTTGTAAGCAGTAGTGGTATTGGTCTTGGGCTTAAAAGATTATGGAGAATTTGTAATTTGTATTTTTTTTTTCAAGTGGGTCCTAAAGGGTGGTGTTATAATAAGAGGTGTTTTTTTTTTAATGTTAAAATGTTAAAGCTGATATGACGCTGATGTAACGAGATTTTTTTTTTCATAACTTGAGTTATCACACCTTATGCTCTCAGCCTTTATGAGAGCATCCACAATGCAAAAACTCGTTAATGATTTTTTGCATTTAATGTATACATTTTTTAGTGTAGTTACATATAAATGCATAAGTCATTAATGACTAATAAGTTTTGGTAAAAGCTTGGTGTATATCAAGTTTTTTGTGAAAAGATTTTGGAATACGTTTCTCGGTTTCTGTTAACTAGCCAAAAAAACATGATAACAAAATGGGAAGTGATTCTTCCACGGAAGAAATTGATGCATCCACATACAATCAAAAGGAAATGACATATCTATCCTTACAATTTATTTATTTCATATTTACAATATTTACCCTTACTAATATAGCCTCCAAATCATCAATAACATGTATTAGTATTCTCCTTTGTGGGTCAGCCGCCATTTGCTTTACCATCCTCGATTCTACCATCGACCAATTACTTTGCCAAGTTACAACCTTACAGGTACACAATCTATATTGTTAATTATTATTTAAGTATATGAAGAACTTTTGTTGCAGTCATTTTTTTTTTCATTACTAAACATGATATATAAGGATCAGTAAGTTTAATGTTAATTTTCATCCTTTTTTTCAAATTAAAAACAATGTTATATCAATGAAAATTATTGCACTTAGTACTAGATGATTTTGCACAAAAGAAAGTACCAGTAGTAGTATAAGTTTTGCACTTGTAATGAGGCATAGTTAAAGATGAAAAGAAGAAAAATTCTTCATGCACGTTAATATACAATGATTCATTAGTGTAAATATTTAATGACAATTTTGTTAACAGATGGCTTCAATTGATCAAAGTACGATAGATCAAAGTGAAGAAATATATTTGGCTACTTCTAAATTCGAATCAAATGATGATTTACTAAAGAGTGTACGGGCATTTTATTACACTAAAGGATACGGGTTGTCTATTCGCGATTCAAAAAAAGACCAATATGTCACTTTGCAGTGTGATCTAAGCGGGGTGTATCAAGATAAACGGCGTGCTGGGACTAAGCGAAAAAATAGTACCGGGTCTCGTTTGACCGATTGCCCCTTCCAGATTATACAGGTAAAAAGGGAAGCGACGGTTTATGGGTATTCAAAGTAAAAAATTTAGCACATAACCATGATCCATCTACCGATATGTCTGGACATCCATCCTTTCGTCGATTAGAACCAGATGATGTACAAATTGTAAAGAAAATGTCCCTTTCTGGAATACCCCCAAGACAAATCCTTTCAACTTTACGTCAACAAAACCCAAATCTTCCCGCAATCTCTAGGACTATATACAATTTGAAGGCAAAATTTCGTAAGGATGTTTTGGGTAATCGATCAGCCATTAGTCTTTTATTTGAGGAGCTTGAAAAAGGTGGGTTTTCACATGATATTCTACATAATCCAGATGGGTATATAATTGGTTTGTTAATTGCACATCCTTTGTCAATTAAACTAGCTAAACTCTTCTCTAATACATTTGTGATGGATTACACATACAAAACCAATAGATACAACATGCCTCTTCTTGATATCATTGGAGTTACTTGCTTCAATACATCTTTTTATTCCGGATTTGTTTTTCTAGAGAAAGAGGATAAAGACCATTATGTTTGGGCACTAAGTGTATTTAAGAAGATTCTTGGTGATAGTAATCAACCATCTGTGATTATGTCAGACAGGGAATTAGCACTAATGAATGCTATCAAAGATGTGTTTCCAACCGCAACAAGTCTCTTGTATGTTTGGCATATTGAAAAGAATGTGTTTTCAAATTGCAAAGGGTACTTTGAACGTGCGGGAGAATTTAATATGTTTATGTTAAGTTGTAGTAATTTAGTATACTCAACAACAGAATATTTGTTTGAGAGAACTTGGAATGAATTTGAGTTATTTTATAGTGGTAAGAAAGATGCAATTGAGTATACAAAGGACACGTGGTTGCCTTGGAAAGACAAATTTGTTAGTGCGTGGACTGAAAAGCACTTGCATTTTGGTAACCGTTCGTCCTCGAGAGCTGAAGGTGCTCATGCTAAGCTAAAGTTGTATTTACAAGTATCTACAGGAAGCTTTCAAGATGTGAAAAAGAAAATTTGCTTAGCCGTTGAGCATGAATTTAATGAGATCAAAGTGAAACTCGCAAGTGAGAAGATTCGAGTTCCTCACAAATGCAACATGCCTCTTTATAGAGAACTTTTATCTCACGTATCTCAGTTTGCATTGAAGGAGATACACAAGCAGTATGAAAAAAATTAAAGATGGTAACATTAAATAGAATCACACTTATGAATTGTTATATATTTTTAATTCACTTTATCCTTTATGAATTTGTTTTTTTTTTCTTTTAGGTACCGTCACCCCATGTACCGGTCATTTTATGGCGACTATGGGTCTTCCATGTGCTCATAAGATAGTTACTTGTCTTGGAATGACAATTCCGTTAAATATTATTCATCCACATTGGAGGATTGATACATTATCTCTTAATCCGGAAGTTGATTCATCTAGTGACGGTAACAATGATTTTTTTGTGTTGCTAAATGAGTTGCATTCAAAGTACCAAATGTGGCCCCTAGGTAAACAAGAACTTGCTACTTCAATGATTGCTAAACTTGTGGACGAATCTGATACATACTTTAAGCCGGTTATTCGACGACCAAAAGGAAGACCTCTAAAAGCAAAAAAGAAAAAAGGAAAAACTTCTACAACAAGTGATCCTTCCAAATTTGAGCTTGTGGAATCTTCACACGCACGCAATCCTTCGAGTTCTAGCCATGTGCAACATCATAACAACTTAATTGATCTAAATACATATCCTGAAATGACCTTTCTTAATGTTTTAGCTAAGGCTTCTTAACTGGTTTTTGAATTTAGAGTTTTTGCAGATATTGGTTTGTTTTTGGACATGACATGTTTTGTTTTTCTCCTTTGGTACTGTGAACATATTAAAATTGGCGTATTTATTGAGTGGTGATTTTTATTTGTTTGCTTTGGTGATAATTATTTGGATGTTTTATTGTTAATATATATGGTGTGTCTTTGTGTTGAACAAAAGTCAAGTTGGCAACATTGGCTTTTTGATCCGGTAAAATGTCGAGTTTGTTTTGGTTACGGTCTGCTATCTCATACTGTGCACTCTAGTGTGGTCTGTCATTTGAGGTCTTGCAGTACGAGGTATATGTTCAAAGGTCTGCAGTTTTGGCTATACAATTATATCTATTCAATTATTGCTAACTTGATATCTCGTACTAGTGGGTTTCTTTTATTTATTTAATAATCTCATTGGCCTTTGGCATTGATTGTTCGTGGGGTTAGCTAAGTGAAAAAAAGTGGTGTTTGTGCAGCTACTACTTGGGATGACAAGTGCTCATGTTTTTCTTCATGTATCATAGTTTTTTTTATAACAGGTTGTTTTAATGTCTATTGTCAAGTTCTTGTTTTTGTTTAGTATTTTCTTTTTTTGGTGTCACCTATTATTATGTATCTTGTTAAATTAGAGGATGACTTTATTTGAATTTGGTTGTTTGATTTGGAATAAAATTACAATGAAACGACAAAACGGAAATCGTAAATGTCAATGATTAAAAGGAACTTATGGATGTAAATAAGTTTATGTTGTACATAAACTTTATGTTAGTACGTAAATAATTAAGTTTTTTTTTCTCATGCTCCATTTAAAAAATTTGCAAAGCTAAAATATAAGATAGAGGTGGGAATGAATGTAAATGTCTAGGGTAAATATCAAAAATTAAATGCATGCTACCCAACACATTAAAATTGATGCAGTTTAATTGTCAAAGGTAAATATTGTAAATATGAAATAAATAACTTATAAGGATAGATGTGTCATTTCCTTTTGATTTTATGTGGATGAATCAATTTCTTCCGTGGAAGAATCACTTCCCTAAGAAAATACAGCTTAGATCTTGCCATCAATATATTATAACTTTGATAAAAAGGTAACTTATTAATGTGTTTGATTTCACAAATCTTTACCATTAAAGGGATGAGATACTCCGATTTCTTATTAAATAAAAAAAAATGGCATACTAATTAGGCTGTTAAAATAACTAGGGGTGTTCAAAAAACCCGAGAAACCGACAAACCGAGCTGAACCGCTTAATTTGAAACCGAAAAAACCCGAAATCGAAAAAACCAAAACCGAAATAAACCGAAACCGAAAAAACCCGCTTATCACGGTTCGGTTTCGGTTTTTATTTTTAGATATCCGTGGTTAACCGAACCGAACCGTGTATGATACACATGAAGGTTTTTAGCAAAATATTAAATAATTGCACATGTATAGATTTTATTACTGCCTTGCTTTTATTGTATAACGACTTTTTAATCACAGCGTAAACATTTACTAAACATATATGTTTGAAATTGATTAATGTGATCTTTACATATGTAAACTTTGAATAAATACTTATGTTAATATGATACGTATGTTTATTTTGCAACTATTGTGATGAAACAACTTTAATATGACTTTAATCTATTTAATGCTATTTAATTTTACTAGAATGACATTTTACCTATTAAATCATGTAATTGTTCATAGGGACTAGGGGTGAGCAAAAAAACTGAAAAACCGAATCGAAACCGAAAAAACCGAAAAAGCCGAACCGAAAAAACCGCCCCGTTTGACAAACCGATGGCGGTGGTTTTGAATTTTATAAAAACCGAATGTTTGGGGCGGTTTTTGGTTTCATAAGAAAAACCGAACCGAGAAAACCGCCCCGCCCCACCTTTTTATATGTTTTTATATAATTTTATCTATATAAAAGATTTGCTATTTAATTTTAAAGATTTAAGTATAAAACTTTATCTATTAAAAAAAATGTGTTGTTTACTATCTATACATTAAAATTTGTTTTATTTATAGATATTATGTCTTTGTTTTCGAACAATAGTCTTCTTTGAAAATTTCCCTTACAATTCTCGTAAGCGAACGAAAAGTGCAAAGCCGCAAAGACGTGCATTTTATATTTTAGATTGATGTTTAGTTGTTTTGTACGTTTTTTCGACGCTTTGAATTGCTAGATAATATGCTATTATTGATATTTGTTTAAATATTTTTGCTTGAAAACTTAGAATTGTAAACTTCATATAAGATCAAAACCTACTTGTTTTCAAGTAAGAAAAAACCGAATAAAAACCGAAACCGAACCGATTCAATGTCAAAAACCGAAAAACCGAAACCGAAAAAACCGAAATACACGGTTTGGTTTTTGGCTTTACCATAAAACCGCCCCACCCCGCCCCATGCTCACCCCTAATAGGGGGACAACTCGATTAAACATCTAAAATGGTTAACCGTGACCCGAACCGCGGGTAACCGCTCATTTTGGGTACCCGCAAGTCCGGTTACCCGCTTAGTATGGTTCGATTTCTGGTAGTAAAATGAATTACCCGCCCCGCGATGGATAGTTAAAATCTTCCAACTAACCGAACCGAACCGCCCCGTGAACACCCCTAAAAATAACTTTATTAGAACCCATTTAATTTACTATTTCATTTTAGCTAATTTTAACTTTTTATGATGTAATATCAATAAATAATTCTCAAGTATTGTCGACTAGTTTATTAAACGGTTCAGAATTTTCTTTTGCGTTACTTAGGAAGCGCGGGTCTTTGACTAAGATGTACGCGGAGATATCCCTGTGATCATTTCTGACCTTTTTTTTTACATCTTTAAATATGTAACTGGTAAATTTAGGAGTAATGTGTACCTAGTGATATTTGAATGGTTGATCAAGTATCGATTACTTTTACCGGATATGTTAAATTTGGACCACTAATAAAACTTAACAATTCTTTGAGGATTATTTTGTAAATACCCACATCACAGAAAAACTATTAAAACCCCTTTGCATGAAAGAAAGAAAGAATTTGAAGAGGTTTAAGCAAACAAAACAAGAAACAGTCCATTTTCCGTTATATCAAATCTTTCTCTCTCAGAAGGTATAATTTTTCTTTCTCTATACGTATTGATATATATATATATATATATATATATATATATATATATATATATATATATATATATATATATATATATATATATATATATATATATATATATATATATATATATATATATATGCATATATCAGTTCTCATTTGACAATTCTATATATATTGATCAGGTGCATGCATGTTTGTTATGGATTGAAATTTTAGTCCATCAAGAATTGATCTGGTATGTATTTTTAACTCTTTTTAGGATTTAAGTTTGTGGGTTATATCTGTTGGATATTTATATATATTTGGAACATTTAATTTGTTGAGTTTAGAGAATTATATGGAAGTGATCAGATGTATGATGTATCAGCTCGAATATGATACGATTTCTTGGATTGTGTCTTCAATTGGATTATCATTTTTCAGATAAAAAGGAGACTAATCAGATAATCAACTAGAAATATATACGCCTTCCGGGTCGTGTTTTTAACTAGGTTATGTATTTTAATAAGTTATTGTTATATTGATTGTCAAAATCACTGATTATTTGCGCGATGTACGTAATAAACAAAATAATAAGATGATGAGTTTGCATTACCAATCCCAAACAACCCCTTATCTATGATGTTTAGAAAAACACAATAATGCGATTATCAATATGCTAAGACTTGAAATGGAAATAACATTTGATGTATGATTTCTATTTAGGTATGTTCTATACGGATAATATGACTTAAAATAGAAATAAACATGTTATCAATTTGTAAAAGCAATCCCAAACAACCCCTGAATTGGTTTAGTTGTATTTCGAGTACTATGACTAGCAGTCATTTTAATCTGAATCTTTCTGGCACTTGCGGCTTTAGTAGACATTGATAGTAAGGATATACTGTAATTATTAAGAAACTGTAGTAATTACTGTATTATCCTACTAGTTGTTTTTGGCTTTAGTTGGTACTGATCGAGTTGCTTTTGAAACTGTAGTTGTGAGTACTAGACTTTAGCTATGGCTTCAAGCACAATTAGAAAGGCTATTGGTGTGGTTAAAGACCAAACAAGTATAAGCATAGCGAAAGTTGCAGGCAATGTAGCACCTGATCTCGAGGTGCTTATAGTAAGGGCAACGGGCCATGACAAGGAACCGGCTGAAGAGAAGTACATACGAGATATTATTAACTATACTTCTTACTCCAGAAGTTATGTAAGCGCATGTGTAAGCACAATTTCTAAGCGATTGAGTAAAACACATGATTGGATTGTGGCGTTGAAGGCGTTGATGCTTATACACAGATTGTTAGTTGACGGGGATCCTGCTTTTGGTCAAGAGATAATGTTTGCAAGCCGAAAGGGGACAAGGGTTGTGAATATGTCTGATTTTCGTGATGAAGCTCATTCAAATTCGTGGGATCATTCTGGTTTTGTGAAAAATTATTCAATGTTTCTTGATCAGAAGCTTGAGTTCACTTCTTTTGAGCAAAGGGTGAGTGGTATATGTGATTTTGAAGGTGGCCCTAGGTATGGACTTAATAAAGTGTCGAGATCTTATGATGATTTGAATGAATTGGTTAAACGAGGTGGTAGAAAAGATGAGAAAGTCGTTAGTCCAGTAAGGGAGATGAAGACATATAAGGTTATGGAAAGATTGAATCAGTTGCTTTGTCTTCTTGATCGGGTATTATCTTGTAGGCCTACTGGGAATGCAAAGAATAGCAAGATGGTGATTGTTGCACTGCATCTTATCTTGAAGGAAAGTTTCAGGGTTTATGCTGATATGTGTGAGGCGATGGGAGTTTTGCTTGACCGGTTTCCACAGCTTGAGTACGATGTTGGTGTCAAGGCTTTTGATGAATGTGTTTATGCAGCGAAAATGAGTGATGAACTTGTGGGTTATTATGACTGGTGTAAGGACCTTGGTGTTGGCAGATCATCAGAGTTCCCGAAGGTACAAAAGATTACCGATGACATTTTGGGAGGATTAGAGAGAATTCTAAGAGAAAATAAGAATGTGTCCAACCCTGAGATTAGCAATGAAACAGTACCAAATATGAATGAAATAAAGGCGCTTCCTCCACCTGAAAGTCACAACCCACCACCACCTCCTCCGCCGCCACCATCTTCACCACTGGCTTCCATGAATGTGTGTCCCTTGACAACTGAAGACCTGCTGAATCTAAAGGATGATGCTATGTCAGCTGATGCTCGTGGGAATAACTTGGCACTTGCTTTGTTTTCTGCACCTGCAGATGGCGAAACTAATGGGACGTGGGAAGTTTTCTCATCAGAAGGAGCTGACTGGGAAGTAGCACTGGTAGAATCAGCTAGTAATCTATCTAGACAGAAGGCTAACATGGCAGGTGGTCTTGATTCTTTACTGTTAAATGGTATGTATGATCAAGGAACAGTAAACCAACATGTAACCAATAATCAGCTGGGTGGTGGGAGTTCCAGTAGTGTTGTGATGCCTGGACTGGCGAGAACCGCAACACCTATGTTAGCATTGCCAGCACCCGATGGGACCATGCAATCAGTCGGCTCACAGGATCCCTTTGCAGCATCGCTCACAGTTCCACCGCCTGCATATGTGCAGATTGCTGACATGGAGAGGAAGCAGAATCTGCTTGTGCAAGAACAACAGGTGTGGGAGCAGTATGGAAGCAACGGAATGCAAGGCCAAGGGGCATTTGCCAAGATTAATGCTGGTGTTGCAGCTTACAGTGGCATGGGACAACAAACAGGATATTATTATGTATGATTTTGTTTTGTTTTATGCATTAATAAAGTTTTTCGTGTTTTAATGTTTCTTGTGGACACTCCCATTTAAGACGGTATAAAAGGGAATCCTTATTATTTGAAGTCTTAACTTTTGTATTTCTTAGTCACCAGAATCAGATGGTAGACATGAAAAGGTAAAATTGGAGAAAAGGAAAATATTTTCTGATAAATTCAACCAGCAATTTGAGCAAGCAAAAGCATTTAACAACAGTTTCACTTTGATGTTCTCTATTGGTTAGTTCGACGCAGAAATTAACAGACAGAACATCAAGAGAAAACATGTGAATTAAGATTCAACTGAAATTCTAAAGTTTACAGGAAAAAATACCCGGAAATATGAGCAGAAAACCACTAGCTTGTCAAGAAATGATAAAATAAATCATTACTAAAAAAAGAGAAGAATTGCATTCATGAACATTTTTTTTACAAAATTGTTCAACGATGAGGTGTTACGTCGTAGTGTTTAATTTTGATCTGCTAATAAAGAAGCTGCAACACTCTTCAATGAATCACATGCTTTCTGTATATCAGATTCCGTGTGAGCTGCTGAGACATATATTCTGATCCCAACGGGAAGATTGCATTTATCAATAATCGATCTTTTTGAAGTGGTTACAAAAACTGAGTGTTCTTTCAGTACCTGCATTTGCACAAGCTTTTAGGTAACCAAAGAAGCAACCTTAACACGGGTTGTGGATACCTCATCAGAGTGTGACAGTTATTTGGCATCCAAAAAAAAACAGTGATGAGGTTCCTTTCGTCTATGGTCCCATGAGAGCGATATTAGCACACCATATAACCCGGCCCACAACATTAAACGGTAAAAGAACAAATATATCAAGATGCATATAAGTGCAATTATGGTTAACACTTACCCGTTCAGCTAGATCTTCGAGTAACTGAAGATCACTCTTCATGGACCCTGTGGATTTTTTAAGACGGAGGAAAACAAGTGGTGACGTTATATCACTTGTAAGTTCCAGGCCTTGTATTCCTAATAATCCTGCAATTCGCAAAAAGATCAGGCGAGAATGCTTTCAATTTCATATTACTAAATCTAGTGAGATGTGATTATAAAGAGGCAACTTTTAAGCCAAATCAATATAGTTATAATCAAGATAATAATAATGGGAAAATAACTAAGTTAATTTTTGCACGGAAGAACTAATGTGCCTATTATACGACATGCTGAAATACGAAACACTGTACTTTTCATGACAAACGAAGTAATTTGTTATTAAAAGTGGAGAGACAAACCTGTGCTTAATTTTTTGGAATTCTCTCTTAAGGTGGTTATGAGTTGAGGGTTTTCTTCTATGACATCCATAGCCGCAATTGCAGCACTTGCCAAGTATGGGGGAAGAGATGCAGAAAATACATAGCCGGAGCTGCTGAGGCGCTACATAAACATAAGACCATCTTATAGTCCTATTTAACTTAACAAATCCATATTAATTTTAAATATTATAATCATCAGACATTTGATGAATTTATCAGCCATGTTCTCGAACTAAACAAATCCATACCAATTTTGAAATCCAAAAAATACAGTTGACCTCAAATGTCAACCAAGTTAGTTTGAAGTTGATATAATGAATATGTGTACGTACTTGGTGATCAATAACTCTATGACTTCCAGTGCAGAACCCACCTTCTGAGGCCAGTGCATGTCCCATGGCAGCAGTTATTATATCTATCTTATCAATCTACGATGGCAAGACCAACATTAACCTTCTCAACTTCAAACAGAAAAATGACCACCAAACAAAACAGAGAGCTAAGAGAGAGAAAGATGGGTACCGGAACTTGGTAGTGTTCAGTCAGACCTCTACCAGATTTTCCAAGCACACCTAAAGAGTTGCTCTCATCTAACAGAACACGAAACTTGTACTGCTCCTTTAGTTGGATAATCTCATCCAGTGGTGCAATTTGACCAGAGTTCTGAACATTTCGAAAACATTATATTAAAAATCATGAGAATTCTCTATCCACACATAGGAGTTAGGACTTTAGACAAGGCGACCAAGCTTGTCAAATAGCTTGGTGAATCCATTTGGCTGCCTTGCCAAGCCCAAATAAACCTATACGAGTAAAAATACAATATTTACTTACTTCGTTGACTACTATTTAAGACTTCTGATTGTAACAATATCATATATGTCAACATTCTCCCTATGGGTGTGGGTGAGTAAAACCTATGACCTTACTGCTAGTCCAGAGGTCAACTTAATCAGACTCCGAGATGAATAAAAAAACCAAAACCATAAGCATGATTGACTAGAAATACCTGGTAAACAGCTTCAACAACGATGTAGCGTCTCAGTTTCTTAGCTCGCTTGTTGTCTTGAGTAACTTTCTCCAATGTACTCCGTAGTGACTGCATGTCATTGTGCTTAAAGTATACAATTGTACTTCTGGACAGGTATAACCCATTCTGTATCCCCCAGTGAACGCCTTCGTCTCTACAATATTAACCATAAATTCATTTATGTCATCTTCTACCTATACTATAAAGCATACATATCCCCAACGCAGCAGCGAGGGACAACCCGCCCATACAGCCAGCGACCAAATCCCAAACCACACACCAAGCTCATTTTAAGATTCAGACACTCCAAACTAAACCCGACTATCAACTTTTATAAATCCCTCCTTCAACTTTCAAAAATTTCAAATTTCCCCCAATACAGTTTCCCTTTATTTTTACTTTCTTTTTGCACATAGGTTTCACACAAACCATTCTTCTCATATAGCAAAAAACTAAAAATAGCAACGCAAATTAATTGTGACTGCCACTCTGCACGGGTACGATGCTAGTTCAGTTAATAGGTACATCATTGGTCCCCAAGGCTCATTTGCTAAGTGTTAACAATTGACAATAATGAACACTTAGAAATTGGTAGTTTGTATTTTATATGGAGTAAAATTAAGAAATAGACTCTCTTATGACTATAAAAGCGCTAGCAATAACAATATCCAACACAAAGAGAAAATCAACTAAACTTTGGATATGCTGTCTGACTTCTAAAGTCAAATTGTATAATTACTTTTGGGCAGATGTAGTACGATTCAGCAAAAAGCAAAATTCATATAGCATAGTAATATGTACAGTACTCACACAATAATAAGATCTCCTTTCTTACAAAATGCTGGAATTGCACTGAACATAGTTGAGAGTCCATATGAATAGAGAATTGAATCAGGAGTTCCCAAAAATTCCGCCATTCGGGTTTCACAATCAAGGTGAACATCTAAAGAAAAAGAATAAGTCAAAAGTGACTCTCCAAAACTTATAAACACAGTAGAAGGTTTATATACCAATGGTTCCATAAAATTGACGAGGACCACAAGAACCAACGCCATATTTTTTCAAGGAAGAACTACACGAATCCTGCCATATTGAATTTATATAAATGAAACTATACCAGATAATCGAAGTAAATATGAGAGTAGGTTACTCACAAGTAACTTCTCGTGTCCCATTAATCCAAGGTAATTTGCTGAAGCGAAGTTAACCACTTCTTTGCCGTTTATTATTGCATGAGGTCCTGCAGCACTGTAAGTGATGCAAATCTCAGATCGTTACATGCTTGGCAATGAAAACACAGTATGCAATGCAATGTTTGTCTTCGGCATGCTTGGCAATGACAAGACTGTGTTCAGGTCATTTTTTAACATTTTAAAATTTCATTTCTGTCTTTCATGGTGAGAGGAGAAATGAAAATGGGAGCTCAAAACTGGACATCAGAGGTACATGGTGTATACAAATGGCATCAAGTAATCCTATTGTTTAGCATATTCAAAAAAATTCATCGAATGTAACATTCTAACATTAATCTAGAATGAAAATAGTTATCATGGATCCTATAAAGTTTATGAACAAATACTATAAATTTGAGTACATGTGCATTTGATCCCCCAAGGATATAGAGAAAGAAGAAAAAGACCTTGAGAGTACTGGAGCTTCTCTTTTCATCTCTTCAGTTACAGGCGGGATAAGAGACTCAGGTACCCATTCATCACACAATTCATCTATCTCCTACAAACATCCCGAAACATATTAAATATTTCAAATCGTCACATCAAGTAATTAAAGAAAAAAGTCAAACCTTGGTCGTTAACGGGCGTTTAGGTGGCTTGTAACTCTTCTGCGACAATAAAAAGATGATAACTACTAAGAGTAACCCTTCCACAAACAGATGGCCTATAAGTCAACACGAAAGATAAAGTCAACCTGAGTATTGAATTTTTATGTAACAAAGACTTGTGGTAGAAGCATACCTCCAATGTGCACTCCAAAAACAACAGCCCGAGCAAAAGGCACGTCATAAGCAAATGTGATGAGCTCAGAAGCGTTTTTCACAGATTCCATGAAAGCAGTTGGAACATAACTTGCCAAGTCCATTTCGTCTGCTTTTTAGTGCATTATACCACCAACAGATATATCCGGTCCCAGAAGCCGTAAAAACTTAATTTGCAAGCAAATGATGCTGCATATAGATACAGATAATTATAAGTGTTGAACAACAAACAATGTATATTTAATAGCAAGATTACACTTATGATGCACGTATTCTTTTAAGATTGTAACACCGATCTTGTTTGTACTTGTATTCTAAAGGGACCTACTTATTTGTTTATTTTGCAATAAAAACACACTTAAAGAAAAGAAATGCGGCCCTCTAATATTCTTCTCCGAAAACTTTATTAATTACTAGAAAGAAAGAAATAAATAGATACTCATTTCTAATTGAAAGTGGAAATTTGGGAAACTTACTGCGTGTGCAATGGTATTGAGGGATTGAGGAATTAGAATGAGTGATTGAGGATACACAGATTTACAGTTGAGAAGAAGAAGAAGAAGAAATGGTGATGGCGTTTGTTTAATGGGTCAAACATGGCAGGCTACCCACAAACACTTTTTCCATCCTTTTTTGCTACTTTTGTTTATTTAAATTTAAATGTTTTTCCTAAAATCACAAAATTTGTCACATTACATTTTCTTATAAAGTTTTTAAAAAAACTACTCAACTTCTCATAAACTTTTAGATTTAAGATTATTTGAGGATAAAAACTTCTTTATATACTAAGGGATCAATCTCCACATTTCATTTTTATTAGATCTAATAGATATAATTAATCTCAACAATTAAAAAAACCCTACTTTCATTCTTTTTTTTCAAATATAAATATATTTCAAACCGTTAATCGTCAAGCAAAAAAATATACCATTACGACGAGCATTTAATTATCTTTCTATAGATAGACACTTTAATATACTTTCGACAAAATTTTTTTTTTCGTGTTTTTCACGTTTTTTTAAAAGTTTTTTTCGTTTTTTTACGCTACTGAAATTTGCATGAAAAAATCATATATGATTTAACACTAATTTGAATACCACATGTAATATTATTGTTAAATCTGTTGGAATCGCTCCTAACTCGTAAATGGAACGACATTGACGGGATTACATTTTCTATTTTTGTTAGCTAAAACACATGGGCTTGTTATGTCATATAGTCATAGTTGTAAGTGTTTAGCTATAAATACCCTTCTAGACTTTCCTAGGAGGGTGAGACTCTTAGTGTAATTTACCTTTCATCTTTAATAAAACACACACTAGTTTCCCTTCTCTCTATACTTTCTCTCTTAAACATGATGAAGATGTTCTTTCATCTTCCAAGACCTCCTGATTCACCAAATCATCCATAAATACGATCCTAACATTGGTATCAAGAGCAAGGTCGGATTTTTATCATGGGTTGATTTTGGTGATGTTTTTCTTGTCAAAATCTCTTGTAAATCTGTTTTTACCAAAGTTTTAACCTTTTTCATTATTTTTTTGGGTTTAAACAGATTTTTACAAGTTATGTATTCTTTTTGGTCAAAAAAGTCAACACCTTTTATATGCAGTTTTTCAGTTTCTGTTTCTTGTGTCTCAACAGTCCAGAATCAGTTTCTTGTTAACTTATGTATTGTGACTTGTTTTTGTACCAATACTCGTGAACGGTTTTTTGTGGTCAATTGGTCATCATCTGTGGTCAAACGGGTAATATGGAAGCTTTTTCTACAAATCTTTCTAGGTTTTTCTAATGCTAAACGGAGAATATGGTTGGAAAAGTAGCCGGAAAAAAGTCAACGATGGTCAAAACCCTATTCTTACGCCTAAGGACTCATCTACAAGAATGCTTACGCCTAAGTCTTACGCATAAGATTTACGCATAAGCTTCTTACGCCTAAGTCATTCGACCATGTCTTACGCGTAATGGTTTATGCATAATGACTGCTTACGCATAAGGCTACTCTTTACGACTAAGACCTCGGATAAGGTGTCTTACTCCTTATGCATAAGGTGTTTCAACAACTTTTACGCCTAAGACTTTGACAGAAATGATGAAAAAGAAGATCTTGACTGTTTGACCTTGACAAAAACCAAATACCATACTCAAACGACTTCAGTCTTTCAACATCACAAGTCCAAACTGAAAAAGAAATACAAACAAGACTCGACTGATGTGATGACCTCAAAGACACAGCCACGTCTACAATATCACAAGCAAATCCAACACCATCCTATCCCATTCACCTCATTGAACAACCCATCTCCACCAAGACTCGATTAAAAAGAAAATAAAACAAGTATAGATCTCATTATATCCTCTTTCGTGTCAATCAATGTAACATCAAGACTTTTTAAAGTCTAGCAAACGAAAGTAGGAAATATAATCATTGATCTATGTTTGAAGTTTATACTTCAATTACATATCCGAACATCAAGATTAAGAAAATAACAAAAGTGCTATTCCTTTTTTCTTTTTGTTCGTTCCTACAAATAATCGAAAACAAAAACACATAAAACCACCAACCGTGACCCATCCTAGGGTCTTGAAGCCAATGGAGAAGCAAACGTAGTAATTAGGTACGGATTGTGTTTTGTAATTCGGATTGATGATAGGATGATGTCTTAGAGATGAGATGAGATCTGATATGTAATTGGATGCGTTTGGGATTCGTTGAATTTGGTGAAAGGAGAAAAAGAAGCGACGTACTAATCTATGTGTGTTTAGGTCAAATGATATTCGGTTATATCTTCTTAACCGGTTATATATCACTGACCGATTATAACATTTCTAATAGGGTTTGGGCTTCTCATCCATTTAATTGTGTTGTGCCTGGTAGAACGTGATTGATTGGATCGGTTTTTCTCATCACTTATGGACCGGGTATAATACTTCTCTGATCGGGCTTCATATTGGATTTGGGCCTATGTGACTGACTGGATATGTAGTGTGTGCTTGGGATTTGCTTGGGCCGGATAAATTATTTCCAATCAGTATAGTTTTCACACGAAATTGTTTTTCTTTACAATTTTTGTTTGTCATAACTAAATTTTTTGGTATAATATTTGGCAAAAAACGAGTGGTATTTTGGTATTATAATTTTCACGGGGATACATTTTTGACAAGAATCGGGAAACCATTATCAAAGTTTCATTTTAACCGTTAATGAAGGCTAACTTTGGGCATTTAACCGTAAGATGTGACTACGGTGTGAATTCTTTGTTATTGATTTGAGGTTGAAGTGGGATATCACGGGTGCGTGTACTTAGTATCTGAAGATATCGGGGTTGGTTGGATGCATGATTCTTCGAGATCCTTGTTCGAGCTTTAACTGTTACGAATGACAAAGACTTGAGTTGTCTAGTTATACCTGATGTAAGGAGTTACGTTGTTGTGCTCACAGCGTATAGCTATCACTTTTAAGGAGTTACGTTGTTGTTCTCAAGTGTCACAAAAAGCTGTGGATAATTCGAGAAACTTTAGTTTACCCTTTTTCGATCCGGTTAATCAACCCGGTAAGGAAAAGGGTTCTTCGTCTGACAATAGTGCAAGTTTAAGTCACAAGTTCGGGTTATTTTACTTCAGTCTCAAGTTCGTCATATTGGGTTTTCTCCATCAGTAGTCACTACAAAGAGCCGTCAGAATGATAATGGGGTCGGTAAAGAGTTAGCTGAGAAGAGTATAAACGAGCAGAGAAGTCTTATCAGCAGTTGATTCTCACGAGATATTTATGGTACTTCACAATTGTTCGATTAATTGGACATACATGGTTTCGCTGTCTCCAATTCATCATCAACATACGTGGTGTATGATTCTGATTCATTGAAAACATCGGGGGAAGAGAGTGTACGGGGTTCTGCTTATTTTTGTTTTTTTCGAAAACCCGTTTCCCTTCATGAATTTCTTCAATTAGGGGGAAGAAATGAGACGATATGTGGTTCAAATTTCTCACTTTGGTGTTATCGTCTCACTTTCACAGAGTTATCGTGTGTGAAGTTAACTAAATATGATGTTGTGATGCCTCACACACGGTCATTTTATCGAGCAATTGATACTCACAGGTAATTATTATTCCGATAGACCGCAACATTCAGGGGGAAGTCGTTTCATTTCGTCTTTCGTGGTTTGTTTGGTGTGAAGCATCTACATACGTGAGAAGATCTTGTTGATTTCTTGCATGTTACCCCCGAACGGATTTTCCGAAACAAGTTAGATTTACCTTGTGTGGTTTACTGCTCATCTACAAATTCCGCTGCGTACTGAAAACTTCAAAAGTTAGAGGAAATGTTCACTACATCAAAGTTTCGAATCTGCTGAAGATGATTGTCAGTTTGGGGGGAAGCTGATTCAGAAACTTTGCCAAAAAGAAGTGTACGGAGAAGCTGCTAAAGACATGCAGCATGATTTGGGGGGAAGTTGATCCAATTCATGCATATTACATCATTTACCTACAAGTGAAGAAAAAGGTTCTCAAGTTGAGGTACAAGAAGAAGACAAAGAGCGTAAACTTTCATCATCCTCAACATTTGAAGAGCTTATGAAGACCTTTCTTTATTTGTTTTTTATACTTGTAGGAAATGTTGTAAGTAATCCCTTATGTCGTCCCATTGGGGGAAGATTGTTGGAATCGCTCCTAACTCATAAATGGAACGACATTGACGGGATTACATTTTCTATCTTTGTTAGCTAAAACACATGGGCTTGTTATGTCATATAGTCATAGTTATATGTGTTTAGCTATAAATACCCTCCTAGACTTTCCTAGGAGGGTGAGACTCTTAGTGTAAATTACCTTTCATCTTTAATAAAACACACACTAGTTTCCCTTCTCTCTATACTTTCTCTCTCTAACATGATGAAGATGTTCTTTCATCTTACAAGACCTCCCGATTCACCAAATCATCCATAAATACGGTCCTAACAAAATCATATATGATATGTATATCATATGTGATTTATCATATATGATTTAACACTAGTATCATATATGATATTACATATCATATGTGATTTAACACTAATATCACATGTGATCTTCAAATTAGTGTTAAATCATATATGATATTTCATGCAAATTCCAGTTTCGAAGAAAAACGAAAAAAAAGACGAAAAAACGTGAAAAAAAATGATTTTTTTTCTTTTTTTGAAAGTATATCAAAGTGCCCGTCTATAGAAAGATAATTAAATGCTCGTCGCGATGGTGTAATTATTTTTTCTTAACGATTAATGGTTTAAGAGATATTTAAATTATAAAAAATATGTGAAATAATAAAATACTTTTAATCTCAGCTATTGATTTTTTTTAGATGGATGGTGGATATGAGTCTTTTTGTATGTAAAAAAAGTTTGGTATATAAAATAACTCGAACTTTTAACTATAATTTTGAAAAAAGATATTTACACTTCTTAACTTTTTTCTTTGCATTTTTTTCACAAATTACTTGAAAATTTCATTTTTCTAGAAAATTTAATTTAATATGTTTTCTTAATGTTCATCACTATTTAAAATATTAAAATCTCTTCATTTTCCTAAAAAGATAAAGATAAAAAATCAAGAAATTTTTTCTATAGTTAAACACACGTTACGTATTTGAATGCAGCCTTTTAAAAAGGTGAAAGTGCAATGAAAGCCATAACAAAGTTCCAAACAAATTTAAAATGAAAATTAAATCACACTTTTTTAAAGTTAGTTATAAAAAAATGTGCCTTTATTTTTAATTTTTAAACGCTTTCAAAATATATTCAGTTTAAACATGCATTTATTTTTTGAGTTTCTCTTTAAAACATCTCACAAAAAGTGTTTTGTTTTCTTTACAAACAATCGCATCCCTAAGTTGCGTTTAGTTGTCGATAATCACAAGTCTTTTCTATAAACTCTTTTTGATAAAATCTAAAACTTTGTAAAACATAATGTTTTTGATAATATAAAAATAATAATTTTTATTTATAATTAATCTTTACGGAAGTGAGATTCATTCTTTTCTACATTTTTTCTTTTTACCTTTTAACATTCCTGTTGTACTTTTGACTTTTTAAAAAGTTTCATTCAGACACGTTTTCAAACTTTTTAACGCTCTCCTGCAACCTAAAATGTCGATATCGGAAATTAAAATTAATTTTTGCACAACTATATGCATCTTTGCTTTCTTTATCCCAACAATAAAAAAAGTAACTATGTTCAGCTAACAATTAAAATTTTTACGCAAATCGTTTGAATAAGTTACTCATAAAATTTATCAAGTGGATAATAGTTTTAAAGACATACTAACAATAGCTTTAAGACAAAAAGAAAAAGAAAAGAATATCTCATTTTTCCTAACGATTGTAACTCATTCACTAAATAAAAAGCCATTTCCTTATGAACAGTGTTATCGAATCCATGATTGTATATATTGTAAATGTAAATGTAAATTCTTGTTTCCTACTTCACACACCTAATTTGAAACTTGGAGATAGTTTTATTTTTTTGAAAACTTGTAGAAATTGCTCAAAATATGTGTTTGCTTCCCACAATTTGCCTCTATATAAATTTTTGGTAAGCGGGTTCATGCCTAATTTTTCAACTTGACTCCACTTGGGACTATTAAAACTGCCTAACATAATTAGCACGACTTTTTGCCCAAGCTTTTAATAATATTTAGGCCCATGATGAAATAAATGTTTTGGCTTACAATATCAATTAATTAGGTAGAATGTTATTTGGCATAAAAGCATCAAGTGCAGTGGTTTAATTCAAAGTGTCACCTGTGTGTCACATCAGTTTTTCTCTTTTCACTTACATCTCACTCACACAACAAAAACACTCTCTCCAGTAACTTAAGCCAAAACCCAGCTTTTGGTATCCATCAATTTTAAACCAACTAATTTTTCATTCATTTAAATAAGTTACATCAAATTACAAAAATAAAACATTTTAAAACATCGAGATAATGGTATTCAGTGACATTTACTATTGCTAAAAACCGATAAAACATAAAACAAAAAACCTTTCATGGTTTTCTTCTTCCTTCATCATTCAAAACACACACACTCAACACACACTTTATAAATAGAAAAAGGATAATCCCATATATACCAAATCTAAACATCAAAATGTCCTATATACCTAAAATACATATTTCGAATCCATGATTTATAATGTATTTAAAACATATTTTGGATAACTATGTTATTATGATGTTTAAGTGAGCCTTTTGTAAATATGGGTCGAAACTGAAAACTAGTTTTTTTAAATGGGTAACTTACCATTTACTTTGCAAATATGGGTCTTGGGTACTCAAAAAATGAAATTGGGCCCCACTGCTAGTACATTTAAATATATTGTTACCCATCTAATTTCAATTTGTTTCAACTTGCATATATGTATATATATATATATATATATATATATATATATATATATATATATATATATATATATATATATATCATATTTTATTTAGAGTTAGTTTCATAAATGGTCATTGTGGTTTGTCGGATTTTACGAGTTTAGTCACTGTATTTTTTTTCCACCGGGTCATGTCACTGGTTTGCAATTGTTACGAGTACAGTCCACCCGCCGTTAACTTTGTTAATTTGGTTGTTAACTCAAGGGCATAATATTCTTTACATACATTTTTGGAGGGTATTTTGGTCTTTTAGCAACTTCATCTTCAACCTTCAATTTTCATGTTCAAAGACTCTTTTACTTTTTTAGTAATTCAGACAATCTATTTCTATATAACATGTGATTTCAACAACTAGTAATACCAAAATTAATTCCCAAAGCCAACCGTATAACACAAATCCCATTCGTTATTTTACAAATTGATTTCAACAACTGGGAACTTTTCCTATTCGCTATCTTATAACACAAATCCAAACACCAACAATATATAATAATAACTTTTGTCGATGAACAATCAAACATTTCAAATTCGATTGATAACATGAAAACAAAAACTTCAAACTTGAAATTCAATTGACAACTAAGGCCTAATATTCAATTAGAATATCAAAAGCTTAAATATTTTACAAATTACCTTCACAAAATCACGTTTAAAAATAGAGTATTGCTAAAACCACAAAGAATTCACAAAATAAAATCCACACAAAGGAGTTGTCCATGTATGATTGGTGAATTTTTGATATATTTTCTCTCTCTTCTCTTTGCTATAACCAATCACACATAGACAGCTACTTTTTGTGGATTCTTTGTAGTTCTAGCAATGCTTTTAAAAATGTGTGTTTTATTTCAGAGTTATGACTGACCGAAAATAATAATTTGTGTTGTTGATGACTGTGTGAATCTAAGGTTTGAATGAAATTTTCTTGAATTGAAATTGATATGGAATGAGATTTGTGTGTGTTATGTGATAATTATAACCGAATGAGTTTTTTGTTGAGTGAGAGAGATACAACATATGTATATTGTGTCAAACTGAAGGTAAGGTTTAGTTTTATAATTAAATTTTAATAGAAGAACATGTAAAGACTGTTATGCCCTTGAGTTATCAACAAATTAACGGTGTTAACGGCGGATGGACTCAATCTGTAATGAAATAAAACCACAGCGACATGACTCGGCGAAAAAAAGTACACTGACTAAACCTGTAAAACCCGACAAACCACAATGACCATTTATGTAATTAACTCTTATATTTATAGTCGAAATATACTTAAAATATAAAGAGTTAACTTTGTCTACGATAGATATACCGGTAGAAATATCCTCCTGATTATTTCTTATGCATGAAGATTTTTAATCTAAATGAAATGCTTCATTTTTAATCTTTCTTTTTAGAGCTTTGCTATTTGTGGCCCAAAAGGTTATATTTAAAAGTTAAAAAGAATGCAAAGTGGTTGTACATTAGGTCGGTTGTGAATAGTTATATACAAAAGTGATAGTTGGTTTATTAATAAGGTATATTCAATGTCCTAATATCTTAATATATAGCCTTTAGGGCTACATTTAGCATTTTCTTTCTTTTTATCATTAACTAATATTTTGAAGAATTGCAGGAACGGATAATATAATTATAAACTTATAATTCAAGATTTGTCATTTAGTATGTAATTTTATTTTGTTTAATAAAATTTTAAATTACTGTAAAAGATGTTAAAAGCGCAACATTGACCTCCAAACATACTTAAATAGCAACTTGGACATGTTTGGTAGAGAGAATTTGTTGCGTTCAGTAAATACCCAAACCCCTTTATTCTAGGATTTGAATAGAAAATAACCTAAGTGTTCAATCCGTTAAACACTATCAGGTCACTGAGTGCACAGACTCTCAGTGAGCCATCTTCAGGATACTCAGTACGAGGCGAAGAAGAAGCCTCTCCACTCAGCAAGGCGGAACTTAATGGGTGAAGACTAAGTCAAGAAGAAGATGGTGGATTCAGTGAGTGATGACAATAACTCACTGAATCCCTAAGACTCCTCTCCAACTGTTAGCACTGAAGACAAACTGAAGGAAGAGACTGAAGGCTTTGAAGACTGAAGAATGAGCGGGACTAGGCGGGAAAAGTTTACCCAGATAAAACTAAGTCCCCAAGTGCTTTACCCAGATAAAACTAAGTCCCTATCTACTAAAGCCATATCTTCCCATTTATAGTAAGCGGCGATACTAAAGGATTCTCTGTTAAGGAAAGAAGCTTCGCCGCCTGACTACTAATAGCAAAGTAAACAGTAATCGAATATATCTATATTCGTGATTACTGTGATCAATGTATTTGTCTTCTAGGTTAAAGTTAAAATCATACTTGTATAAATAGCATAAGAGAATGAGTGAAAAGTTTAAGCTTGTGAATTGTAAAAACACAGATACACACAAGCCAACTTTTCACTCCTCCAAATACAACTTTATCTTTGAGCTAGCTCAGTGGGTTCTAAGAGTTGTGCTCAGACTTAGCCTGAGCTTAGAGAGGAGTCACCCAAACTTTGTCATTTCAATCCCAAGTACTATTCCGCAAGTACTTGGGTAACGTATTCTTTTGATTTATTTCTAATAAGAATATGATGTTGAAAATTACTTAGTGAGTTTTACTTAAGTTAATCTCAGTCATTATTCACTATTAAATTGTTTTAAGTACTTAATTGTTTTTAAACGATAGTGAATAGGGAACAACAAGTGGTATCAGAGCAAGGCTGATTATAAAACCTTTTAAGCCGCTCTAAAAAGTTTTTAAATCAGGATTCCTATGGCTGAAATTGATGTACCCCAACTAGTCGATAAAAAGGGTGGAGCTTATTCAGCTGTTGCCCCTAGACTTGAAGTTGGCAAATTCAACAAATGGAAAAAGCGTATGCTTTGCTATTTGATTGGGATGGAACTTTATTATATCAAGTGTATTAATGAGGGTCCATTTGTCCCAAAGACTGCTGAAGGTTTGCCCAAACCTGAAGCTCAGTGGACTCAGGATGAAAGGAGAGTGGTCAACCAGGACCAAAGACTCAAAAGTATCATCATATCATGTCTTCCTGATGATATAATAGAGTCAGTTATAAGCTGTAACACGGCTAAACAAACCTGGGATGACCTGGTCCATAACCATGAAGGTCCATCTGATACCAAGGAAAACAGGATAATGGACCTGAAACTTGAGTATAATACCTTCAGGGCTAGGGATTCTGAAACACTCTCTCAAACTTACACCCGTTACAAAACTCTTTTAAATGAACTGGCTAATGATGGTGTTAAGTTATCCAAACATGAGATAAATGTTGGTTTTGTTAATTGTCTCCCTGAGAAATGGTTGAACTTATCTCAGGGACTTAGAAATGCAAATCACATCCAAACTCTTGAACTTCCTGAAATTTATGGGAAATTTGTCTATGAGGAAAACCTCATCAACAGACGATACCCTGACTTAAAGAAGTCTCAGGAAGTCAAGAAGTCCCTGACCATCACCTCACCTATATCAACTGCCTTCTTTTCTAACAATGTGGTTCAAGATTTCAAGAAAATTCAGATGATGAGCCTGATGAGAGATCAAGTGAGGAGTACCTAAATGACCTGAACGTTGAATTTCAGGAAAAGGCACTCCTTGCAAACTCTCGAAGGTTTATTAAAAGAAACAAAGGTTTTTCAACTGCTAAAGCAAATGAGGACACTGAATGCTTTAAGTGTCACAAAAGAGGCAATTTTGCAAAGGACTGTTTTTCAAAAACAATTTCTGAACCCTCTTACAGACCATCAGGGTCAAATCAGTCCTCAGGCTTTAGCAAATTTCAACCTAAAATCTATCAGTCTCATCAAAACTTTCAGAATAAATCTGACCAGAACAAAACAATAGATTTTGAAGCAAAGTATAGGAAGATCAAAGCTAAGCTTGCATTACTTGAGGCCAGTCCCTCAGAACCAAAAAGTGTTCAATCTGTGCAGGGTAAAACACAAAGGTCTTGTTGCTGAAACCTTCGACTGGGATGAAGAGCCAGTCTCATCAGATGATGAAATGGTGCATGTCAGCGCACTGATGGCCCTCTCAGAGGAAGACAAGCTAGCTGTTGGAAAGAATCATGCCAAAAATGGAGAATGGGTCAACATCACAATGAAGAAGGTAAATATTCTACTTTCTATGGATGATGATTCTGATTGGCAGTCCTATAACTATATCAATGTTGATCTTAAGTTTGTAGAGGAGCAAAGACTAAATCTTTTTTCTAAGTACAACAAGCTAAGTTTTGAATTGAATAAGTGTAGGGATGAGTTACTTGTGTTAAAACAAAACAAGCTTGAGGCTATCACCTTACAAATTCAAAACACTGAATTAGTTAAAAGAAATCAGGCTCTTCAAGACGAACTTAAGAAAGAAAAAGAAATCATTGATAGTTGGACCAACAAGAATCCAAGAGTCTTTGATGCTGTGGGTGCTCCCAGTAGCAAAAAGAGAGTCATAGGTGAACATCATCTTTCTAACTCTCACAACAAAGACCAGAGTCCTAAACCATTTGTGTCTGGTGGCATGATTACCAACATGTTGTCTGTTCCCAAGCCCAGTGATTGGATTGAAAGACTTAATCCTGATAGTAAGCTTCCTAACTTTGACTCTGGAAGAATTCTAGAGCCTGAAAGTCAAGCTCTAAAGAGCATGCTTGGACTCCCAGATGTGCCCAGTAGCACTGAACACATCTCTGAGTCTGAAGATGAATCTCAAGCACCACTTCCTCCTTTGGAACCTCTTCAGGGTGCTGATCCTAGCTCTGAGCTTACTCCATTGCATTACAATCCTCACTCTCCTAAAGAAAGGTCTGGACTTGGTAGAACCATTTTGAAAAGACCATCAAAACCAACTCAACAAGAATCCACCCCCACTAAAAATTCCACATCCTCAGTCCCCACTGAAGCTGATCAGATTCAGCAACTGACTGAACTTGTGAGGAAGCTAACTGACAAAATGGAATCTATTGAAAAGGTCCCTGAACCAATCAAGGAGACAAAGTCAGCTTCCTCTAGTTCCTCAAAGTCAAAAGCCACCACAAAAAACAAGCAGAAGTGTGATCTGTGCCACTATACCAGTCATACCACTGACAACTGTTATAGAATCCTCTTTTGCATGATCTGTAAAAAGGATGATCACAGGACTGCTGACCACTTGCAATATGTGAGCTCTCTCAGTCAAGAAAACTACACCAAAGTTGGTCATCAGTATGCTTCTTCATCCAAAGCTCAAAAATTGAGAGCAAAGCCTTTTTCTCCTTGCCCACACTGTGGCTTTAATGATCATCGCCCTGATGATTTTCTTATGAACATATGTTGTGATATTTGTGGTAACACAGCTCATAAGACATCTCAGCATGACAATGTCATCCATGCAAGGAGAAGTTCAAAACAACCAAAATCCACAGAGTCATCCTCAGTCTCTAAATGCAAAACCTGTGGTAGCTCATTGCACTCCACCACTGACCATGAATCGATTGCTCAATTCAAAGAGACAATGAGACCCAAGCCCACTAGTAAGTGGGTCACGAAGAGAAACTAATTCAGTTTACTACTTGTGCAGAGACATGCCAGGGAGCCTATCTGGCATCTAGACAGTGGATGCTCAAGAAGCATGACTGGTGTGAAGGAATATCTGCACAAGTATGTAAAGGAACCAGGGCCCAAGGTAGTATTTGGTGATAACTCATCATGTCCCACAGAAGGTTATGGTTCAGTAAACTGCAATGGAATAGTTTTCTCTAGGATTGCTTATGTCAATGGTCTCAAATACAATCTCATCAGTGTCAGTCAGCTATGTGATGCTAAGTACATTGTACAATTCAATGACAAACAAGGTACCATTTTCAATGCCAACAAGGAAGTTGTGTTGATTGCTCCTAGGAGAGACGATGTTTATGTCTTAGACATGTCAACTCTCTCTAAAGATGGAACTTGTCTCTTTGCCAAAGCCACTGAAACTATCAATTGGCTGTGGCACAAGAGACTCTCACACTTAAACTTCAAGAACATCAATAACTTGGCAAAACAAAACAAGGTCCTTGGCTTACCATCATTGTTTTTTGCAAAAGATAAACCATGCTCAGCCTGTGAAAAAGGCAAACATAAAAGAGCATATTTCAAAACCAAGCAAAACTTCTCTATCAAAAGCTGCCTTCACCTCTTGCATATGGATCTCTTTGGACCAGTCAGTCCTAGATCAATCCAGCATTATAAGTATACACTTGTCATTGTTGATGAGTATTCAAGATACACTTGGGTATACTTTCTTTCCAAAAAGAGTCAGGCAGCTGATACTATAATGTCATTTATCAGGAACATTGAAAACCAGAATGACATTATAGTGAAACAAATCAGAACTGACAATGGTATTGAATTTAGAAATGCTGAGCTTGAGAGTTTCTGTGACGAGAAGGGAATCTCCCAAAATTTCTCATCTCCTTATACCCCTGAACAAAATGGGGTAGCTGAAAGGAAAAACAGAACTCTCATTGAGGCTGCAAGAACCATGTTAAATGGCTCAGCTCTTTCAAAGCATTTCTGGACTGAAGCAGTTAAAAACAGCCTGTTACACTAAAAACAGGTCAATCATTGTCAAAAGACATAATAAAACCCCATATGAGATATTCAAAGGTAGACTTCCTGACATCAGCTACTTCCATGTGTTTGGATGTCCTGTGTTTATTCATAACCACAAGGATCATCTAGGCAAGTTCGATGCTAAAGCTGATGATGGATACTTTCTAGGTTACTCACTGATCTCCAAAGCCTTCAGGGTATTTAACACAAGGAGACAACAAGTTGAGGAAACCTATCACGTCACCTTTGATGAAAGTATAGAAAGCATCAGGTTCACCAACACTTCAGTGGAAGAAATAGGAATTGATAACTCATCAAGATATCCTCCTGATGAATACAACACTGAAACCAATTCCTCATAACATCTCATATTATGTCTTGCCTCACAACCTGTCACAACCAACTATCAGTGAATTCATTGATAATCAGTCAGTCCCTACTGGGATAGGTAACACTGATCCAAATGATCAGGATCCTATAACTCAAGAACCTCTACCAGAACAAGTCACCTCAACAGTTGATCTAAATGATCTTGTGGCTCTTGCACCTGAACTCACACCTGAACTCCCAGTGACATCTTCAAGCTCAGATCCCAGACCACAAAGTAAGTGGACAAGATCTCAGGACATTGAGCTTGTAAACATCATTGGTGAACCCACTGAGGGCATGCTCACTAGAAGCATGGCTGCTAACTTAACTGCAGCTTCAGCCAATGAATGTCTATATGCTGATTACCTATCAGAGATAGAACCCAAAAGTGTCACTGAGGCTCTAAAATACCCAAGCTGGGTTTAGGCTATGCAAGAAGAACTGCAACAGTTTGATAAAAACAAGGTCATGACCTTGATCAAATATCCTCAGGATGTATTAGTCATAGGAATGAAGTGGGTTTTCAGGAACAAAACTGATGAAAACGGCACTGTCATTAAAAACAAAGCCAGACTTGTAGCCAAAGGTTACTGTCAACAAGAAGGCATTGACTATGATGAAACATTTGCTCCTTTTGCAAGAATGGAAGCCATCAGGATCTTTCTTGCATATGCAACATACATGAACTTCAGGGTCTACCAAATGGATGTTAAAAGTGCATTCTTAAATGGTGATCTCAAGGAAGATGTATATGTTTAGCAACCTCCAGGCTTTGAGAGTAGTGAATTCCCTGACTATGTCTGCAAGCTTGACAAAGCCCTTTATGGACTTAAACAAGCTCCCAGGGCATGGTATGAAACTCTCTCAGCCTTTCTGATACAAAACAAGTTTGTCAGAGGAAAGATAGACAACACTCTGTTTGTCTATAGAACTCAACCGGATGTGATTCTAGTCCAAGTGTATGTTGATGACATCATCTTTGGCTCAACAAACTACAAACTTTGCAAACAGTTTGAAAAACTGATGACAAAGAAGTTTGAAATGAGCATGATGGGGGAACTCACATACTTTCTTGGACTACAAATCAGGCAAACTGATAAAGGAATATCCATCAGTCAAGAGAAATACACCAGAAATCTCTTGAAGAAATATGAGATATCTGACTGTGCCTCAGTGAAGACTCCAATGGTCCCTCCCAACAACCTTGGACCAGATCTCACTGGCAAATCAGTCAATCAAACTCATTTCAGAGGGATTGTAGGCTCACTGATGTATCTAACTGCCTCTAGACCAGACATCCAATTCTCAGTCTGTCTAATAGCAAGATATCAGTCCAATCCTAAAGAATCTCATCTCACTGCAGCCAAAAGAATACTCAGGTACCTGAAGGGAACCCCAAATCTTGGACTCTATTATCCAAAATGCTCAGGGTTTGATCTCAAGGGTTACTCTGATTTTGATTATGCTGGCTGCAACATGGACAGAAAAAGCACCTCAGGGTCCTGTCAATTTCTTGGAGGAAAACTGGTTTGTTGGAGTGCTAAAAAGCAGCAATCAGTAGCTATGTCCTCAGCTGAAGCTGAATATGTAGCTGCAGCAGGATGTTGTGCCAATGTATTATGGATGAAAAGTCAACTCAGTGACTATGACATCCATTACAAAATGGTGCCCATTTTCTGTAATAACACCAGTGCTATTGCAATCTCCAACAACCCTGTCCTTCACCAAAGAACCAAACACATTGATATCATATATCACTTCATCAGGGATCACATAATGAAGGGAGACATTGAACTTCATTTCATCCCTACTGAATATCAACTGGCTGATATCTTCATAAAACTTTGGATGAACCTACCTTCAGGAGACTGAAAGCTGAGTTGGGAATGCTTGACATTGAAAGTCAGGTATCTGAAAACCAATCTCAGTAAGTTCTCTGAAATGGTTCATTCTCCCTGAACATCCAAAACAAACCTCTCACTAAATGAGTAAGACTCACTCAGGGTCCCTGACAGAAAGCATTGAATGAGTAACTAAATGCTCCAAGTATTAGTTACTTAAATGTCCTAGGTTGGTAATCCCACCAATTTAATATAGGAATACATGTCTTACTGTCAGGAGTATCATCATTTACCTCACCCCACTTGGCATTAAATGCCTTCTCTCACATAAAATATCCTATGGAAGACGGGATTTTACTGTGCATTGCAACTGTTTTCCTTGAAAGACGGGATTTTACTGCGTGAAGTGGTGGGTGGCATTAAATGTGGAATATCAAACGATTTCAAAAATGGTCTTTACATATTCAAGTTTATACAAAAACCACCCCTCTCACTACTCTATAAATTCCCTCTTCAAAAACCACAAAACACAAAAATTATTTTCTGCAACTAAACTCTGTCAAAATCCTTTCTCAAATCCAGAAAAATTTGTGTGTTCTCAAAATCCTTAAAACCTCTTTTGGAAAACCCTCCTTGTAAACATTTACAAAAGTTTTTCATCACAAACTTGAGAGATCCAAATACTTTGATTGTTCTAGTCAAAACATTTTTTTAACCCTAAAATCTTCTTTAATAGAAATGGCTAGAACACAATCTCTCTAGTTTGCTTCTCAGTGGGTAGGGGATCTTACTAACGTTGAATTTAAAACAAATAATGTCATAGGAAATTTGAATACCCTGAAAATGTCCCAACCTATAAAGACATTATAAAATTTTTATTCAACTGCCCACTCAAAACGGCCTTTGTAAAATGTCCCTCAGTACTGTACCCAAACTACCTCAGGGAGTTTTGGGCTACAACTAAAGCCTTTGACCCGACACCTTCTACTGATGAGAATAACCTTAGACCACTTAGGGAGTATCTCATCAGGTTCAGTCTTAATGGGGGGCAACAATACACCCTGGATTACAAAACGTTTTGCACTTCAACAGGGTTAGATTATAACAAAGGTACTTATGTCGCCCATCCTGAACCCTCCACAATGAAGGATGGGTTAAAACAAATCGTTTTAGATCCAACTTTTTTGGACAAGACCCCAGTCACTAAAAGCTCATTCCCCGTGGCTTGGAGGATCCTCTTCACTTTTGTGATTCAGTGTGACAACTCGCAATTTCAGGTCATTTCTCAAGTTTCACTATTTCATCATTTATCGTAAAATAGGTTTACGAGTATCAAATTCGCGTAACCTTAATGGTTTAGCTGCGAATTCATGAACGATTATTCAGGACATTTCATATAGACTAGGTTTAGTCTACATTTCATTAGCATCATTGTCATCATATTAGTTCATGCATGGTTTTGCATTTTACGTTAAACGCGTAATTTTCATATTAAATAAACGCTATCGCGTAATTAATTATTTTGAACAATTGATCCATTACTTCCAAAAATTATCCCGATATATTTTTATACTTATATTAACATTATAAAAATAATATTATGAGTTTACCCAGTGTTTTAAATTTATTTTGTATATAAATTGTTATATTTATATAATTACGACGGTTTTCTTAAATACTACACGATAATTATTATTTCACTCAATTTTTGCAAGAAAAGTATTTTTATAATTTTTATGAATTCAATATATTTTATTTTGATCCGTTAAAACTTATTTTTATCTAACGCTACCCTAAATACTCAAATGTGTCTACAAGTTATCACTTATCTTCATTTAACTTTACAAAACATTACAATATACATATAAAAAAAAATGTATTAAGTGATGACTAACACCCCCTTGTCGACACAAGGGGGGTGAGTCATTTAGTTGCTAAATACCCTACTCTTGTTTAATGTATTATAATCCTAAATATCAACACATACAACTTCATTATTCACAAGTAAAAGATCAAAAACACTATCTTTCTCTCTTCTCTTGCAAACCGGCAACCACAAGGGACCAAGAAGGGATCATCAAAATATTTCTAGACAAGTTTTATATACTCTAGTATCACTCTTGATTAAGGTTGTGCAATAAAAACCTTGGGTGATTAGGAAAAATCCTTTGTTCTTATAACCTCATCAAGTTAACTTGTAAGCTTTTCATATTCATGATCATATTTCATATTCATTTTCATGTTCATTTCATTAAGCTTGAGAAAACATGCAAGTCATATGATGTTTATACCACTTTTACATTGTTTTTAAGAGTTATATATATTTATGTCATCCTATAAATATTCCTTGTAATATATCACTCTTGGTGATGTCTAGGAACCCATGACACCCTAACAAGGTGTATGGTAGGATTAGAATAGCTTCGGAGTTGTTTTGAATGGGTTAGAATAGGTTTGGCGCGAGAAAAACTCATTTCGACAAGTTTTAAAAAAGGTCTGTCCTTATTTTCGAAATCTGGAATTTTCGACAGTGGATAAAATTTTTTGGCCTAGATATTTAGAAAATACACTTTAAAACGAAACCGTGGCCGCTTGAACGGATTAAAACGGAGCTATAACGAAGAAGTTATGAATTTTTCAAGTTAAGCGACGAAAACTATAAATTCTGGAAATTTCAGCATGTTACGTCTATTTTGTACGAGTCAAAAATGAGGCTTAGGCGTTATAAATTATTTCGACTTATCAAAAATATATTAGTATACTTTGATACGAAGCTAAGGACATATAAAACATAGAAAACGGACTTCTAACGAATAAATTATACACGTTTACACAAAGTTGCCGTAACTTTATTATATAAGAAAAACTATTATATTTCTATTAGACAAGTATTACGGCAACAAGTGACCATGTTGAAGGTTGTTTTTAACATTGATGTAGAACTTTTTATAAAGTGATGTCTTCTAGTAAAAGTAAGTTCGCCAAGCATATTTTCCAAAATGTCCGACCGTTTGTCAAGCGGAGTTGTAATGAATTAAATATGGTTACTCAAACTTGGCCGAAAACCACCCTTAAACTATACTTTGGACTAAAGTACCATACTTAACCTATATTTTTCTTTGTGATCGAGACCTCTAGGAAGGAAACTTAAACACTAAAACTTTGAGATCATGATACGAGCTTCCCAAAACCGTTGAGTTCGTTTCCTAACGCTCGACGTGCACCATTTTACGACTAGTTTTTAGAAGCCGTTTTAGTCACTTTCATGGAAATTTCAATGACATTGTTTTACGACGAAAAGTTATATTCTCTTAATAAATCACTAAATGATTATCGTCGGATATCATTTCAACATAAATACATGTAAGGTAATTTAAAAATGGTCAAGAGGTTAAAAGATTATTTTTCGACAAAAGGTATTATTTTCAAAAAAATTCATAAGTGGTATAAATATCATCCGAATTGCATGCATAACATTACATTATAACTGATTACATATCATATCATTCATAATAGGTCAGTTTCGAGATTCACGCTACATTTCGGTGTAACCACTTTTGTCTTCGCATCAATTCATCAAGTGAGTTCATAGCCCCACTTTCTATTACTTAATTGTTTTACAAACTCTTGGGGGAGATACATGCTCAACTATTTTTAATCGAACACAAATGCTTTGAACTGTATGCTATATCCAAATTTTTTATTGTCACTAAGTAATCAATTGCCATGTTTGAAGTCCCTACATCATGCACCATTAGTCACTTGCGAGTGAGCGCGAATATTGTGAATAGGCCTATTGGAATTAACACTCCCGTTCTTATTGACCCAGTTAGGGGAAATCGAACGCACTATATTTGAATCATTAAGGTAAATTGGCAAGTTTACCTATTAGGGCTGCGATGAAACGATTTTTACCAATTTCTATTGGTACGAGGTTTACGCTTTGGTTGTCATGAACTTAGTGAAATAAATGCTGTTTTGTTTTCAACGATGAGTGTGAAACAACGTAACTCACACTACGAATATTGTGTTCAAACGAATTAATTAAACCTATGAATTTCACTCAACCTTTGTGTTGACTATTTTAAGCATGTTTTATCTCAGGTATCTAAGGCATACACTTCATGGCATGCATGTGGACTTATTATAGAGTCGTGGTGACGACGCGTCTCTCATGGGATTTATACACTCTAAAAAGATCGTTTGAATTGTAACAAACTTATTTCCGCACAAGTTGATTTTCATTTGGGACCTATACTTTGTAAACTCTGATTATTTTATTAAATCAAACGATGTATTTTCCAAACGACACTTTAGGTCGTTCAATATAACTGTGATTGTGATGTTATGACAGTCAACCCCCAGGAATTCCATTCCGCTGCAAAATAGGTAATTTGGGGGTGTGACAGATTGGCATCAGAGCTTCAGTTATAGAGAACTAGGTTGCATCATTGACCCTAGACTATAACTACATCATCATAGCATCTCATCATTTCATCATAAGTGCATATTCACTTTACATGCGGTTTATACGTATATTTTTCGAGTTATTTACTTTCATTTCAAATTGATTGTCACATGGATGCCTTTAAATACCCATCCCATTATCCTTTCCTCATACTCTAATGTGGAGAATGCCTTGTAATTCCCTATCACAATTTTAATATCAGCTGATTCATCACCGATAACGTCGAATGCCGAGGTAAAACCTTTAAGTAGGGCATAGTCACTCTCACTCCTTTGTTTAACCACTAACATGTCGAGTTACACGCTATTCACACATTAAGTCACTAAACCATCATACATTTGAAGCACTTACAACATCTCATAACCCATCTTTTGGGAACCCGTCGATCATTTTGAAAAATAACCTCAAACTTATCACCTCATATCACATCTCTTTAGAGCGCTTATTTTTAACATAGGACTTTGCTACATCTCACCTTTCCTCTTATTTTGAAGAAGTTATGGCGCCGAAGAAAGCTCCACAAGTTTTGACTCAAGAGGCTATGCAAAAGTTTGTGAGGGATAGTATAGCCAATGCATTAAGGACTGAAAGGGCAACAGTGGCGGCTGCTGCTGAGGCTGCGGCTACTGCCGAAGCCACTAGACTTGCCAATGCTGCCGAGGCTGCAGCCATTGCTGAAGCCGCTAGACTCGCCACTGCCGCTGAGGCTGCAACTAATGCTGAAGCTGCCCGGCTTGCTAATGCCGCCGCGGCTGCGGCAACTGCTAAAGCTACTAGAATTGCCAGGGAAGCTGAAGCCGCTAGACTTGCTGCTGCTGCAGGAATTGCAGGAGGGTCCGGGGTTAGAAGTTGTTCATATAAGGATTTTAAAAGCGGAGATCCCACTAAGTTCAAGGGCACTGAAGGGGCCACTGCCATGGTTCGATGGTTCGAGAAAATGGAGTCTGTGTTTCTGTTATGTAATTGCCCTGAGGATAGCAAGGTTAAGTTTGCTACGAGTACACTACTGGATGGGGCAATGTCTTGGTGGAACTCGTATGCTCAGCCAATGGGAATGGAAAATGCTTTCAAGCTCACTTGGGAGCAATTCAAAGGTTTGTTAACGAAGAAGTATTGTCCGCGTACGGAAGTGAAAAAGTTAGAGACCGAATTCTATGAACTGGTAACTATTGGGTATGACATTGATACTTACATTCGAAGGTTTCAAGAATTGGCCGTGTTATGCCCATCTATGGTTTCGGATAATGAGAAGCTACTGGAGGCTTTCATTGGAGGACTTCCCGAGATTATTCAAGGTGATGTGATTTCCTTTGATCCGCAAACGATTGAAGAATCTATTCGAGTATCTCAAAAGCTTATGGCACAAGTAGTAAAGAGAGGCAACATCACCAACACCAACCGTAACAACAATACCAACAACTGCATCAACTACAACAATAACCAAAACAACAACAACAACGACGATAACCAAATCAACAACAACAAAAGGAAATGGGAAAATGACCAAGGAGGTTATAATAACAACAACCAAAACCGTAACACTAACCATCATCAACAACAGAATAGAAGGCAAGAAGCTGCAATGGTTTATGTAGCTGCACCAATAGAAGGCAGAGGTTATGCTGGAACACACCCACTATGTAATCGATGTAAGTTTCATCACTCGGGTCCTTGCCCTGCCAAGTGCCACAAGTGCCAAAAATCGGGACACCTAGCCAGGGATTGTAGAGGTAAAGCCATAGTCACATGCTTCGGATGTGGGGAGCAAGGACACTATCGGAACCAATGTCCCCAAAACCAAGGTCAACAAGTTGAAGGTGCTCTTGGGAAAGCATACATGTTAGAAGGAGGTGAAGCTCAACAGGATTTCAACAACGCGGAAGACTGAAGAAGTTCGGAAACTAACAGTCTTATTTTCCTTATGTACTATGTCGTACTAAGTTTATGTCTTTCATCGTATCTGGATCTTTATAACTTAAGATGTATTACTGTTTGATAAACCACTCTTTGTAAAATATTCTCATCTATCGTACTTTATTTTCTTTCGATTCGATATCACTTACGAGAATTTTAATTCCTTTTACCTTAACTACCATTTTAACGACACGGTTTAAATCCTTGTAAACATTGAGAGTTATAACAACTAAACCGAACGTCACATTATCGTTCCTTAATTATACATAGCCTAGCTAACTATGTCTAATTATGGAGGGATCATGTTATGTTGGGAGCAGTTATTTATAAATCTCAGTGCAAGCAAAATTTGCACATATTCCAAAGTCAAAGTGTTACTCATGGGAGATTCATCCAATATTTTCTTTACTATGATGTTTTATACACCCTTAATCATAGATAACCGTAACGACACCTCCTAGTGTCTTCTCTCCTCGATATTCATCATAAACTCAAAAATTCGATAGACTAACACGAACTGAATTCAGGAACTGAATTCCTTTTTGGATGGGCGAATGTGACAACTCGCAATTTCAGGTCATTTCTCAAGTTTCACTATTTCATCATTTATCGTAAAATAGGTTTACGAGTATCAAATTCGCGTAACCTTAATGGTTTAGCTGCGAATTCATGAACGATTATTCAGGACATTTCATATAGACTAGGTTTAGTCTACATTTCATTAGCATCATTGTCATCATATTAGTTCATGCATGGTTTTGCATTTTACGTTAAACGCGTAATTTTCATATTAAATAAACGCTATCGCGTAATTAATTATTTTGAACAATTGATCCATTACTTCCAAAAATTATCCCGATATATTTTTATACTTATATTAAGATTATAAAAATAATATTATGAGTTTACCCAGTATTTTAAATTTATTTTGTATATAAATTGTTATATTTATATAATTACGACGGTTTTCTTAAATACTACACGATAATTATTATTTCACTCAATTTTTGCAAGAAAAGTATTTTTATAATTTTTATGAATTCAATATATTTTATTTTGATCCGTTAAAAGTTATTTTTATCTAACGCTACCCTAAATACTCAAATGTGTCTACAAGTTATCACTTATCTTCATTTAACTTTACAAAACATTACATTATACATATAAAAAAAATGTATTAAGTGATGACTAACACCCCCTTGTCGACACAAGGGGGGTGAGTCATTTAGTTGCTAAATATCCTACTCTTGTTTAATGTATTATAATCCTAAATATCAACACATACAACTTCATTATTCACAAGTAAAAGATCAAAAACACTATCTTTCTCTCTTCTCTTGCAAACCGACAACCACAAGGGACCAAGAAGGGATCATCCAAATATTTCTAGACAAGTTTTATATACTCTAGTATCACTCTTGATTAAGGTTGTGCAATAAAAACCTTGGGTGATTAGGAAAAATCCTTTGTTCTTATAACCTCATCAAGTTAACTTGTAAGCTTTTCATATTCATGATCATATTTCATATTCATTTTCATGTTCATTTCATTAAGCTTGAGAAAACATGCAAGTCATATGATGTTTATACCACTTTTACATTGTTTTTAAGAGTTATATATATTTATGTCATCCTATAAATATTCCTTGTAATATATCACTCTTGGTGATGTCTAGGAACCAATGACACCCTAAGAAGGTGTATGGTAGGATTAGAATAGCTTCGGAGTTGTTTTGAACGGGTTAGAATAGGTTTGGCGCGAGAAAAACTCATTTCGACAAGTTTTAAAAAGGGTCTGTCCTTATTTTCGAAATCTGGAATTTTCGACAGTGGATAAAATTTTTTGGCCTAGATATTTAGAAAATACACTTTAAAACGAAACTGTGGCCGCTTGAACGGTTTAAAACGGAGCTATAACGAAGAAGTTATGAATTTTTCAAGTTAAGCGACGAAAACTATAAATTCTGGAAATTTCAGCATGTTACGTCTATTTTGTACGAGTCAAAAATGAGGCTTAGGCGTTATAAATTATTTTGACTTATCAAAAATATATTAGTATACTTTGATACGAAGCTAAGGACATATAAAACATAGAAAACGGACTTGTAACGAATAAATTATACACGTTTACACAAAGTTGCCGTAACTTTATTATATAAGAAAAACTATTATATTTCTATTAGACAAGTATTACGGCAACAAGTGACCATGTTGAAGGTTGTTTTTAACATTGATGTAGAACTTTTTATAAAGTGATGTCTTCTAGGAAAAGTAAGTTCGCCAAGCATATTTTCCAAAATGTCCGACCGTTTGTCAAGCGGAGTTGTAATGAATTAAATATGGTTACTCAAACTTGGCCGAAAACCACCCTTAAACTATACTTTGGACTAAAGTACCATACTTAACCTATATTTTTCTTTGTGATCGAGACCTCTAGTAAGGAAACTTAAACACTAAAACTTTGAGATCATGATACGAGCTTCCCAAAACCGTTGAGTTCGTTTCCTAACGCTCGACGTGCACCATTTTACGACTAGTTTTTAGAAGCCGTTTTAGTCACTTTCATAGAAATTTCAATGACATTGTTTTACGACGAAAAGTTATATTCTCTTAATAAATCACTAAATGATTATCGTCGGATATCATTTCAACATAAATACATGTAAGGTAATTTAAAAATGGTCAAGACGTTAAAAGATTATTTTTCGACAAAAGGTATTATTTTCAAAAAAAATCATAAGTGGTATAAATATCATCCGAATTGCATGCATAACATTACATTATAACTGATTACATATCATATCATTCATAATAGGTTATTTTCGAGATTCACGCTACATTTCGGTGTAACCACTTTTGTCTTCGCATCAATTCATCAAGTGAGTTCATAGCCCCACTTTCTATTACTTAATTGTTTTACAAACTCTTGGGGGAGATACATGCTCAACTATTTTTAATCGAACACAAATGCTTTGAACTGTATGCTACATCCAAATGTTTTATTGTCACTAAGTAATCAATTGCCATGTTTGAAGTCCCTACATCATGCACCATTAGTCACTTGCGAGTGAGCGCGAATATTGTGAATAGGCCTATTGGAATTAACACTCCCGTTCTTATTGACCCAGTTAGGGGAAATCGAACGCACTATATTTGAATCATTAAGGTAAATTGGCAAGTTTACCTATTAGGGCTGCGATGAAACGATTTTTACCAATTTCTATTGGTACGAGGTTTACGCTTTGGTTGTCATGAACTTAGTGAAATAAATGCTGTTTTGTTTTCAACGATGAGTGTGAAACAACGTAACTCACACTACGAATATTGTGTTCAAACGAATTAATTAAACCTATGAATTTCACTCAACCTTTGTGTTGACTATTTTAAGCATGTTTTATCTCAGGTATCTAAGGCATACACTTCATGGCATGCATGTGGACTTATTATAGAGTCGTGGTGACGACGCGTCTCTCATGGGATTTATACACTCTAAAAAGATCGTTTGAATTGTAACAAACTTATTTCCGCACAAGTTGATTTTCATTTGGGACCTATACTTTGTAAACTCTGATTATTTTATTAAATCAAACGATGTATTTTCCAAACGACACTTTAGGTCGTTCAATATAACTGTGATTGTGATGTTATGACAGTCAACCCCCAGGAATTCCATTCCGATGCAAAACAGGTAATTTGGGGGTGTGACATTCAGGTCCTCGGAGGGAACCACTCATCCACTGAACAAGTTAACTCTATTCAGTTGATGATGGCGTACTGCTTGATGAATGGGGTCACTGTCGACATAGGGGAGATCATTTACAGTGATCTCGTAACGAAGCTACAGAGCAAAACTAGGACGAAGTACGTTTCGTATCTTAGGTTTGTCTCTTGTGCTTTGCAATCGTTACTGGGTTCAAATTATACTCAGGATGAAAAATTTGGAAATTTACCTGGCATCCTGAGCCCACCAAATTTTCAAAAGGACCCATCCCTTGTCACTCCCATTGAATTGACGGCCCACATGATTGCTGTAAACAATCAAAGTGGATCAGTGTCTCCAAACCCTGCTCCTAAAAAGAGAAAGGGGAAGTCTCAGACTGGGACTAAGACTAAACCAAAGTCTCAGGGCCCTGAGGCTTCAAGAGCACAGCCTAAGAGGCACAAAAAGCCCGAGACTAAACAGACACCCACTGACCAGGAAACAACCACCCCCGTGACAACGAAGGACACTGATACATCATAGTCAGTGCCCTTAGTCACACCTACTACTCCCCAAGATCCAGAGGGAAACA
>BPTQ01000007.1:172680168-172691433 GCA_019973895.1 Chrysanthemum seticuspe
ACAGTCGTAAGTCGTTCTATGAAGTTGGTAAGGAGGTTACTGACGTAGCAGTGATAGTTGGCGTGAAGGTGGAGGGAACGGACGAGTTAGTTGGCAAGTTTGTGGTTGCTGTTGTGGTGGTTGAAGACTTGGGTAGAAGTGTTAACGTCTACTTCACCGAGGTGGTCGAAGGGGAGGTGTCTAAGAGTGCAGACTAGTTGATAACCTATTTTGGTAATTTTCCCATCTTCGTGACCTTTCCGTTGAAGGATTTAGACAACTCAGAGACCACCTAGCATAGATGTCTAACCTCGTAGAGTTGAAGTGACTACGTCAATGACTACGATAACTTCCTCTTCAGTTCCTACGGCACCTTACCCGTTACCTCCGAGGTGAAGAGTCTGCTAAGTTCCTGGAGGGGTAGAGGCTATACTCTCGACGGGACACACTTTCCTACATACTCCAACTTCTCCTGTTCGTACTCCAAGTGCCATTTGAAATACTCCGTGGAGGAATGGTTGAAGTATCTTGCTGAATGCTGACATTATACATGGATTGTGCAGAGTCTAAGGTTTTGTCATTAATGAATTGATCACCAAAAGAGAAGTCCTCATCGAGATTCTTAAGTGAAGATAGAGAGTTTGTAGACAGATTTGGTTCATCCATCTTCAAGGTCTCGTCAGATCTTGTCCCAAGGTTCTCCTGTGAGCCCCTTTTGTAACAGAGTGTCAACATTCAACTCAGATTGAGTCTCACCAAGTGATAGAGATTCCTTGAACGTTTCAGGCACCACACCGGATTGTTCCTTTTCATGAGGTGAATCTGTTCTTCTCTTCAGCTCATATGGATTAGTGGTGCTAGAGGGAGATGAAGAGATGGTTAAAAGCATGTGAGCAGCTTGTTCATCACTTGCAACTCCTTTACCCTTGTCAAGTGTTATTGGGGCTGTTTGTTGAGATGGTTGAGAGGGTTCTCTTAACACAACTCCACCTACTGGAGCCTTCACATTTTGATCTTCAAGACTTTGCTGAATACCACGTTGCAGATCAGCGTCATCCTCATCAATTAACCTGAAAGTATTCCTTGGCACCTCAGTGTTCTCATCTATTTCCTTTTCCACTTTCTTCTTCTTTTCTTTATGCTTTTTGGATGAAGATTCTGACTGATGAGATCTTTCACGTCTCTTTTTAGGAAGAGAGGCATAGGATGCTTTAGAGTCAGAGGTGGTCTTGGGAGCAGTTGGTTTTAAAGGAGAGGGTGTGACATTAGCAGAGAGTTTGGTTGCACTTTTCATGTATTGCTTGAAGTAGTCCTTCTTCTTGATATCATCAGTGAGAAGAAGGTCAGGAATTGGCAATCCAAATACTTCTTGATTCGAACCTCTAGGAACATATTTCAAGTTTCCTAAAATAAATTCATGTTCTGCTTTGTGAAGAGTTGATTCAGACCTAGGAGTGAAGTTGTGAGTTTGTTGCAGATACTGGATGACAAGTTTGGAGAATCTGATGCTGGGAATTACGAGTTTGTTCTGCTTCTTACGACCTTGAACATTGTTTAGAAAATAGGTTCTGTCAGATATGAATGTGGTCATTGATAGCGAGAATTCTTCCCAAATACGATATGAGACATTCACATCAACCCTATTAACGATTCCCCATAGGATTTGCAAGATAGGAATTCTAACTTTATCGAACCCTGATGTTTTCCCAGACAAGCACACGTTCAGAATGGTTGCAATAGCTCTCCAGGGTTGATACATGTGTCCAGTGATAATGTCAGAGGCTCTTGAGATACTGTTCTGATAGCCTAACCCAATAAGAAATACGATCAGATCGTCAGCACCAGGTGGAGATACAGAACGAATGTCAGGGTCACATGATGTGATTCCAAGAGCTTTGCTCAAAATATCAGAATCAATTGTAAACTCCATATTATCCAGCTTGCAAGAGTATCGTGCTGTGATTTTATTCCATTGAACGGTGTTCCAGAATTGTTGAATGTAGATGGCAGGAATCGAGCATTGCTTGGTAATAGCACCGAAGAAGTTAGTGTTTTTGAGGATGTCAATTGAAACTTTGAATATCGGATTTTGTGGGAGCCTTTGTAGGTCCACATAACAGTTGCTTTTACCAATAGCGGCCCATTGACTTTTGGGAAGGATTTCATCGTCTGAGAGTATTCCGGATGATCCTGACGGAGTAGCGCTCTTTTCTGGGATTGAACTTGCCATTGATGTTCTGAGTAATCATACAATCAACAGTGATGGATGGTAACAGGTTAGATGATAAATGGTAAGTGAGACAACATTAAACATGGAGATAGTAACACTGATGAGGTTCCCAACACATACTGAGACAGACAGAGTGGCAAAGATTGCAACTATGTGACACCTTTCAACTATATAATAACATCCATACTAGAGATATAACGATGAAGAACATACATATAGAAAAATGATTGCATGATGAGCTTATAAGGGACAAGACATGAATCAAGATACACATGACAAAGTGATATAACACATATGTATGAGGCAAAAAGTAACATTTGGCAGTCGTGAGAGAACCCAAGTACCTTTTGCCTAAACAGAGATGTCATAACAGTTTACATAGAGTAAGTTGATTTAACAAGTCGAATAAGGAGATCCTAGGAGTAGTGAGAGTGAAATCATTTTTAGCAAAGAAAAAATCCTTGACCCTAAGACTAATTCTCAATCATGAACACTGTTATAAACTTGTAAAAACAAGTCGTCATCTAGAGCCATGGACAAGTTATAAAAGGATTAGCTCTCTAAGTCGCTAAACTAATTCGCTAACCTGTAAGACCAAATTGCCATGAATAGAACTTAACCCAATTCGCTGCGAAGTAGACAACTAAGTCGCTAGGTAACACATTCGCTAACTTGTAAATACAAGTCGCTATCTGCTAACTCGCTAACCAAGTCGCTAGGATAATTCGCTAGCACAAAAAGTTAAGTCGCCATGTACAGTAACTAAGCCAAGTCGCTACAAAGTGGTTTACTAAGTCGCTAGGTTATTAATTCGCTAACTTGTAAATACAAGTCGCTAGTTACTAACTCGCTAACTAAATCGCTGGAAATTAGTGAACTAATTCGCTACCGAGACGTATTCGCTAAGTACACCTCTAACTCGCCATGAAGAACATTCACACTAAGTCGCTACCAAGAACATTATAACTCGCCACCAAGAACACTTTTTAACACCAGCCCATCAGTCAGATCCATTATACTCATCCATCAATGTATCCAACCAATATAGTCCAAACAATATAATCTAAACAATATATAACACGTTCAATCATTTTATACGAAACACACATACGATTTACAAAGAAGATCCGAACCTAAGCGAGAGAGTCAACAAATCACACCACGTGAGCACAGAAAGGATCTGGAAATAGTGGTAAGTTAGACACTAGACACTAAAGCATAAGATAGTAACTATAAGAGGGAATCAATGCAAACCTTAAGCTAAGTCGCTAGTATGAATGAGAAGTCGAAGAGAAAGAGGAAAAAAAAACGAGAGAGAAGAGATATAAAAAAACTAGGTAATTCGCTAATGGGTAACTCGCTAGGGTTATACAACCTCACTTAGGCAATATGACACATTTGGTCCTTGTGGTTATGAACTAAGGTGGTAATTCGCTAGTGCAACAAAACTTACACTATATGACAAGTTTGATCCCTATGGTATTAGTGAAAGAGTGGTAATAATATGCTAACACGGATAAGATAAGATAACGTCTCTAGCATTGATTATTACACTGATCATCATGAAGCAATTCAATTCAACAAATCAACACGTAGGCAGTTACACCGAAAGCACACACTGAAAGTCTCATGAGCAAGATACAATCACAGCCACATATTTCAAGAGTATAACCAGTTAGTCACACAAGCAGGAAATCACCACATAGTACAAATAAACAAGTATCATACCCAGCACAGAAGCCAATGGTGTGTAAAACAAATCTCCCCCTCAATCAATGTCAACACAGAACATTGATTGATATTACCCGAACCCATTAAACTACCAAGAATATATCAATTGTTCGAACTTCATCTATGATCCCGTGCCATTATTGAATGACATTTCTAGGATCGTAGATGTTATCGATAACAAGGAGTATATTCATTATTAGATTGAAAAAAATGATACAATGATAAAATGATAAAGTTTTGAAAATTTTAAACACGATATATACAAAGACATGAAAGGACGAGTCCAGATTCGAGATGAATAGGAGTCAAAGTAAGAGGTACATCAACTCTGGCAAGCTATAGCTCCTGAATGAGCCATGTTCATATCTGAGGGGAACCACGTCATGAAGTTCCTGATTGAGTTGAGCATTGTACCTGAAAAAGACTGAGAACACATTGTACTTGAAGCACATGTAGACTTGTACATTGAAGGGTTAGTGACATGTTTAGTCTCACATTTAGATTCAACACAGTATAATTCAGACGAATCATTAATGGGGATCCTAATAGATTCTTCATTCTTGAAAAGTTTACCCGTGGGAATCCACTTGAGACATGATTTAGGAATGTAAGTTCGTTTAAGTCCTGTATACTTAAATAGTCTGCCAGTGGGAATCCATTTGAAGCCACAGTGAGATGAACAAAATGAGTGCACACTCTTGTTATGACTATTTGTCTTTTTGTGATCTGAGAATTTCCTAGGGGAATGATCTGTCAGACTATGTTTTGCATGATATCTAGTTAAGCTTATAGCATTTTTGACTTGTGGGTGATGTTCATTAGTCCTATGCGTGGGATTCATCATATCTGAATTAGGCAATGAAGTGACTGGTTTTGACAAAACAGACTTGTTGTCAACTTGGGAAGTAAGCTTAGATTTCAATGGTTTGGCTCTTTCAGACCTAAAGGCATTAGGTTGTTTAATCACTGTTCGTTTCAAGTGGTTCTGAACTGTTGACTTTCCCAAAGTTGAAGGTTTTGCAAACTTAGTGTTCATTTTATTTCCAGCATACTTCCTGAGCTCATTTTTTAGGGCAACAATATTGAAGCTCTTATTCTGAATTTGTTCTTTTAGGTCGTCAATATCTTTCATCAAGAGATTAGATTGATTGACAGATTTAGAGTTTGTTTCCTCAAGGTTCTTTCTTAAAAACTCATTTTCTCTTAGAAGGTTGGATACACATAGAGCTAGTTCAGAATTCCTAGATTCTAGTGTATCACTCATCTCATGACAGTCATAGTTCTGGGCTTCTGAAAGAAGAGATTTCAGATTTCTTATGGTCGAATCTTTGTCCTGAATCTGGGATTTTAACTGATTTATTTCAAAAAATTCTCTAAATTCTGGAAGTTCCAGATCACTACACTGTTTATTTGCATAAAACATTTCATCCTTATGTTGTATTTTAATTTGCAAAGAGATACAGTGTTTTTCAAGAATTGAAAATTTGTTTGAAAGCTCATCATATACCCTTTTTCCAATCATGTTACTTGCATCAGATTCAGACAAAACAAAGATTGATTCCACGTTGTTATGTTCAGGGTAAGAGTCATGTACCTTCTTGTGAGAATTGGTGTGATCAGATAAGTGTACCTTGTTGATTGTTACCTTTTCTGACTCTGAGAATTTGAGATCAGTGTAGTTTTCTTCATCCTTTTTCATCATAGCTGAGATTCTGCAATCAGTGTATTCTGCTGGTTCAACTGGAGTGGAGCATGACACGTCATCATTGTTCCATGGACACTCTTGACACTCATTCAATTCCTTCAGCTTGTTATTCTCTTTTGCAGCTTCCTCAATGTATGTTTCCATATTACTCATGAGTTGAATAAATGAGTTTCTGAACTCATGAATTTCCATTCCCGTGTGCTTCTTGAAGGACATTCCAGTCATGGTATTATCAAAATCTGAGGAGTATTCTTCCCGGATAAGTGGCTGAAATTGGTTGAAGATGGTTTGAAGAGCAGCATGAGAATCATCAGTTGAGAGCTTTTCTTTGGTGATTTGAAACCTCAGTCGATCTAGGTTAAACAATACAGCTCTTGTTAAAGTGGGAAAGTCCTGACGAAGAATGGCACAACTTGTTCGATCCATGGTTGTTGATAAGAGTAATTTGAGAAGCTGACTGAGATGTTGAAACGGCTCACTGGTGCATACCACATTCTTAGTATCATCTGAAGAAGTTAAGTGTGACATATTTGAGTTGTTCTGATTGATCAATACTGAGTCATTTGGTGTGAGGCCTTCAGATGGGCATTCTGTTTCACTATTCTGGGCTGTTTCATAGAGAGCAAGTACTTTGGTGATTAAGGGATCCGTGATGACTGACATTGAGTTATTATGAATTACTCCTCAAATCTCTAGAGAATTCAGAGTCAATTTGCTACTAACAAAATAGTACTAATCCCTAGTCGCTAGAAAGTACTACACCTAGTCGCCAACACTCTAAGTCGCTAGCAATAAGTGTACTAAGTCGCTAGCCTTTAACTCGCTACACCCCTAATTCGCTAACAGAGAAACAAGTCGCTAAGTAGTAACTCGCTACAGACTAAGTCGCTAGCCAAATTTGTGTAGTAATTCGCTACACAATTCGCTAGATATGCAAGTCGCTAAAGAGCAACTCGCTACAGACTAATTCGCTACCACAAGTCGCTAACCGTAGTGGAGATTCCACTACTTGTACTGTAACTCGCTAGCTCTAACTCGCTAGATTTTATAACTGTAAGTCGCTACCAAGAAAACAAGTCCGAGAGCTAATTCGCCAGGTTGAAAAACCAAGTAACCTTCACTTTTCAATCCAAAAACAACCCAACCAAGATGATTCAAGCTTACCAAATGAAAACCTAAACATTTTTGATGATTCTAAACATAAAAGTACCAACAAAATTCAAACTTTAACACAAGAAATCAACCAAATGATGCAAAAACCACTAAACTTTTTCAAACTCAAAAACCACCTAAAAACCACTATAAATCCAAAGATGTGCAAGATATGATCTAACCATGGCTCTTGATACCAATTTTAAGATATAAGCTTTTCACATACACATCATAACATTAACACAATGAGCACATAGATGGTTTTAGAGAGAGAAAGAGTGGGACATTCTAGTGAGAGAAACTAGTTGAATATTAGATTACCAAAGAACATCCAACCCTCTACCTTGCAAGGTAGAGGGTATTTATAGGTTACAACCTAAACGACCTCCTGACGGCCTGTGGATCAGGGATACAGTGGGTAAAGACCCGACCTTCTTCCACGGTGTTGCACTATACTATTATTCACTATTAACTAACTACATAAACCGTAACTAATGACTAATCTACGAGCTAACTTATGCTAGATAATAGTTGGGGTGACCGACTCTTTCAGCACAGGAATTTTCTAATTCCTAACATAAAGTTAATTAAACTTTATCGAGACTTAAACATGAGTAAAGACTAAATTGTCGTATTAATTAGGTTGCGTGTCGGAGCCGTGCACTATCATCACTTGATTTAATTCCCTTTGGACTACTAATTGCCAAGGTGAGTTTCATAGCCGCTACTTTTAACTGTTTTATACTGTTTTGGGGAAGATACATGCTCATTTTACTCAAATGAATTTATTTACTGAAATTGTGCATTTTAATGCATAATATGTTTTATGATTGATATGATGTGAATGATTTCTTGTTTAAAGTAACATCACACATAGATGTTTTATGGACCATACCAAAATGTTTGACTTAGAATATTACGCAGCTTAGCCTAAGTCCTTAGATCCCAAATTGTCCTCTTCATGAACCGTCAATTCCTGCTAGGAAGCGCAAATGTTATAAATAGATCTATTGGGGGTGACTCCTCTGTTCGGTTAACCCCGCATGGGTCAAGGCGAAACATATAGCATGTCAGAACCGAGTGTATTGGGATAAACACTCGCCATGGGCTCCTTATTTGTATGACTACATTTGCATACATAAACTGTCGTAGCTTCGGTTGCATGAACTTAGTGCTGGCGTAATAGATTTATAATATATGGAATTATATTCGTTGTAATGTGCATATACCCTGCTTATGGTCCACTAATGAAATTCTTTTATGAAATGTAATCATAAATTTTATGACATTATGCAAGACGTAATGGTCATCAAAAACCAAATGATAAATGGTATACTGAAGTGCCTTTTAAATAAACCTATGAACTCACCAACCTCTTGTTGACACTTTTTAGCATGTATCTTCAGGTTTGAGGTGATAGTTTATCTTTGGAGGCGCAAGGCAAAGGCATGGCATGGTCATAAACGACTCTGATTTATGTAGTGGGACCACCTTTTTATAATGGACCATTTTTCCGCACAAATCAATAATGTAAACATTGTTTTAAGAAATGAATAAAATTTTCTTTATGAAAATCAGTTGTTCTATGCTTATGTTGTGATATCAATTTAGTAGCACCCCAATACATGTGTGCTTCCGCTGAGCCATTTTGGGGGTGTTACAGATTGGCTTCAGAGCCTAGGTTATAGAGAACTAGGTATTTTTAAAAACCTAGACTATAACCACTTTTACAAAAACTAAACCCTATGACCGACACGTGCCTGCCTGCCTAGCTGATGCCTCACTTATGATCCTGTTGAGATCATACTTGATAAGATACATGTTTTATCACTGCTCACCTAACTTCATTATAGGTTATAATTATCTTCCATATACGTATATTTACGTATCACAACACTGCACCTTTTCCCTCACATAAATGGAATAATTGTTCTAGTCTTTAAGATTACTTTTAAAAGTATTGGGACATATTACTAGCGTAACTAAGCTAAGTATTTCAAAATTCACTGAACCTCGGTTGAATATAGATTGATCACCTATATTCAACCAGGGACAGTGGGACATAGCCTGATCACCTATGTTCGACTCAGAGGTGAATTTTGCAATACTTAGAATAGTTATAATAACGTTATGTCCAGTGAAAATTGATTGATAAACATGTAATAAGCCACTCATTGGCATTCCTTAATCAAAAGCTACTTATTGGCATTCCTTAATCATAAGCCACTCACTGGCATTCCTCAATTATAAGCCACTCATTGGCATTCCTTAATCATAAGCCACTCATTGGCATTCCTTAATCATAAGCCACTTACTGGCATTCCTTAATCACAAGCCACTCATTGGCGTTACGCTATTATTTCCCTATAGAGAATATTTTCATATCACAATCGGGGTTATGTTATAGTCACTCCTACCCCAAACCTTACATTCCGTGGATGAATCAAGCCATTCTAAGAGCAACCTTCCATATCACCTATGAGAAAGACCCTCTAGGGGGAATAGGCAACAAAAAGAACAATAAACCTTTGGCAAAATCTAGAAAGGCACGCTAAATGACCTCTAATCCCACATAAACTTGAAAACTTTACCCCTTACGAATAACAGTGCCTACCTTGTTACCCTCCTACAAACGAAATAAAAGAGTTACCATACAAACTGTTTCCGATTATCCCACAGACCATTATAATCAGAATACTTCATGACTCACTTCATGAATTATTCTACAAACCAAATTACCACCTTACCATTTCACCATAAAGTAAACTACAATTTCACTACTACCTCACAAAAATAAAGTGTTTCTTAATACTTTGAAAGTATTCTAGAACCACTTATTAATTACCTACTTCCTCGAAAAGTGTTTTAAGTTAATACCTCATAAACAGAAATGACCAATGTAACTAAGCCTAACCTAGGGATGTATCCCACATCTCCGCCTAAAACCATAGAAAACAATGAGGTTCACCAACCATTAAACCCCTAACCTTACCCAACTTAGACAACTAAACTCTACTCGTAGCTATGGGTAAAGGTTATATCCTGCTACACATCCTTGCTACAATATAGTTCTAAATGTTGAGAATTCCCCTTTAAAAATCCTATAGTAATACTTTCCAAATCCCTCATTAGACAAAATGCTGAAACACTAAAAGTTTCGCAAAACTTTCTTATACACACCATAATTTAGAACCAGTTTTACAATCTTTTGAAAATGTGTCATTTTTACACATTATCGATTTTGAAATCCGGCCTTAGTCAAACTTGTATAAACATTTAGTCGAAAGAGAAATTCGAAAACAAATGTTTCTTCATCCCTTAAGAATCAACCCATATACTTTAGAATCATGAAACGCCAGAAATGGGTACGTTTTGATAAGACCATGAGAAGTTAGAGGTGCCCACACTAACAAAATAGTGAAACCTCATAACATCAAAACTTGGAACCTTCACCCAATGAACCTACCCCAGAAAATCATGGCACCTCAGATAGAGGATGTGCTGCTGGCATAACACCTAGGTACCCATACCCAAGGGGGAAACCCTAGAACAACCTAGGGAAAACTCAAAACTTATTCCAAATACCATCACCACGTTCCCGATACTCTATCGGGTAACTTAAACTGAGATCCGGGACGGATCTCTTGTAAGGCGGGTAGACTATAACAACCCGTAAAATTTTGGATTATTATAATAATATTTATCACGTCGGAAAATTCAAATCGGTTATTTTCTGACAGATGCCGATATCTAAAATTTAAAAATGAGAGGTCATCTCCTTTCTTTAAAAATAAGACACCGCACACACGATACTTGTCCACTAAGTATCTATATAGTAAAAGTGAAATTTATTATTGTCCAAGTTAAAATTTAAGCATACATAAGCTTAATCCATTGTTTCGAGAAGTTATTCCGCATACTGCAGCGCAATAGCATACAGGACTAAAAATAAATAATGAGATAAGTGAAATATACATATTTTATCATTCAAGGATAATTTACGGAAGAAAACGAGAGGTTATCTCGTGAAATTAGAAAAATCATGGCACCGCACGCATACCGACACCAATTAAATAACGGCAAAACCGTAATAATCAAATCTCTAATTAATATTGATGCCATATTATTTCCCTTACAAAAACGTTTCGAGAAATATAACTTTTATATTTTTCGGGTACCGGGAAGGTACATTTATACATAGATTCGTCGGGACACGGGGTACAATTAATACACTACTACTACTAGTAATAAAACAAACTAAAATTTGGATCCATCTTCTTTGTGAACCGTCCCTATCATCTCCTCTCTCTCTGCTACACCACGACCCAACACCACCTCCAAATGGATAAAAAGCACATCTTCTGACTTCAAACCAAGAAAGTAATCATGTCTTCACTCCCAAAAATCATCTAGGCTATACCCTAGGAGCACACTTGGTGCATTTTGGTCCGAATCCGAGGAGGAAAGA
>BPTQ01000007.1:172691533-172873622 GCA_019973895.1 Chrysanthemum seticuspe
TGGTGCCACCACTCTTTTACAACAACAGAAGCTTGTGGAGGATACTATCGAATATGACTTTGAGAACCCTGAAACTGAGAAGTCTGAGAAAGATCAAGATGATGATTATGACAAGTTGCTTCTGGAAAGTCCCACACATTCACAGAAGGAAACTTCTGAACTGCCTAAGGACCCCGAGCCTCCTCATGTCTCCTCATCATCAGACTCTTCATCACATTCATCACCACCACCATCAAAGAAGTCAACCAAATCAACATCCAAATCTGTGAAGAAACCACCTCGATCTTGGATTTCTTAGACTCATCAAAGAATTGTGAAAGCTGTACAACAAGTCAGAAAGAAATACATTCTCCAAAAGAAGTTGAATTTCTATGCTGATCACATACAGCATCTGTATGACGAGCATGAAAAGATGAAAGAAGAAAGGACGTTTATTTAGGAATTCATGAAAAGTCATCGTCAAGAGGAACTGAACGAATTGATCGAAGGTTACACTAACAAGTAACTTCAGAATATCATTCCTAAAGTCACAAAGGAGCTGTTCACCAGACAACTATATCCAAATCTTATGCAGATAGCCAAGAAAACTATAAGATCAACACCTTTAACCGTCACAATCAATCCATCTGATCCTGTAGTTTTCTCGGATAATAAATTGGTGGCCAAGCTTGTCACACAAATGTCTCAATGATCTGGGACATTTACCTCTGATGAAGGAAAGCTGTTTCAAGCATTGCTGGACTACCAACTCCAAGAAGCATGTAGATTCGAAGCTGATAAGTCTAAACGTTCTAGAGACGATGAAGACAAGGATCAGGATAAGCATGATGAAGCTAAACGTCAAAAGAAGTCTGGTGAATCATCTTCTATGCCACCTCCTCTCCAACGGACTCCTACTCAACAAAAGTCCCCTCCTCGTTCTTCTACAGATAAACCTCAGGACGATTCCGAGTTACCACCCCTGACTCAGAAAACCGGTGATTATTTTGAGTATACGGGTGGTGACGATGAAAAGGTCCTTGAGCCCCTACAACAACCCACCTCACCCAAACAAGTGCATAAACCAGAATCATCATCAAGGCCTTCCAAAAAGAAGACGAAGACGACTCAGCCTGAAGTCGTATCATGGCTAGATGACGATAAAACCGAAGAATTTGAATGGTTCTCCACACTTGTCAATCAAACTCCCTACCCTGAAGAAGGTCAGAATTTGGTAGACGGTTCTACATTGGAGCATGCAAAAATTTTGCAAGAAAAGTTCCATGTGAAGAAAATGACGAAATCTGAGTTGAAGCGAATCAAGAATGAAGCGTTTCAACTTCTAAAAGACAGCTCTGAAAGTGCCCTCGAGGTCGAATATCACCTTGACAACATTGCTCGAGCTATGTCTAATAACATGGATTGGCTCAACCCGGAAGCAAACATTGACTTCACAAAAAGGGACAACCCTCCATACTACATCGATTGGACCAAACCTCTACCGACCATTGGCCAACCAGATGAACCACGGATTCCCTTCTGATATTTTTTCAACAAAGACCTGGAATTTCTTCTCCATGGTGGCGATGGTTCAAGGAAATATGCTACATCCTTGACACTTCCATTCCCTGCAGCTATCTACTCAAACTGCATTGCCATTGAGGAACGTGCCACTCACTTGTTCTCCAACACAGTGGAAGCATACGACCGAGATGCATTGTATGGGATTCATCACTGGCCAGAACGCCGACGAATCTACTACAGAAGCTGTCAGGTTCAGAAGTCACAACATGCAGTGTTTAGTACTAAAGACATCGTTGCCATCCAACATGTTGGTCTTTCATCTAAATGGGACTACACCTTTCTCAAGAAGATTGTGGTCAAAAGACAGGATGAAATGGATTATGCATTCTGTGAAGCTGACTTTGAGAATTTGTCTCTCAACGATATTGAAGACATGTACCTTGCAAAAGTACAGGGTCGCATGAGACAATTTTCAACCGAAATACAACGTGAATTCATCAAGTCACTGCTCATTTTCATCAGACGCATAGTCATAAAAGAACGTGTTGAAGATCTCCAGCTTGCCGTTGAATCATATCAGACACGTGTCAACTTCACTCCACCACAGCTTGATCTTCCCGATATCAACCAGCTATCACAATTAACGCTCATCAGCAAACCGTTTGGTGTCGTTTATCGCAGTGAACTTCATCGCAATTGCTTGATGGCGTGTAATGAGCTTCACAAATTTGGAGATCATACTCTGAAGATGGTTAGGGACGGATTAGCTTATCGATTGAAGGATATACGTGAAAACATTGGGAACCCTAAGCGATGGAATTCTCAGGATCGGAGGAATGTGAGAAGGATCATCACCATGATTGATGAACGGTTGTTCAGAAGGGATCAGTTCAGAACGCTGGAAAGCTTTGTTGGTGGTCAACCCAGGATCAACATCACCGGCTATCAACGCCCTGTTCGTACTCCTGGGAACATCACTGCACTTCCTGGTACCACTTGAATTGTTTCTTTCATACAATTTTGGATGTGTGATTATGTATGTCAATGGCTTGTGCACACATAACAGTGTACAACCCGTAATTTACAAGAAAGGACCCTGTGGTACGCCTCAGTGCCACAATCCTTATAAAAGGAGCGAAAGCTTCTTACTTTTGAGTAAAACCTATCAAACCTTTCACTTTTCAAGGTTTTGCTCAAAAGGACAAGTACTTCCCCATATGTTTTTCAAAACCTCAACCGTTTACATCACTTGTTGAGGGGGAGTATTTGCGTTAAAACTTTGTTCACAAATTGTTCATAGTGGTCATCTTCCCGCAACACTCGAAATGGTCATATTTATTGTCAACATTTCAAAAATAACATTTTATATTCCATTTTTGAGGGGGAGAAAATTGTGTGATAAGAAATATGTTGTGCAAAATGCAAATGAAACTGTGTACTTCAGACTTAACCAACGAATTGACGGTACTAAACTGTTAGTAACTCGAAAAGACTTGTCCTGGACGGGTAATAATTTCAAGCTAGTTCGCTAGTAATGTAAACGTGTCTCGCAAAGGACTTGTCCAAGTAGAAAGTACCATTCGAAACACTCTTGGTAGACATGAACTCTGACGGGTATGACAACCTTTCGAGGTTTGTCTACACCTTCAAGGTAGTTATTAGAGCTAGTTGTCACCTAAAAGCTGACAATGTAACTCTTTAACTATGCAACGTAACCGTGTCTCGCGGGGGATTGTCAATCTCCAGTGGATCAATTCAAAATGTGCGCGCTCTTTCCTCTCTGTGCATTTAAACCATTAAAACTCTTAAGCACATGTGGAGGGGGAGTATTTATGCAAAATCCTATCTCTCACAGTGGTTCAAACATGATTTTCATTAACAAACCCTTTGAGAGATTTTTCACAAAACAGTGGTTTTAATGGCAACATAGGTTAGTCATGGAGTTATAAGGTGACTAAGGTTAGGAATAACCGTCCTATGATCCGCCAGAGCCGGAGGGATCTACCCAAGGACATCACAAATAGTTAGTACTTAGAAGTCCTTAGGTATGATTGTAAAAAGGAGAAAATGAGAATCGGAGAAAGAAGGAGTTGAAGAATCAAAAAGAAATGCAAAGAAAAGGGTGAAAAGAAATAGCCCTCCAGATTATTCAACTTAGGGCAGACACCGGGTTCAATTCATATGCTACTGGTTGTCACTTAGTGACACCGGTATTGAAGATTAAAAGTCATCATGGACCCAGTGACGCATGCACTAAACCTTCTTAGCCACTCAAGTTTCTCTCAACAGAAGCTTGTTTCATTCTCACAGGGAACCCTACGTAAACTATTGGCTTTCTCTTAGAGATCGCTGGTATTGAAGAAGGAGACCCTCTCCCTAGTCTCCGCTCAGGAAAACCAAAACGCACTATTGAGTCTAGAGCCACGAGATTCATCAAAAGATCTCTTAGGAACACTTGAAATTTTATCACTTGACGATCAACAAATAAGATTATCAGTGGTTCATATCGAGTCCTTCACAGATCTTTGCAATCTGTCGAGAACATTTATGAGAGGTTCACATCTGTGATCCTCAGTGATTGAATGGAAACTCCTGCCAGGGTCAAACATCAAACAGCCCTGACAGCAGGTCACTTCGGTAACTCCCCGTGGATTACGCGGAGTGTGTCTCAAACGGTCTACAGTCGTGAGGTGATGCTTCGGTGTACCTCAGCGACTCATCTGAACTGTAGATGTACTTCGGTACATCGCGTTATCTCACTTGTGGGACTCCAGTTCAGGAACGGCCTTTGTAAGAATTAGAGTTGTGTTTTCACACTATGCTGTTAACACTCTCGAAGTTCAAACTTGTAAGTGCCGGAACCTGCTTATTACTAACCGTTTGAAATGTTTTCTTCTTATGAAAGCTCCGGAGCAGGATGATCGTGCTGATTCTTCTCATGCTCACGCCAACATCATCACTAATGGAAGTTCTATTCAAAAGCAACACAACAGTCAGAATGATTCTTCGTCAAACCAAAGAATCTACAAAGTTAAAGACTTAGAGAACTTCATCAGTAGTGAATTCCAACGTCAAAGAGCGTGTGAGCATGTTGAAGAATGACGTGGAGACACTGGAGCAGCGAAGCAGACCTGAGGAAGACTTGATGCTGATTACAACATACTATCACTTTCACCACAAAGAACAATGATCAAAGAACAAAGTTAATGATGACGTCAAAGCATAACTGTTCAAAGACAACTATCTCTCTACACTGGGGAGATTGTTCGAATCACGGCAATTCCTCTCACAAGAAAGAAGAATGTCAGAAGACGTCAGTGCTACTATTACATCAACGCCTTCACCGTTCATCACCAACACTTGAGGGGGAGATTGTTGGAATCACTCCTAAACCATAATCAAGTGTTAGTAATTAATATGTAATAGTTAGCTTTATTATGGCCTTTATGTTTGTTATTAGCCTTAAGCTTATGTAGAAGGCCCATGAGCTTAGGCCCAAGCCCATTAAAGAAAGGAAGGGAACTCGGAGTGTTGCCCTAGCTTCCCTCCTATAAATACTCTTGTAAACCCTCATTTGAGGGTTGGTTGTTCAAGTTTTTCTTTCATTCACATCCTACGCCTAAACCGTTCTTATTGTTTCGTGTGTGTGAGTGTCAGATCTAGTTCAATCGCCTTATCTCTTTCTTATAAGCTTGTGTTTGTAAAACTAGTGACCTAACAGAGGTGACAAACTTGTGCCATTCAGGATTCATGTTGTTCACAAATTTTGAGTTCAGCTGAATGTTTGGCATGGTCATTTTGATGTTCCTCATGTCATTCACAAGCTTATGGAATCTCACGTAGTACTCATAGAAACTCTCATCTGGTTTCATCTTGAAGTGTTCAAATTCATCATACAGTTGTGATTCTCTGTCTTCTATAGTTAATTCAGAACCTGAGAGAAGCATCTTGACATTATCCCAAACTGCCTTTGCTTCAGTGTTGTGATTGATCAGCTTGTAGATGTCTTTTGGAAGACCCTGTAGTATGATGTTTGAGGCCCTGATATCAGCATCGAACCTCTTTTTCTCCTTATCATTGAGCTCATCATACGTCTTTGGTCTATGTATTCCATAGATCATTGTTCCATCTGCAGCTGTATCAATTAAGTCTCTTGTAGTCTCAATCTGATAAGGTCCTTCATCAATAGACTTGAGAATATTGACTCCGTTTTCCTTTCCAAGATAGTACAATCTGATTTGTTGTGCCCAAGAGTCGTAGTCAGTTCTGTCAAGCATAGGTGGACGAGTATCTGAACCAGCTGCTTGAACATCCTCAGCAACAGTGGAGATGATTGTAGGTACGTTGGTAGACATGTTAACAGATTACACGGGATTTTAAAACTCTATGATTAAACCGGGAAATAGATTATTTCACGGGATTTTACTAAATAAAGAGAAAACCGTATGACAAGAAAAAGTTCAACCAAGTCGCTAAGAAACCTTGAACCAAGTCGCTAAGCACCAAGTTGCTAAGTATTCTGAAATCAAGTCGCTATAATGCCAAGTCGCTAAGCACCAAGTAGCTACAAATTTTGACAGCAAGTCGCTAAGCACCAAGTCGCTAAGTCGTCAAGTCGCTAAATAGCAACTCGCTAAGGTTCAAGTCGCTAACACCAAGTCGCTAAGAAGACTTAAGTACAAGTCACTAACAAAATTGAAAGCAAATCACTACCTTCACCAAGTCGCTACCCGTAGTGGAGAATCCACTAAGTGCATTGTTTGTCGGCTTGTCTGAATAGACAAGTCGCTAGGACCAAGTCGCTACCAAAAACCACTATAACTCGCTACCTTTTACTGAAGCAAGTCGCTACGATGAATATCACAACGAGAACCAAGTCGCTACCAAGAAAAACTTCAAAAACACACTTTTCAATCCAAAACAAGCTCAACCACAGTGATTCAAGCTTACCAAATCAAAACCCAAGCATATACAATGATCCTAAACACAAAAGTACACCCAAAATTCAAAATTTAATACTAGAGATGATCCAAATGATGCAAAAACTACTAAACTTTTCAAACTCAAAAACCATCTAAAAACCACTAGAAATCCAAGGATATCTAAGAGATGATCTAACCATGGCTCTTGATACCATTTGTAACATATTGGATTTCACATACACATCATAACACAAACATAAGTAGGCGTATACTATGGTTTTCGCGAGAGAAAGTTAGAGGTTTGGGAACTTTAGTGAGAGAAAGAAAAATCTTATTATGAGCTCCAACTCTCTACCTTGGAAGGTAGAGAGTATTTATAGTACTTACATAAATCGCCACCTACGGGCTGTGGATCAGGCATACAGTGGGTAAAGACCCGTCCGTCCTCCACGGTGTTACTTAACTAAATACTACTTAACTTGTAATAATCTATGACTACGAGCTTTCTAAATGATTACATATACTTGAGGTGACCGACTCTTTAATGACTGGATTTACTAAATCCTAACATTGCTTCAAGCCGTAAAGAGCCTTCTTCAAGCGATAGACATGAGTAGGATGCTCTGGATTCACAAAACCTTCCGGTTGGCTGACGTATACAACTTCTTTAAGATATCCGTTAAGAAAATCCGTCTTTACATCCATCTGATAGACAATCATATTCTTACTTGCAACATTAGCCAGGAAGATTCTGATTGCCTCGATGCGTGCCACATGAGCAAATGATTCTTCAAAGTCAATACCTTCCTCCTGACGGTATCCTTTTGCAACCAACCTAGCCTTGTTCTTTAATACATCACCATGCTCATCAAGCTTCACTTTGAAGATCCACTTTAGAGCAATGATCATTGCATAATCTGGAGCAGGTACTAATTCCCATACATCTAGTCGATCAAACTCATGAATTTCTTCTTGCATGGCATTGAACCAGCTGTCTTCATTCATGGCAGTTTTCACGTCTTTTGGTTCGATCTTAGAGAGTACGGAGTTGAAGATGCACTATAAGGCATCGGTTGCAAGTTGTTTCCGTGTGGATACTGGACGAGAAAGTTTTCCAATGATGTTTTCCAATGGATGATCATGTGTCCATTTCCTAAGATGTTCATGTGGTTGTTGTTGAGGAGCTGAAGTAGCAGAGTCTATATCTCCTGATGACGATGGTTCTGATGATGATTCAGGAGCAAATATGTTTTCAAATGGTGCATCTTCAGGTGTAGCAAAGGGATTTTCTCCATCAAGGGTGCCAGAAATACTTCCATGATGTACACTCGATGATTGATGATTTGTTGATGAGACAGAGTGATCAGCAGCAGGCGCTTCTTGACTTAGCGTCATAGAAACTGAAGGGTTAGCTTCATTGACAGGGATGGTAGCAGCCTCTGATGATGGGAATGACAGATCATTAGCAGTTGGCTCATAGTGTTCATCAAACATTGGATCAAACAGTTTCTTCAAGTCATCTGCTGAAGGAGGTACATAAGGAGTTTCTGGCGAGGAGTCGTAAACAAGAGTAGAACTGATGGGACTGCATGATGAAGCCGGTCCAGAACTGTGTTGTCCTGGAGCCATTTGACCGGTCAGCTCATCGAACGTGACGTGAACTGTTTCCATGATATTTCGTGTTCTTTTGTTGTAGATTCGGTATCTGATTGCTCCAAACTGTCAAGTTTATTACACAAGTCAACCACTTGTGAATGGTCAAACGTAATAAAATTCAAACAGTCTAAAACCAATGCAATTAAGTCCAGAGGAGTTTAGTGTATCCCCGGGTCATTAAGTCCCAACGAGGTGTGTAAACTGTAATACAATGACTGTGTGTGCTGAAATGATATTGAATATACAAAAACAGGAATCTGATTGACTAACACTAGGAATGTGAATAGTAATAGCTCTGTCACAGCTATGTCGTTAAAAACGTGCAATCAGAAACCTAAAAACGTAAAAGATATACAAACGTACGTTTAACTTAAATTAAACGTAAATGTATAAAAACAAAACGATTATAACTATAGGAGGGATTTGCATGCCTTAGCGACTTAAATGCAAATTAAATAAAATTAAAATATTTAACTATAATTTACAAATTTATATAAAAGTTAAGAAAATCTAAAAAACTAAAACGTATATGTTTACGTAACAATTACGTAAACGTAACAAAATAAAAACTGAATTTGATCCAATACAACTCCCACAAATGTGAAAATCATATTTTTGGAATCCTAAAAGGATAAGAAATTTATTAGAAAATTAAAATAAATTTTTACACTATTAAATTAATTAATATAAATTAAAAATGAATTAAATGTATTTAACAATGAATTAAATAATAAGAAAATCTAAAATTAACTTAAATAAATGAAATAAAGAATCTGAAAAATCTAAAATATTATAAAATGAATTTTAAAATTGAAAATGTATTTTTTACACAATTATTCTATTTATTATGAATTATTTACTATTATTAATTACTAAAAACTATTATTGATTTATTATAAATAATAAATGAATAAATAAAAATCTGGAAAATGTCCTAAAAATACTTTAATATGACAGAAGCTTAAGAAAAATATAAAAACATATAAGTGCTTAATAATAAGCTAAAAAGAAAATTAAAAAGCTAATTTATATTAAATAAACGCTGTCACTATTTTTTAAAATGATGTTTTTGTGTTTTTCTTTTTCTGAAACTCAATATGTACAGATTATGAACAAGTTTAATGAAAACAAAAACTTACAAACTAAGAAATAAGCAAATTGAGAGCTTATGAGTCCAACAGTTAAGCTTTTGGCTTGACTGTTGGAACTCAAGCTCATAATAAGATTGAAATAATCTATACAGTGGAAACAAAAGGTAAAATAAGATATACATAAGTCCAATGGATAAATATAAACAAGAAAATGGACTGAAATGGTGCACAAGTGTGAGCTTATGGTTTAGACAGTTAAGCTTTTTGAGCTTAACTTGGATGGAATGGAAGCTTGGTATAAGCTCCACACTGGAAAGCAAAAGAAAAATAATATGTGTACAAGTGATATGATAAAATATAAACAAGCATGTGTACTGGATTTCATCAAATAAGCTTGTAATAAGCTAATAAGCAACTCCAAATCCAAAGTACTGCTGAACCATACACCCTTGCATACTTTTTGAATGACAAATTAAGCTGAGGATATAAGCTTAATAAGCCAAAATAAGAGTTGAAGTAGCAAGCTGGGCTGGTGAGGATTCCAAAAATCCAAAACTCAACTTGTGGGGATCACAGGTGAGCTTTTGAGAAGCTTATGAAGTAGGCATGATTACACTGATTTCTCAATGTATACTGAAAAACGGGACAAACAAAAAGCTTATTGCAGCCCTTATTAATAAGCTGCAACATGGAATTTAAGCATTGGAACTTAGAGTCTAGTGGGTTAGCTTCCAAAAGAAACCAAAATCACAAGCTAAGTCTACAGGATAAGCTTTTTGTGAGCTTATGAAGAAGGCCAGTGTATACTGAAAGCTCAGTATACACTGATGGAATGGGACAAGTTACAAGCTACTTGCAGCCCTATATAATAAGCTACAAGGTGGGATTTAAGTGCTGGATCAAAGAGTTGGGTAGATAAGCTTCACATGAAACTAAACCACACAAGCTCATGATCACTAAGGAGCTTCTTAGAGCTGTTGGTAATGGTGTAAATTCACTGAGTTCTCAGTGAATTGTTGAGAATGGGCAAACAACAAGCTCTAAATAACTTATCTAATTAACTCATAAATGCTCAACCTACACTGAACTTTTGAGTATGATAGATTAGCTTCATAAGAAGCCAGAAATCACTAGCTCTAGCTTAGTAGGGAGTCTGTTTATGGGCTTAAGAGAATCACTCAACCTCCACTGTTTGCTTCAGTGGAAGGAGTTTAGTTGGAACAAAATAAGGGGTGAAAAAGCTATCTAATTTAAGCTACAAACTGAAAAATAAAAGATAAACATAACACATAAGCCACAAGGGCAACACAAATAAGCCAAATGCACTGGATAGGGCCAACTCCACAAGCTTTTGCAAGCTCATGGTTTTAACAGCCCTAACCATGGTGCAGGGCAAAAATGGGCACAAAGAAGCTACAAAATAAGCACTTAAACATGGAAAACAAAAATAAACAAAAATACAATAAGTAAGATTAGCAACAAAGCTACAATACCCTAAAAGCATTTAGACAGAAACTAAATAGCAAAGGCACAATGAAATTATTTAGTTTATTCAAGAATGACTAAAGTGAAAATTTGACTTTTTACAAAAACACTAAAGTTGACTAATATGAATTAAGATCTTAATCTACTGACTTAATATGTTATATTAAGCTATAAGAACATGAAGTAAACAAAGATAAACAACATTTAAACACTTAAGCAAGGTTATGAGTTCTAACAATCTCACAGTGCTCATAATGAGATTGTCAAGTGTCAAATTGACTTTCTACCATGCTCCACCACTTGATTAAGGTTTCACTGAGTTACTTAGGTCATGTAAAGAGTACATCAAACAAGAACAACCATTAATACAACCTTAAACACAGATTCACTATCAAATCCAAACAACCATTAAAATGGCTCAAAATGAGGTTTTCATGGCATAAGACTGCATAAACTTATTTCATCAAATCCAGAGATCATATTGTGTCAAAATAGACCTTTTTAAGCATAAACAAGTAGTCACTCAAGTCTAAACCTAGGTTTCTCAAAAACTAGCATATGGCAGTCCAAATACAAAATCAAACCACAATCAAATCCAAAACATAACAACCTAATATTAAGCTCTAATATCATTAACAAACATCAAAGAAACACAGAAACATGATAATTAAAGAATATAAAACACTGAAATAGTAAAATGCAAAAATGGTAAAAATGAGCTTACAAGTAAAATCCTGCTTGAAACTGAGAACCATGGCCACATAACACATCCTAAGGCTTTCCACAAAGCTTCTAAACCAAAGGCAATCCACAATTAACCTTGCTCCATGCAGTTTCACCAAGAACACTTCATTATTTTTGGATTTTCATTGTTTTTCTTGATTTTTTTAGAGTTTTCTGAATTTTAAAGACTAAACTTGTTTTAAGGTCTCTAAAAGCTTTAAAGCTTTTGTCAGGAGCTTATATGATCTATAGAGGTCCATTAAACAACTACATAACATGAAATTGAAATGACATGAAAATTAAAGGTAATTAAGCAAAAACTTGAAACTGAAAGATACTTGAAATTAAACTGAAAATAAAGTTTCATTACACTACTTTGATGAAAATTACAACATTAAAACTGTAAATGACAAGTAATTTAAAGAAAGCATTTTAAAATTACACTACGTGACCATTGGCTAGTCCAAGGTACTCATCTCTTTGCCTCTCCTCTGATCTTTATAGCATTCTGAATTCCCACCATCTTCTTGGTCAAATCCCACTTGCAATCTTGACCATTGATTGAGCAGAAATGATCCTAGCCTTTGAATTCACTTTTGGCGCCAAAAGTGATACTAGTAGATTGAAGCAGTTCTGCTGCAATTAATGCTTCTTGTTCACATGTAGAGGTGGAGGGGACATGTTTGGTGGGTTTTAGAGCCTAGTTGGAGAGTTGTTTAGCAAAAACAGGGTATGTGAGGTGAGGTGAAGTGTCGATGGTGTGAAGGCATTAATTGTAGTTGTGGGCTGGTATAGGTGGAAGGAGATGGTGGTGAGAGTTGTTAGACAGCTGGAAAGGTGGTGGAGAAACCAGGGAGGTGGAGGAGTGGTTTCTGGTTTTGGCGGGGTTGTGAGGTAGAAGAAACAGAAGGGTGGGTTTGACTGGGAGTTGACCCGGTTTTATTATAAAGGGGTTGGGCTGGGTTGTTGGGCTGGATTTGGATTGTTGGGTTTTTATGAAGTAATAAGGATCCGTTTGGTTTATAGTGTATAGAAGCCCAAGGACTAAAGTTGTAATTTCTGAATTCTTGAAGGACTAAACCTGTAATATTTCATAAATTATCACAAGGACTAATAATGCCAAGTTTGCTAAACCAAAGGACCTTTGTTGTATTTATTACAATTTAAAACACCCGGGGGACCTTTTATGACATTTTCAAAAGTTGAGGGGGTGAAATTGTAATTTTCCCAAAAGTTATCAAAAGGTTCCAAATTGTAAGTTATGAATAGTACAAGGGTATTATTTGATAAATTATACTTTTTAAATACCCAAGGACTAATTTTGCCAATTTTGAAACTTGAGGGGTAAAAGTTGCCAATTTGTGAAAACTTTCATCCAGGGATTATTTGTGAACATGTTTGATTTCCCAAGGACTAAAGTTGACTTTTCATTCATTTTAAACTTTCAGGGACTAGATCTGCCAAACTTTGAAACTCCAGGGACTGAAAATGACAGTTTTGTGAACTTTGCATGCTTTTCACTTGTTTTCAATCTTTTTGTACCTGAATCACATAAAAACACATTTCGATGATATTTGTAACATTTATATTGTCATTTGTGTGCTTTTGGTCGTTTTTGTGGGTTTAAATAATATAAAATATATGTGTATTTAGACACATATCAAATCCCCCACACTAAACTATTGCTAGTCCCTAGCAATCTTTTATGAAAATTTAATGGATTTCATCTCTTTACCAAAAGCCATTACTTCTGGAGTAGCCAATTGTTTCAGTTCAAGTAAGAACCTTGGTACAATGATAACCAAATGATTTTAAACAAATCACCAGCTTTCAACGGTTTTGATTTGTCTTTACCAGAAGCCGTTTGCTTCTGGACTAGCCAACTCTTAGATAAAATATCTTTGGTGAGTCGATTACCAATTATGGTTTTCCAACTGCCTTTACCACAAGCCATAAACTTGCGGGCTAGCCAACTCTTCACTAATTAAAGATATGGTGAGCTGAACACCATACAATTTTGGGCAAATTGCAAGCCGTCAACGGATTTGAGATATCTTTACCAAGAGCCGTTTGCTCCTGGATTAGCCAATCCTTATGTGGGTTAGACATGGTGGACTGATTACCATTTGTTGTGTTTAGTACATAGTACTTCCAAAAAAATATATATATATATATTTTAAAATTTGGCCATTTTTGGGGGAAAAAGGGACTAAAAGGGTACATTTACGATCAAATTCGCCAGAATTCCCCCCCCACACTTAGAAATGAATATTGTCCTCAATATTCAAAGTCCCGGCGATTATGCCGAATCCTTGAACGTAAAAAGATAACATTATTAGCTAAGTGTAGAAACACAACAATTATTCTCTTTTTTAATATTCACAATTTTCATTCATTTTTTAGATTTATATACAACATGTGGGGCATCTCCCCCACACTAAGGTGGTACACACGGGTGAAAAACCCATGTTTAACTACTGTTTTTGATTACCGAGTCGCTAGCTTGACTCGACCTCGAATTAAATGGTTCATGAGAAAATGAATGGATGAGAAATTGGAGTGGGGTCACCACTTACAGAATTATGAATAGTAAGGTAAGGAGAATATTTTTGGTTTTCGATTTTTATATATATATATACAAAGAAAAAGGAAAAATATTTTTGTGTTTTATATTGTTTTGAAATTGAAATATGATATTATATATAATATATATACAAAGGATAGATATTTCAACAAAACACAAGTACGTTATACGCAGCACACCTCCCCGGCAGCGGCGCCAAAATTTGATCGATCCAAACTGTCAAGTTTATTACACAAGTCAACCACTTGTGAATGGTCAACCGTAATAAAATTCAAACAGTCTAAAACCAATGCAATTAAGTCCAGAGGAGTTTAGTGTATCCCCGGGTCATTAAGTCCCAACGAGGTGTGTAAACTGTAATACAACGACTGTGTGTGCTGAAATGATATTGAATATACAAAAACAGGAATCTGATTGACTAACACTAGGAATGTGAATAGTAATAGCTCTGTCACAGCTATGTCGTTAAAAACGTGCAATCAAAAACCTAAAAACGTAAAAGATATACAAACGTACGTTTAACTTAAATTAAACGTAAATGTATAAAAACAAAACGATTATAACTATAGGAGGGATTTGCATGCCTTAGCGACTTAAATGCAAATTAAATATAATTAAAATATTTAACTATAATTTACAAATTTATATAAAAGTTAAGAAAATCTAAAAAACTAAAACGTATATGTTTACGTAACAATTACGTAAACGTAACAAAATAAAAACTGAATTCGATCCAATACAACTCCCACAAATGTAAAAATCATATTTTTGGAATCCTAAAAGGATAAGAAATTTATTAGAAAATTAAAATAAAATTTTACACTATTAAATTAATTAATATAAATTAAAAATGAATTAAATGTATTTAACAATGAATTAAATAATAAGAAAATCTAAAATTAACTTAAATAAATGAAATAAAGAATCTGAAAAATCTAAAATATTATAAAATGAATTTTAAAATTGAAAATGTATTTTTTACACAATTATTCTATTTATTATGAATTATTTACTATTATTAATTACTAAAAACTATTATTGATTTATTATAAATAATAAATGAATAAATAAAAATCTGGAAAATGTCCTAAAAATACTTTAATATGACAAAAGCTTAAGAAAAATATAAAAACATATAAGTGCTTAATAATAAGCTAAAAAGAAAATTAAAAAGCTAATTTATATTAAATAAACGCTGTCACTATTTTTTTAAATGATGTTTTTGTGTTTTTCTTTTTCTGAAACTCAATATGTACAGATTATGAACAAGTTTAATGAAAACAAAAACTTACAAACTAAGAAATAAGCAAATTGAGAGCTTATGAGTCCAACAATTAAGCTTTTGGCTTGACTGTTGGAACTTAAGCTCATAATAAGATTGAAATAATCTATATAGTGGAAACAAAAGGTAAAATAAGATATACATAAGTCCAATGGATAAATATAAACAAGAAAATGGACTGAAATGGTGCACAAGTGTGAGCTTATGGTTTAGACAGTTAAGCTTTTTGAGCTTAACTTGGATGGAATGGAAGCTTGCAAAAGCTTGGTATAAGCTCCACACTGGAAAGCAAAAGAAAAATAATATGTGTACAAGTGATATGATAAAATATAAACAAGCATGTGTACTGGATTTCATCAAATAAGCTTGTAATAAGCTAATAAGCAACTCCAAATCCAAAGTACTGCTGAACCATACACCCTTGCATACTTTTTGAATGACAAATTAAGCTGAGGATATAAGCTTAATAAGCCAAAATAAGAGTTGAAGTAGCAAGCTGGGCTGGTGAGGATTCCAAAAATCCAAAACTCAATTTGTGGGGATCACAGGTGAGCTTTTGAGAAGCTTATGAAGTAGGCATGATTACACTGATTTCTCAATGTATACTGAAAAACGGGACAAACAAAAAGCTTATTGCAGCCCTTATTAATAAGCTGCAACATGGAATTTAAGCATTGGAACTTAGAGTCTAGTGGGTTAGCTTCCAAAAGAAACCAAAATCACAAGCTAAGTCTACAGGATAAGCTTTTTGTGAGCTTATGAAGAAGGCCAGTGTATACTGAAAGCTCAGTATACACTGATGGAATGGGACAAGTTACAAGCTACTTGCAGCCCTATATAATAAGCTACAAGGTGGGATTTAAGTGCTGTATCAAAGAGTTGGGTAGATGAGCTTCACATGAAACTAAACCACACAAGCTCATGATCACTAAGGAGCTTCTTAGAGCTGTTGGTAATGGTGTAAATTCACTGAGTTCTCAGTGAATTGTTGAGAATGGGCAAACAACAAGCTCTAAATAACTTATCTAATTAACTCATAAATGCTCAACCTACACTGAACTTTTGAGTATGATAGATTAGCTTCATAAGAAGCCAGAAATCACTAGCTCTAGCTTAGTGGGGAGTTTGTTTATGGGCTTAAGAGAATCACTCAACCTCCACTGTTTGTTTCAGTGGAAGGAGTTTAGTTGGAACAAAATAAGGGGTGAAAAAGCTATCTAATTTAAGCTACAAACTGAAAAATAAAACATAAACATAACACATAAGCCACAAGGGCAACACAAATAAGCCAAATGCACTGGATAGGGCCAACTCCACAAGCTTTTGCAAGCTCATGGTTTTAACAGCCCTAACCATGGTGCAGGGCAAAAATGGGCACAAAGAAGCTACAAAATAAGCACTTAAACATGGAAAACAAAAATAAACAAAAATACAATAAGTAAGATTAGCAACAAAGCTACAATACCCTAAAAGCATTTAGACAGAAACTAAATAGCAAAGGCACAATGAAATTATTTAGTTTAATCAAGAATGACTAAAGTGAAAATTTGACTTTTTACAAGAACACTAAAGTTGACTAATATGAATTAAGATCTTAATCTACTGACTTAATATGTTATATTAAGCTATAAGAACATGAAGTAAACAAAGATAAACAACATTTAAACACTTAAGCAAGGTTATGAGTTCTAACAATCTCACAGTGCTCATAATGAGATTGTCAAGTGTCAAATTGACTTTCTACCATGCTACACCACTTGATTAAGGTTTCACTGAGTTACTTAGGTCATGTAAAGAGTACATCAAACAAGAACAACCATTAACACAACCTTAAACACAGATTCACTATCAAATCCAAACAACCTTTAAAATGGATCAAAATGAGGTTTTCATGGCATAAGACTGCATAAACTTATTTCATCAAATCCATAGATCATATTGTGTCAAAATAGACCTTTTTAAGCATAAACAAGTAGTCACTCAAGTCTAAACCTAGGTTTCTCAAAAACTAGCATATGGCAGTCCAAATACAAAATCAAACCACAATCAAATCCAAAACATAACAACCTAATATTAAGCTCTAATATCATTAACAAACATCAAAGAAACACAGAAACATGATAATTAAAGAATATAAAACACTGAAATAGTAAAATGCAAAAATGGTAAAAATGAGCTTACAAGTAAAATCCTGCTTGAAAATGAGAACCATGGCCACAGAACACATCCTAAGGCTTTCCACAAAGCTTCTAAACCAAAGGCAATCCACAATTAACCTTGCTCCATGCAGTTTCACCAAGAACACTTCATTATTTTTGGATTTTCATTGTTTTTCTTGATTTTTTTAGAGTTTTCTGAATTTTAAAGACTAAACTTGTTTTAAGGTCTCTAAAAGCTTTAAAGCTTTTGTCAAGAGCTTATATGATCTATAGAGGTCCATTAAACAACTACATAACATGAAATTGAAATGACATGAAAATTAAAGGTAATTAAGCAAAAACTTGAAACTGAAAGATACTTGAAATTAAACTGAAAATAAAGTTTCATTACACTACTTTGATGAAAATTACAACATTAAAACTGTAAATGACAAGTAATTTAAAGAAAGCATTTTAAAATTACACTACGTGACCATTGGCTAGTCCAAGGTACTCATCTCTTTGCCTCTCCTCTGATCTTTATAGCATTCTGAATTCCCACCATCTTCCTGGTCAAATCCCACTTGCAATCTTGACCATTGATTGAGCAGAAATGATCCTAGGCTTTGAATTCACTTTTGGCGCCAAAAGTGATACTAGTAGATTGAAGCAGTTCTACTGCAATTAATGCTTCTTGTTCACATGTAGAGGTGGAGGGGACATGTTTGGTGGGTTTTAGAGCCTAGTTGGAGAGTTGTTTAGCAAAAACAGGGTATGTGAGGTGAGGTGAAGTGTCGATGGTGTGAAGGCATTAATTGTAGTTGTGGGCTGGTATAGGTGGAAGGAGATGGTGGTAAGAGTTGTTAGACAGCTGGAAAGGTGGTGGAGAAACCAGGGAGGTGGAGGAGTGGTTTATGGTTTTGGCGGGGTTGTGAGGTAGAAGAAACAGAAGGGTGGGTTTGACTGGGAGTTGACCCGGTTTTATTATAAAGGGGTTGGGCTGGGTTGTTGGGCTGGATTTGGATTGTTAGGTTTTTATGAAGTAATAAGGATCCGTTTGGTTTATAGTGTATAGAAGCCCAAGGACTAAAGTTGTAATTTCTGAATTCTTGAAGGACTAAACCTGTAATATTTCTTAAATTATCACAAGGACTAATAATGCCAAGTTTGCTAAACCAAAGGACCTTTGTTGTATTTATTACAATTTAAAACACCCGGGGGACCTTTTATGACATTTTCAAAAGTTGAGGGGGTGAAATTGTAATTTTCCCAAAAGTTATCAAAAGGTTCCAAATTGTAAGTTATGAATAGTACAAGGGTATTATTTGATAAATTATACTTTTTAAATACCCAAGGACTAATTTTGCCAATTTTGAAACTTGAGGGGTAAAAGTTGCCAATTTGTGAAAACTTTCATCCAGGGATTATTTGTGAACATGTTTGATTTCCCAAGGACTAAAGTTGACTTTTCATTCATTTTAAACTTTCAGGGACTAGATCTGCTGATGTGCCCGGTAGGTGCAAGTTTTAAATTTATAAAAGGTGAATTACCAATTTTACCAATAACACATACGAGCAAGTATACTCGTCCGTTATAGCAAGATTATGAAGGTAAGTCGGGATCGTTCGCAGGGATTTGAGTGAATCAGAGCACAAGTTTGAATTAACGGAGTCGATCAAAAACATATAACAAAGCAAATAGATATAATGAAATTCAGATGATTAAAAACTACACTTGCTCAAACTAGTATCATATCATAGATTAATGTGATTGTATTAACTACTTAACATGTTGGTTGTGATAATTAGTTGAAAACTAATCTATTGTTCTTATAAGATAAACCTTCGTCAAGATTTTAGTTCATAAAAACAAGCTTTAAGTTTAACCAATCAATTCAAGATCAATTCAAGTTTCATAAGTCTATTTTCATAAACTTAAACACAAAAACATCCACTTGTTCATCAAATTGCTTAAGAAATGGTCAATACAAAAGGTACCCGATCATAGACAAAAGGCTACAATTAATTTTCCACAACTAATCTTACGACCATTTAGATGTTTCCAACTAATCCAATTTGATAATCAAAAAGCGTTTCTATTACAACCACACCTTAGTTCCTTTGTATAATCAAGAATAATGGGTAAAAACAATCATCCATAGACAAAATGATTATGACTAGTTGAATAATACGAAGTTCTTTCGACCCCAACGATAGTTACCAATTAGCCAAACTTGATTAACAAATGTCACTATGAAACTTTAGCACAATTGGATCTTAGAATCAACTTGAAATTGAATTAAAACATGTTAATACAATCACTAACTAATCATATAATAATCAACATCATTTAAGCAAGTGTATAAAGAAACTAGCCACTCATAGCAAACATGAACATAAACTCATAACTTTGATCATTAGAAAACATGATAAAAAGTCTTACAATGCTTGGAATAAGATTACAAATGATGAAGTAATGATTCCCAAAGGATCGTGGTGGACTTCTTAGTGTTTCGGCTTCCAACGGTGGAACTTCTGGAACTCCAAACTTCTCTGGATTTCTAAGGACGAATTTCAGGAGGTTAAGGCTTGGTTTGATGAGTAGAGAGCTTTGTAATTGAAGTGTGTCTAATATGCTCACATTTAGCCTCTATTTATACTAATTCCAAGGCCTAGGGTGTTAAATGCTTGGCTTGGCCTCCAAGGAGTAAGGAAGGGACTAGAATACATCAAGAGAAGGACCTAGAATCGTTTGGATGCAAAGGGGAAGCTTAGTGATGAAGATTTGACAACTGCAGCTTCTCCAACCGGATCGGTCATACGACCAACCGATTCGGTTGGTCTTCAATAATAACACACCGACCGATCCGGTTGCGGGTTGCGACCGATCTGTCGGTTATGGCAAAAACATGTATTCCGACCAAATGCCAACCGATCCGGCTGAAGGTGTAACCGGATCCGGTTGGATCTTCTGAGATAAGAAACTTGATCTTTCTCTCTTCACTCTGACTTGTAGAACTTGGTTCTTCAATCACTAAGGTCTTCAAAGGTACTTGGGATTTAGCTTTACTGAGACGGGAATCTTCGATTAACTGCATATTTCCACATTTTCCTCCATTTCCCTGCACTTGGTTATGAATGCTAGACAAACATATCTAGATTCGATTAAGTGCAAAAATCACACAAATATAACCAAATAACAGATATAAAAGTACACACAATGCTACTAAAAACATGCACAATCTGAGTGTTATCAAATTCCCCCACACTTAAACTTTGCTTGCCCTCAAGCAAATCTAGGACAAACATCCACTGGGACAAGATCGTGATTATGAAAAATGTGATGCAAATCAACCAAGTATAAATACGAGAGAAGATTCATCAATTATGCTTATAAAGGTGAAACATCAAGATGTTTGACAATATCCAATGATTTTCTTGCATGATTAACATTTCAGAACACCTCACGAAAAAGGAACGAATGTATAATTCACTCAACACTCAATTTATTTAGAGATGGATAGTATTAAGGAATAGTACACTCATATTGCACAGTCATGATTAGATTATTACCATAAGCTTGTACAAGAAACAAAACTCCACCGACGTGGCGTGAGCACCAAGTAAAAACATCTAAAGAGGGCTTTTATTCGGGTTATAATGAAAGGCTAAGGGGTTAAGGGTATGGATAAGGCATGGGAATGTTTAATGAAATTGGTGTAAAAATAAAAATGAAATCAAGTCTAATACCCGTGTTGCTAGCTATCAAACATTCCACGAACCAAATAAACGATTATAGCTTTGCTTTCTTCTTTTTCACTTTCCACAGCTTTTTGCTTTGCCATGATAATTATTCTTCGATCATAGCACATTGGCTATTATTTCCATACTTTCAACACAATTTTTTTTTTTTTTTTTTTTTTTTTTTTTTTTTTTTTTTTTTACTCAACATAATACATGGCTCAATCAATCACATATGATGTGGTACTCATAATCATTTGAACAATCTTCACTTTCCATGAAACTAGCAACCAACCGTTAGACATTGATAAGGGGTAGGCTAAGGTTTAAAGTGTAAAATCTTTTTGTATTTTCTGGGTGAAGCAAAAATGAAAGGGATGGCTCAGAAGGTGTAACTAGGGGTATCTAGTGCTAAAAATGAGCACTACAAATGGGTCCATGTGGGTGATTAACTAACCGATGAGGCTAGCTAATATATCATTAGATGTAAAAATGGAAGGCCATTTGGGTTAAATCCTAAGTTGCCTCTTTATCACACGAATTCACTTATATCGCACGAATGCAATCTCACTGCGGTCTAGTAATGATTTACAAGCACAAGTTCTAGAATAAATAAAATCACCGGCACACTCATAAAAAGTTCTAAGCATAAAAGATGTATGCTAATAAGAAATAGGCTCAAATCCTCACAATTTAGTGGAAAGGGTATAATATGTGTTAGCAAATGTTTATCGATCCAAAAATGGATTGCAATAGTAATCGGAGCACATCTCGAAGTTTCAAATATTACCAGTTTTTACCAGTGGAATGATCCAGTTATTCTAATAGATATTCCTAAAAGTGTGAAAACAACTAGATCACAAGGGCAAACAAAATTTTAAATTTAAGCATGAAAACTCTAATTTTTCCTATTCACCCCCCCACACTTAAGTTAGACATTGTCCTCAATGATAAACGAACTTCAAAGTATAGAAATAGGGAAAATAGAGATGAAACCAGATATGTCAACGAGTTTATCAGCTTAAAATTCTTTCTTCATTCCTGGCGTCCACTAGAGAAATCATCACCTGCACACAATCTTATAAACAAACAAAAGGTTTTATTAAAAGGATGGCACCCCCCCACACTTAAGTTCAACCAAAGGTTAAGACTTTGGGGAGTGACCACAGAAAATCAAAATATGAAACACACGGGTTGCCTCCCGAGGAGCGCTTGTTTTATTACTGAGTCATCAGCCTGACTCGATTCTTCCCGAATTTATTCAGCTGCAAGGGCAGCTTTGAACATTTTATAGAGTTCGGGGATGTACATGAATTCTTCACCAGTATCTTCAATATCGTTCCAGACGAATTCAGCAGTTGGTTTCCATGGGACAGTTTGTGGAATTCTTCCAGGAAATGGTGCTACAAAAGTGATAGTTTCGAATTCATTCTCATGGTGTCTCCAGGACACTGCCGCAACTGAAACTTCATTCGTTTGCTCCTTATCGTAGTATAACTTGATTCGGTGTCCATTAACAATGAAACTTCCACCTTGTTTGTCATATAGTTCGACATACCCAGATGGATATCCATGTTTAACGACGTATGGTCCAAACCATTTTGGTTGTAACTTAGGAGCTTTGAATTTGAATTTCATGTTAAAAAGCAGAACTTTATCTCCGGCTTTGAATTCTTTTCGAATTCGTAGCTTTTTATCATGATAGGCTTTTGTTCTGGCTTTATACAGTTTGGAGTTTTCATAAGCTTGGAGTCTTAATTCATCGAGTTCGTGCAACTGCAGAAATCTTTTCTCTCCAGCTATTTTGAGATCGGTGTTACATTGTCTGAGCGCCCAATAAGCACGATGTTCAACTTCGAACGGCAAATGACAAGTCTTCCCATACAGGAGTCTGTACGGAGTTGTACCAATTGGTGTTTTATAAGCCGTACGAAATGCCCACAGAGCATCATCAAGTTTCCTTGCCCATAAAGACGGATTATCTTTTACGGTTTTTTCCAGTATTCTTTTGAGAGCTCTGTTGGTATTTTCGACTTGACCACTAGTTTGTGGATGATAAGCAGTTGCGAATCGATGATGAACTCCATATCTTTTCATGGTTTTTTCCATTTGTTGATTGCAGAAATGAGTTCCACGATCGCTTATGAGTGCTTTGGGAATTCCATAACGAGCGAAAAGCTTTTTGAGAAAATTAACGACGACACGAGCATCGTTTGTTGGTAAAGCTTCAGCTTCTGCCCATTTGGACACGTAATCTATAGCAACGAGAATGTATTCGAATTTGTGGGATTTAGGGAAAGGTCCCATGAAATCTATTCCCCAAATATCGAATATTTCACACACTTGAATGCTTGTTAACGGCATTTCATCCCTTCGAGAGAGATTGGTGGTTCTTTGACAAGCGTCACAGTTTTGAACAAGTGTATGTGCTTCTTTGAATATTGTTGGCCAATAGAATCCAGCATCAAAAACTTTCTTAGCTGTGGTGGAAGGACCATAATGTCCCCCAGTTGGGCCATGATGACATTCGTCAAGAATTTTACGAGTTTCGGAACCAAAAATACATCTTCGGATCATCCCATCGGGACACATTTTGAAAAGATATGGCTCTTCCCAAAAATAGTATTTAAGTTCTGAAAAGAATTTGCTTCTTTGAGCATGAGTTAGTCCTTTTCTGAGAATTCCTCCGGCGAGGTAGTTTGCAAAGTCAGCAAACCAAGGATCGTCATTTCCGTCGATGGTCATGAGAGTTTCATCGGGAAAATAATCATCGATTTCTTCTTCTTTTAACTCCTCAAGATTAGGATTTTCGAGACGAGATAAGTGATCAGCAGCAAGATTCTCTGCTCCTTTCTTGTCTTTGATTTCGATGTCAAATTCTTGGAGTAACAAAATCCATCGAATAAGGCGTGGTTTAGCGTCTTGCTTGTTGAATAGATATTTGAGTGCTGAATGATCGGTAAAAACGACTGTTTTTGAGAGCACAAGATATGATCGGAATTTGTCAAAGGCAAAAACGACAGCTAGTAATTCCTTTTCGGTGACGGTATAATTTTGCTGGGCACTATTCAGTGTCTTGCTTGCAAAATATATAGGCCGAAAGTATTTCCCTTCGCGTTGTCCTAAGACAGCTCCAACAGCAAAATCGCTTGCGTCACACATAAGTTCGAAAGGTAGTGACCAATTAGGTGAAACCATGATCGGAGCACTAGTAAGTTGAGATTTCAGTGATTCGAAAGCTTTTATGCAATCAGCATCGAAGTCAAAGATAGATTCTTTCTCAAGAAGTTTTGTCATTGGACGAGATATTTTGGAAAAATCTTTGATGAATCTGCGGTAAAAACCAGCATGTCCTAAAAAACTTCTAACGGCTTTGACGTTGGTTGGTGGTGGAAGTTTTGAGATGACATCGACCTTTGCTTTGTCGACTTCCATTCCGGCACTAGAGATTTTGTGGCCAAGCACAATTCCTTCGGTTACCATAAAGTGGCATTTCTCCCAGTTGAGAACAAGATGTGCAGCTTCGCATCTTTCGAGCATTTTATCGAGATTAGAAAGGCAAGTTTCGAATGACTCTCCAAAGACTGAAAAATCATCCATGAAAACTTCCATGGAGGTTTCAAGCATGTCTTGGAAGATGGCGATCATACACCTTTGAAAAGTTGCGGGAGCATTACAAAGACCAAAAGGCATACGCCGATATGCGTAGGTTCCAAAAGGACAAGTAAAGGTGGTCTTTTCTTGATCGTTAGGATCGATGGGAATTTGGAAATATCCTGAAAATCCGTCGAGGAAACAAAAGAATTTATTTCCCGCTAGTCTTTCAAGCATTTGATCCATGAATGGGAGTGGAAAATGATCCTTTCTGGTGGCTTTGTTTAACTTACGATAGTCAATACAAACACGCCAACCGGTGACAGTTCTAGTCGGAACTAGCTCATTTCTCTCATTAGTTACAACCGTCATTCCTCCTTTCTTTGGAACACAGTGAACAGGGCTTACCCAAGGACTATCTTCAATTGGGTAAATGATTCCAGCATCAAGAAGTTTAATGATTTCCTTTTTAACAACTTCTTTCATGTTGGGATTGAGTCTACGTTGACGTTCTACCACAGGTTTAATCCCTTCTTCGAAATTGATTTCGTGTTTGCAAAAATTAGGACTAATTCCTGGGATATCAGATGTTTTCCAAGCAAAAGCTTGTTTGTGATTTTTGAGTACGGAAACTAAACTTTCTTTCTCATCATCCTCGAGTAATGAAGATATGACTACTGGAAGAAGTGAGTTTTCCTCCAGATAAGCATATTCAAGATGATTTGGAAGAGGTTTGAGTTCGAGATCTGTGGGTGGTTCTTCGATAGAGGATTTTATTCGCATTTTTTCATTGAAAGTTATTTCCTCAAAATTTCCTTCCTCTTCCTCTAATTCTTCTTCTTCTGAGTTATCTTCTTCAAATTCTACTTTCATGAAATCATCAAATTCTTTGTCAAAATCTGTTTCTTTGATTTTTTCAGAAGTAGTCATGAATGGATCGGATTCGTTAAGTAATGCATCTAATTCCTCATCAGTGACTTCATCAATAACATCGACGTTAAAACAAGTGTCATCACTGGAATGTGGGTAGCGCATTGCTTTATCGATAAGAAAAGTGATTCGATCTTCCCCAACTCCAAGGTTGAGTTCTTTTCCTTTAACTTTGATGATTGCGTCGGCGGTGTTTAGGAAAGGTCTTCCTAAAATGAGTGGGACTTTACTATCTTCTTCCATTTCCAAGATTACAAAGTCCACGGGAAATATGAATTTACCGACTTGAACAAGCATATTCTCAGCAATTCCCACAGGATATTGATAGGAATGGTTTGCCAATCGAATGCTCATTTTTGTTGGTTTCAGGCTGTTGTTGCACAACTTGGAATAGAGTGAATAAGGCATCAAATTGATACTTGCGCCAAGATCGGCTAAAGCATCACATTTAACGTTATTCCCGAAAGTACATGGAATAAGAAAGCTCCCAGGATCTCCGAGCTTTGGTGGAATTTTGTTTTGAACTATGGCTGAGCATTCTTCGTTAAGAAAAGTTGCTGATATTTGCTCAAGCTTGCTTTTGTTATTAAGAAGTTCTTTCAAAAATTTCCCGTAATTGGGCATTCCGGCTATAACATCAACGAGAGGAACATTGAGTCTAACCTCTTTGATTATTTCGATAAACTTCTTATAACGCTCTTCCATCTTCTCTTTCTTTAGGCGTTGAGGATAAGGAATTTTCGGTGTATACGCCTTGACGGGTGGAATGTCTTTCTTTTTGGTGGTTTGAGTTGTGTTTGGTTCTTCGTTTTCATCCTCACTATCAACGGTGATAGGAGGATTAGGATTAGGTGGTGGATCGTACGAGAGACCACTTCTTGTGAAAACAGCATTGATATGTTCATTTCGTGTTTGGGGTGGACGATACGTCTTATCATTTGATGGTTTTGGATTGGATTGAGTGTTACTTGGCAATGAACCAGATGGTCTAGAAGAATGTTGGTCAGAAAGTCTGCCAAGCTTGTTTTCAAGATCTTGGATAGATGCTTGATGATTTTTCTGTCCTTGCTCAACTTTGGCTTTAAGATTAAAAAATTGATTTTTGATAAAATCATTTGCGGATTTTTGACCAGCCACGAATTCTCTCATGGTTTTTTCGAATTCAGTTTCTTCTGTCTTTTTGTCGGAAGTTTGGTGTGGTGGATCGTCAGTTCGTGGTTGAGAATCACGGTTGTCATCCCTTGGTCGGCGATCTTGCCAATTTCCAGAATTTCGACCGTAATAGTTACTACGATATCCGCCTCCACGATATCCTCCTTGAACGTAATTTGCTTCTCCTTCTTTTGGTCCACCCATAGGTTTATCGTCGCACTCGGATGATGGGTGATTTCCTCCACAATTGTTACATCCGTCTCGCATTTCTTTCATTTCATCTTTGATATTCTTGTATTGCGAGTTGATTTGTGAGGTTAACGCTTCCATCTTCTCCATGAGTTTTGAGGTATCGGTGTTTTCGACAAAAGCAACGGTTTTTCGGAGAGGTTTGGTTTTGGAATCTTTGGACCAATCAAGTTTGAGAAGTACTCGATCTTCGAGCAATTGATGTGCATCGTTGGGAGTTTTATAGAGAAAAATTCCTCCAGCATCAAGGATGCCTTGAGAGATTTCATCTAGTCCATGGTAAAAGATTTGGATAATGGTTCCTTTTGATAATCCATGTCCATGACAACTACGAAGCAAATCTTTCATTCGAAGCCAAGCTTCGACAAGTGATTCGTTTGGGTTTTGGTTGAAAGCACGAATTTCTCCCATTAATCGATCAAACATGGCAGGTGGAAAGAATCGGCTCACAAAAGCTTGCCTCATCTCCTCCCAAGTATTGATGATTCCCGGGGTTAATTCATTGTACCATACTTTAGCATCTCCGGCGAGTGATGATGGGAAAAGTTTGAGTTTGATGGCATTGACATCGGTGTCGCCATAACGGAACATGCCGCAAATTTCGATGAATTCGGCAATGTGCTTATGCGGATCGGCCCGCGCACGGCCATCGAATTGTCGGTCTTTGATCATAGAAAGGTGATGTCCCTTCACGGTGAAGTTGTCACCAAGGTTAATAGCAACAATAGCACTTTCGGGTGTTGGTGCTACAGTTCGGTTTGTTCCCCACATAGGTTGATCGTCCGCCATGGGAAAAGGTAAATTGGTGAAAGGGTTGTAAACAACTTTGGCTTCAATGAGGTTATCAAATGGTGGGTTTGGTACTCTTGGTACACGATTTTCCAATGGTATGAAACGTGTTCTTCTTCTTCTTCGAATCAAACGTTCTGGGTTGGTAAGAGGTGTAATTGGTTCTATTCCCGTTGCTCGAGTGTTCATACAATGACCTAGAGAATCCAGGCAATATCTAAACACACGGACAAACAACGAAAACAGTTTATATGGAACAGAGGAAGGTAACCGGATCGGTTGCGGGATGCGACCGATCGGTTAGATCTGTCGATTGATGGGTAAACACGTAACCGATTCGGTTGAGGGGCAACCGGATCCGGTTAAGGTTTCTGTGAAAAAAATATATATATATTTTTTTTTTTTTAGAATCGGCTGAGGGAAATTCAAAAACTTGTTGAAACACAATCAAATCCCCGGCAGCGGCGCCAAAAACTTGATGTGCCCGGTAGGTGCAAGTTTTAAATTTATAAAAGGTGAATTACCAATTTTACCAATAACACATACGAGCAAGTATACTCGTCCGTTATAGCAAGATTATGAAGGTAAGTCGGGATCGTTCGCAGGGATTTGAGTGAATCAGAGCACAAGTTTGAATTAACGGAGTCGATCAAAAACATATAACAAAGCAAATAGATATAATGAAATTCAGATGATTAAAAACTACACTTGCTCAAACTAGTATCATATCATAGATTAATGTGATTGTATTAACTACTTAACATGTTGGTTGTGATAATTAGTTGAAAACTAATCTATTGTTCTTATAAGATAAACCTTCGTCAAGATTTTAGTTCATAAAAACAAGCTTTAAGTTTAACCAATCAATTCAAGAACAATTCAAGTTTCATAAGTCTATTTTCATAAACTTAAACACAAAAACATCCACTTGTTCATCAAATTGCTTAAGAAATGGTCAATACAAAAGGTACCCGATCATAGACAAAAGGCTACAATTAATTTTCCACAACTAATCTTACGACCATTTAGATGTTTCCAACTAATCCAATTTGATAATCAAAAAGCGTTTCTATTACAACCACACCTTAGTTCCTTTGTATAATCAAGAATAATGGGTAAAAACAATCATCCATAGACAAAATGATTATGACTAGTTGAATAATACGAAGTTCTTTCGACCCCAACGATAGTTACCAATTAGCCAAACTTGATTAACAAATGTCACTATGAAACTTTAGCACAATTGGATCTTAGAATCAACTTGAAATTGAATTAAAACATGTTAATACAATCACTAACTAATCATATAATAATCAACATCATTTAAGCAAGTGTATAAAGAAACTAGCCACTCATAGCAAACATGAACATAAACTCATAACTTTGATCATTAGAAAACATGATAAAAAGTCTTACAATGCTTGGAATAAGATTACAAATGATGAAGTAATGATTCCCAAAGGATCGTGGTGGACTTCTTAGTGTTTCGGCTTCCAACGGTGGAACTTCTGGAACTCCAAACTTCTCTGGATTTCTAAGGACGAATTTCAGGAGGTTAAGGCTTGGTTTGATGAGTAGAGAGCTTTGTAATTGAAGTGTGTCTAATATGCTCACATTTAGCCTCTATTTATACTAATTCCAAGGCCTAGGGTGTTAAATGCTTGGCTTGGCCTCCAAGGAGTAAGGAAGGGACTAGAATACATCAAGAGAAGGACCTAGAATCGTTTGGATGCAAAGGGGAAGCTTAGTGATGAAGATTTGACAACTGCAGCTTCTCCAACCGGATCGGTCATACGACCAACCGATCCGGTTGGTCTTCAATAATAACACACCGACCGATCCGGTTGCGGGTTGCGACCGATCGGTCGGTTATGGCAAAAACATGTATTCCGACCAAATGCCAACCGATCCGGCTGAAGGTGTAACCGGATCCGGTTGGATCTTCTGAGATAAGAAACTTGATCTTTCTCTCTTCACTCTGACTTGTAGAACTTGGTTCTTCAATCACTAAGGTCTTCAAAGGTTCTTGGGATTTAGCTTTACTGAGACGGGAATCTTCGATTAACTGCATATTTCCACATTTTCCTCCATTTCCCTGCACTTGGTTATGAATGCTAGACAAACATATCTAGATTCGATTAAGTGCAAAAATCACACAAATATAACCAAATAACAGATATAAAAGTACACACAATGCTACTAAAAACATGCACAATCTGAGTGTTATCATCTGCCAAACTTTGAAACTCCAGGGACTGAAAATGACAGTTTTGTGAACTTTGCATGCTTTTCACTTGTTTTCAATCTTTTTGTACCTGAATCACATAAAAACACATTTCGATGATATTTGTAACATTTATATTGTCATTTGTGTGCTTTTGGTCGTTTTTGTGGGTTTAAATAATATAAAATATATGTGTATTTAGACACATATCAGTATCCCTTTTTGTTTGGTGCATATCCTACAAATACTCCAATGTCCGCTTTAGCTTTATGTTTGCCTAAGTCTTGGCCCTCATTAGTTGGATAACACAATGCACCAAACACACGAAGGAATGAGAGATTAGGTTTTCTATTGTGGACAAGTTCATATGGAGTTTTTCTATGGGCAGTGTGAATTAGGGATCGATTTTGAGTGTAGCATGCAGTGGCAATGGCTTCAGCCCAGAGAAACATTGGAACCTTTGAGTAAATCAGCATTGTTCTTGCGGCTTACACAAGAGTTCGATTTCGTCTTTCAACTACACCGTTCTATTGAGGAGTTCGTGGAACACTTCTTTGATGACTGATTCTAATACTTTCATAAAACTCACTAAGTTGTTTATTAACAAACTCAGTTCCATTGTTTGTTCGGATGATTCTGACAGTTTTGTTAAGTCGAACCTGCAGCTGTTTGATTAGTTTGATGATGATATCTGGAGTTTCATCCTTTGTCCTTAAGAACTTGACCCAAGTGAATCGAGAGTAATCATCAACCACAACTAACACATATTTCTTCCCAAAGATATTCTGCACTCTCATGGGTCCACATAAATCCATGTGAATTGTATGAAGAACTTCTGTAACTGAGTTTGTAGGCTTGGGTTTGTGGGCATATTTCTTGCTTTTTCCCAATTGGCATGTTGAACAAAGATGATCCTTTTCATACTTTAGTCTAGGTAAACCTACAACTAAGTCCTTTCTGGAGAGATCATTGATGGTGCCGAAGTTCAAGTGATTGAGACGACGATGCCATAACCATGACTTTGTTTTCGAGGCCTTTGACAAGCAAATTGGAGAAGACTTCATCATATCTTCGATAGAGATGGTGTATAGATTTGAACCACGTGTTCCTCTTAAAAGCTCTTTACCATCAAGTTCTCTAACGAAACAAGTATGTTTTCTGAAGGCCAATTCTAGATCAGAATCACAGAATTGACCGACAGAAAATAAGTTATGACCAAGACCTTCTACGTAATATACCCTGGAGATAACACTATCACCGACAACATAATCTCCATAACCCATAATAGCACCAAAATGATCGTTCCCGAATCTAACAGTCCCGATAAATTTGCTCACGAAGTTCATGAGCCGCGACCAATCTCCAGTCATATGCTTGGAACAGCTTGAGTCCAGGTACCACATAACGATTTGAACGATCTGCAGTTGAACACAGACAAGAATGGATAACTGGATAATTAGGAACCCCATGCAATAATGGGTTCCACTTGGTTAGTAACAGTAATTGGAACACCCACATCAGAAGTAGGAACAATGGAATCATCAGAAATAGATGCAGTGCTAATGTTTGTATTCGACCTATTCAAAGTATGTTCACTTCTTAAGGGAATAGTTCTACCAGTAGGCATCCATTTTCTAGTGGGCATTGTCTTAGCAAATTGATGGCTGAAATCATTATCCTTACGGCCAGATGGTATCCATTGATAACCTATCTTACTAAATATTCTTCCTGTGGGTTTCCACTATTTTCTAACTTTCTTTCGCCTTTGCCTTTTAGCCTTCTTAGTTTGATTTTTAGCATTAATAATTTTAACAGGGCATTTAACAGCATTAATCAAATCATTCACACCACATTCATGATTAGTAACAGAATTCAAGCAATCATCAGTACATGGTTTGCAGATAGTAGCAGAATTCGAATTAATTACAGTACGCTTATAGCTAATACTAGAATCAACACGATTCGTCTTATTCAACTCAAACTTAATATTCCTAGGGTGATCTTCTACTCTCTTCCAATGCACATTCCTAGCTTGCGAGGTCATATCTTGCTTGGTATTGCCAGGAGGCTTTGACCCGCTTGCTTTTATGTCACTGATTACTCCTGTAGAAGGAATTATGGGAACATTAGTTGGTTGATCTACTTTTTGCATTCCTGAACTAGACGTGCAGGGATCTGAATTACTTGAAAGCACATTAGAGTTCACTTTCTTAATAGTGGGCATATAACGGTTTGTATGCTTGGCACTAGGCATAGAACAAGGCATCACAGCTTTACCTTTCGCACCTAAGGATTTAGGACATGTTGCTATTAAACATTCTAGCTGCTCTTGAGATCGTTTGGCTTGAATGCACGCAAACCTAATTTCACTGTCAAGAGGCGTATTTATAAAATCCTCTTCCACAATCTCACGGAGACATTCTAGACTATCCTTAAGGTGAGCAAAATAGTTATGGAACACAAGTTCATTATTCCTAAGATGAGGAGGAATGTATTTAACAGTCACAGTATATTTGCAGTTTGAGGATGACTTTGATGCAACATTCTCATTAAAAACAAGTGGCAGTTTCCCATTTTCCTGACTCCTCAGATTCTCAATTTCTTTTTGTAAAGACGTTATCTTTTCGATGTTTTGGTCACGAGTGACTTTCATTGAATCATACAACTCTTTAAAGTGTCGTTTAACTTTTTCATTTTCTTCTAGAAAACTCTCGTTTTCCTTTTGTAAGGCATTAACTAAGTTTTGAAGATGAAAAGTTTGAGAATACTAAGAGTCTAAAGGAGGAGGCATTTGGGATCCAGTCACATTGTTCTTTTCACCCTTTAATTGAGAGATTTGGGCTTTCAACTTTCTGATCGTGTTACAATGAGCTCGAATCTGTTCATCACGTTTGCTAATTTCAAAAACTGCATCAAATTCAGGAACATCCAAGGATGTCTTGATATTTGAGGTTTTAACATTTTCTTTTAGATGTTGATATTTTAATTGCAAAGCAAGATGCTCAACTTCCAATTTAGAAAATTGTTTTACCAGGTTATCATGATCATCCTGTTCAACTTTATCATGTAGTTTAGAGTTAGTTTTTTCAAGCTCAATGACACGATCATGGGAGACTTTCAGAGCAACAGATAATTCATGAAATTGAGAAGCATTAATGGAACAATTTGTAGCAGTGTAAAACACATCTTGAGCAATACATTCAGAAATAAGATTCTCATTCAAGGTATGCAAGTTCTTCCTCTCAATCTCATTATATTTTAATTCTCGCTCATAGTCACTAACCTCAACAATCATCGCATCAAATTCCTTTTCCATTTCTTTAATATCTAAGTCCATCCCCTTTTTAAGACTCTCAAATTGACCTTTTAATTGTTTAAAGAAAGGCATGATCTCAGTTAAATAGCATTCTTTAGTTTTCTCAAAACCCCTTTCCCCTTCAGTTATCCCAGTGGGTGTGATCCTTTTCTTACAAGTTTTCTCAAAATAAACAAATAATTGAAAGATAACATATTGACTGATTAAGGTCTTGCTTTTAGTGGCAATAGTTCTAGGGACTAAATGCATTGGTGTATTAGGAGGATACATAGTCGCTGAAGGCATTTTCCTAAGAGGGGTGATTGTTACAACAAGATTCTCTGTTTTTTGCTTATCTAAATCCTTTTTCCAGAACACTTGTTCGGGTGTTAACAACGTTTGAGGCTTAAACATGTTCAAGGAAATCCAATTTTCCTTTTTGTAATCATGGGGTCTGATAATTATGTTTTTCTCTTTACATGTAGGATTTTTGAGTTTCTTATCCATTTTCTCCCTAGTGACTTCATCTGATTTATTATCTTCCTCAGTACACTCAGCGCAACTAGGTTTCTGCCTAGGCTTAAGGATTTCATTGCCATCATAAATTACCTTATGAGCAGTTCTAGCCTTTTTAATGACCTCTGGATTTGGTTCCTCAACAAGGGGAATGCTATACTTATCGCTTAAGACTCTATGCTTAGTGATCAAGTGAGCAGTCTGAATGGTGTTCCCTTGTACGTACAACTTATTTTCAAGCTTGTTTTTCAAAGTTTTTAGATTGGAAAAATCATTCAAAAGTTTTGATTCCTTAGTATTGAATTCTTGCTTAAGCATTTTCACATTTTCTTGAAGTTCTTGTTTTTGCTTTGCAGTTTTAGAAAGCTTTTCATGTAGGGAGTTTAACTCTTGTTTTAATACTTCTTCTCTAAAATTACTTTTTCTAATAGTTGTACGCTTTTGTTCATCCATTTCCTGTTCACGGGTGGTTAACTCAAACTTAGCACGTTGTTCATAAATAGCAACACGTTCTTTATAGGCATTAAGTTCAGAGACAACAGAATCATCAGGGGCACATGCAGTGTATTCATTAGAAACATAGTCATCATTGACTGCGGAAGATGCATTACTTGGTACAACCTCACTTTCATTTTGCTTCACATAATGATCATATGGGACAATATTGCTATTACCCTCATCATCAACATCTGATTCATAAGTCTCAGTGGTTGTACTTTGTCATGTATCTTTTGCTCATCAACATCATCGTATAGTTTTAATACCTCTGAGATGATTGATTCTTTGGATGGACTAGCTTGCTATGGTGAGGGGACCTTTGGAGAGACCATTGGAGAAATGCTAGCCATAAAAATTGTTTGTGCAGTAGGTTCATCATCGACGTCAGAGTCGTATGCATCACAGTCTGCAACTTGAAAGGCATTCTGATGATTATGACCTATCTCCTGAATTGGCTGCTCATCCACATCTGCATCATATGTCTTGGCATTGCCCTCAGCAAGAAACAACAGCTCCTCTTCATCCAACACAGCTCCATTATCTTGAGCTTGCACAAGTAACATCTTGTCTTTGAAGTACTCTGCATTTTGAGGGCATTTTGGAGAAGTGCAGTTCCTTGCTATGTGTCCATCACCACCACAGTTGTAGCACTTAATTGGCTTTGCTTGTCCTTGATTTCCATTCCTTCCCCTATACTGATTTTCCACATACCCTCCTCCTACTCCACCTCTTCTTTGTTCATATTGTCTTCCTTGAGCTGGTTGCACTGTAACCTTTCCATCTCTGACCAAAGCATGATTGTGTAGATTGGATGCAGTCCTGATTTCATTGTTAGTGTGAAGTCTGTTAGTATGTGGAGTGAAGGTTAAGTTTTGTTTAACCATAAGAGCCAGTTTATTGATAAAGTGTTCCATGACTGCATTGGCATCAGGTTGTTTGAAAGTTGGATCTGGAATGACTTGGGATGTTTTGGTAGTAGTTCCATCATTGGTGTAGAAGGCTGTTGAATCATTTGACGAGCTTGTTTCTCCCTGGTTGGTTTTGAACTGTTCAACCTTACGCGTATACCACCCTTAGCTGTAGGACCTTACTTTTATCAACCTTACGCGTATACCACCCTTCACAAGATGAACACACGTAAAACCAAACACATGTTATGCGTATAAGATGAAGAAAGAAAGATTGGTGACTTGATGTTAGAACCGTGTATGATATGAGTAGAAAGATGCACACAAGATGTTATATTGCTCCAAAGAAAACACACACACACACACACTCAAGCACACCCCTCAAATGAGACTTTGAGGGGTTTATATAGTCCAAGGGACTTGATGCCCTAAAAGGCTTTCCATGGGATCGTTTGGGCTTGGGTTGGATTACATCATACATAAGGCTAGCTTAACTTAACTTATAACCAATTAGCTTAGCCCAAGTCCATGAGCCTGTTGACTATTCTATCACGATATCTAACACACGTTACAAAGTTCCTAATCGTGAATGACCATCACTTCTAATAAAACAATTAAGGCTAACAATCTCCCCCTAAGGGGTGGTCATTCAAATGATGCTCCACTTGATTAGGTCTTTACTTTTCTCGAGCTTGAACTTTGCATGTAGATATAGAATAGTCTTAATTCTTTGTTCCTTCATGCTTTGTGATCAGATAATGTGGTTGTCTGCCGTTGTCAACTTCGTTGGTTAGGTTTCTCCACGTCTTTCTCCACCATGCTCACACTTCTATTTGTCTTTTGGTTACCAATGATGTAGTTCTCGAGTCTTTAAACTTTGTAGATTCTTTGACATTTACGAAGAATCATCTTTAACTTTGAGTAGTCTTTGATTTTGATGAGAACTTTCATGTGTTGTTGGTATGAGCATGTGGAGAGTCTGCACGATCAATCCGCTCCGGAGCTTCCATAAGAAGAAAACATAACAACATGTTAGTAATAAGCGGATTCTGGCACTTACAGGTTTGAATTTTGAGGGTGTTAACAGCATAGTGTGAAAACACGTCTCTAATTCTCACAGAGGCCGTTCCTGAACTGGAGTCCCACAAGTGAGATAACGCGATGTACCGAAATACACCTACAGTTCAGATGAGTCGCTGAGGTACACCGAAGCATCACCCCACGACTGTAGACCGTTTGAGACACACTAAGCGTAATCCACGGAGAGTTACCGAAGTGACCTGCTATCAGGGCTGCTTGATGTTGACCCTGGCAGGAGTTTCCATTCAATCACTAAGGATCACAATTGTGAAACCTCTCATAAATGTTCTGGCAGATTGCTAAGATCTGCGTAGGACTCTAGAATATATCACTTGTGCCCTTATTGATGAACAACAAGCGATGTCATGTCATGTGTTCCTATGAGATCTTTTGATGAATCTCGTGGCTCTAGACTCAATAGTGCATTTTGGTTTTCCTGAGCGGAGACTAGGGAGAGGGTCTCCTTCTTCAATACCAACGATCTCTAAGAGAAAGTCAATAGATTATGTAGGGTTCCCAATGAGAATGAAACAAATCCTTTTAAGAGGAATTGAGTGGCTAGAAGGTTAGGTGCAGTGCGTCACTGGGTCCATGACGTCTTTGTCTTCAATACCAGTGTCATCTAGTGACAACCTGTAGCAGATGAATTGAACCCGGTTTCTGCCCTAAGGTTGAATATGGAGGGCTATTTCTTTTCACCCTTTTTCATTACATTTCTTTTTAATTATTCAACCCCTTCTTTCTCCTTTCTCACATTACTCCTTTTTTCAATCATACCTGAGGACTTCTAATACAAACTATTGGTAGTGTCCTTGGGTAGATCCCTCCGGCTCTGGCGGATCATAGGACGAATTTCCTATCCTTAGTCACCTTATAACTCCATGACTGTCCTATTGTTGCCATAAAACCATTTTTCTTGAAAATCTCTCAGAGTGTTTATGATAGAAAACATGTTTGAAACACTCCGTGAGTTTTATATTTTCAGAAACACTCCCCCTTCACATGTGCTTATATGTTTTGACAGAAATCTGCACATAGAGGGTTGAGTTCGCACTTTTTGAATTGATTGACTTTAAATGAACTAGACCGATTCGAGACACGTTTACATCACTAGAGAACTAGCTTGAAATTATTACCCGTCCTGGTCAAGTCCATAGAAAGTTTCTCGAGATTGTACATGATTCCTCGTCAATTCATTGGTTTCATCTGAGTCGAGCTCTTTTGAGAATCAAACAACGATCATTAAACTTTTTTGATCACATTTTAATCACGTCTCCTCCCCCTCAAAAATAGCATATTCGTGATATTTTTGATATCATCGGATTAAACAACATTTTAGAATCTTTTGGGAGACAAACATATTTGATTTAAGCATGAATTTGGAACATTTTGTTTAATACTCCCCCTTTAATAAAGCATAATCAATTAAAGGGTTTTGGAGGGAGTTATCTTGAGCACAAAATATTTTGAAAGATTTTGAAAATATTTTTGAACATTCTTGAAAAGGTGCTCAAGATGATGATGATTTCTCATCAGTTTAAAATGTAGTGCATTGAAGCGTACACTAGTGATTTTTTCTATAAAAGCACGAGTTTTGATTTGAAAAAATAATTAAAAGTCATCATTTTAGTCTGGGTTTCGTACTGATGTATACGAAAGCCATCTTTGAAGAAATTTTGAGAAACGACATGTTTTGAAAAACATTAAAGAACTTGCGCTCAAGCATCTGTACATGCCCGTATCATTGTTGAATGACATTTCTAGAAACGTACAGAATATCGATTATACGAGAGACATGTCGTGAGAAGAATATTTTTGGATTTTTGATTTTATATTGTTTTTGTATTTTTTGAAAGTTTTATATTTTTATATTTTGTTTTTGTTGGTTTTTCAAATTTTGTATTTTGTTTTTCAAAAATATTTACAGCGAAGCTTTTTGGAAAAATATTGATAACGCTACACGCGTCGTTCGGGGTCAAGGAAACTTCCTTTTCTTCGAGCAAGTTTTATAACACCCTAGGCAGTGAACCTAATCGTTGTAGTGTACTAATTAGGGTAAGCCACGGGTATTGATATCGTTCTCTAGGGGAATAGGAATGCTAGTAAGGAGTTACTACGCTAAGGTTAAGGTTGAGGAAGATTATTTTTTGTATTTTTATATTTTATGAAATGGAAAGGTACGAATCTCGGGTATTGGATTTGGGGGGTTGGTATTTCTACCGATTACTCTACTATTATCTAATTATCTAAACTAAGGTTGTGGGAGTCTATGTCTAATTAATGTGTGCTCGTATGATAGTTTAAAGATGTGTTTACTTAGGTTGTACTACTCCTTAATTATCTCCTACTGATGGTTGAGCTGTCACGTCTTATTCTTAGTTGCGTTGTGTGTCTAAAGTTGTAGGGTATGCGTTTCTCCCTAACTCTTTGAACTTACCAAAGGGTCTCGTCTACAAACCCACTAGGGATGATAAACTCCTACTCTAAGGCACTCTTTGGATGGTTTAGCTTAAAACTACTCAGGTAATTATATTCTAAGGTTCACAAAGATGAATCAAGCATTAAGTACACAATGAATGACCTATCGCATTACTAGATCATTAATCAACTAAGATAAGAAACAACCAATCAATATTCAATAATTAAGTTTCATACTTTCTAAGCAAACACACAAATAAATTAGCCGGACATGGAAAACATGCAAGCATACACACAAATAATCAAAGACATAATTGAATTAATGAAGTAAAGACTTATCTTGATGTAAGATAGGGTTTAAAACCCTAAAATACTGTACAAGACACCTTAGGTTCGGTTTTAGGTTTTCACTCCAAAAGACTCTCCCTAAAACTGAAAAATTCGGATTCTATATATAAGATTACATGTGCGACGGCGTCACCTTATGTTTCGTGACGCCGTCGTGTCGCTGTCATTAGGGTTTCGTCTTGGCCACGTTAACCTTGCGACGGCGTCACCTTATGTCCGTGACGCCGTCCTCTTCTGCTTCTGACGTCGTCTGGATTGCATCTAGGCCGTCTGAGTAGCGAAGGCCTACTCTTTTACAACTGGACGTCGTCTCTTGAAAATACGAGTTTTGGGTTTTGAACCGTCACAAAAATCTTGGGACGGCGTCGCAATTGGCACCTGACGCCGTCGCCTTCTAATTTCAACAACTGTGAGTGTCTCGATTTTGACTTTGGCCATTTTCTTCATATATTCGCGCCTTTTGGTCCAAATAAGTGCCATTCCAGCATTTTGCCTTCAAGAGACCTAAAAAGTGAAAAGGAACGATATTAAGCAATAACGGATACAAAAGTGATCAAATAAGGACTTAAACGACCCCTCAAAATGGTACCTTTTAAAACCTTATCAAATATCCCTACACTTGTTATTTGCTTGTCCTCAAGCAAATGTGCTTTTAGCCAATTAATTTATAAGTTAGGGGTCATGAAGCATTAATTCAAAACGGTCCACAACACATATAAGCCCCGCAAAAGTCATAACAAGCACGAAAATTACATACTAGCACCTCACATGGGGTGTTTGGATACTCACATCTCTCTCGGGTGTATATATGAAATATAACAAATAGGAAATGGAAGATAAACACTCATTAACCGGTCCTAGTACATAGATTACCATAGGCTTGAGAATAGATCAAACCTCCATCGCTTTGGCGTAAGCACCTAGGAAAGACTATCAAAGAGGTCTTTTAAAGGGTTGTAAAGTTAGGCTTACGGTAGGGAAACAAGGGTTTGGTGGGATAGGCTATTTAGTGGTGGTAAGTCAAAAATCTCTATGTTAAATGCATATGAAGAATGGCGTTGCTAAGCCAAGACTCGACACTCTAAAACTCTAGGTAACTGAAATAAACAAACATAAATTTAAAGGATAGATGTAGGATGGTAGCCCGTATTTTTTTTTCATACACTTTTACTCTACCATCCTCTACGATAACATCAAAATACTAGGGATTTATAGGCATATCCCTACACTTGAGTTTTTATTACTCTAACACTAATTTGACCCGATTTGAAAAGATCAAAACCCTTGGGGTACATTATTATGCAAACAAAGGGAATTTGAATTTTTAACGTTCCCTTCCCGTCATTTCATAAACTTTAACTTTTCCCATGAATCCCAATCGTCCCAAAACTGTATACAAAGGATATGACTCGACTTAGCAACTTATGCAAGCAACTAGATAATTGAACTAAGGGTTTGGGGTGATAACAAACATTTGCAATAAAAGTGAGTGCATAAGGGGTAGGCTAAGGCGATTTGGGTGTATATTTGGGGGTGGGGTGTAAACAATGCTCTTCATTGATATTCCGGAAAAACCGAAACATCACGAGAACCGCGAAAAGGATAGGCTCTGAGGGGTTAACTAGGGGTATCGTGTACTAAAGATGAGTACAACGCAAAAGGTGTGGGGGAATTACTCAACCGATATGGAAGAAGTAATTATATTACAGGTATCAAACAAGGGTTATCCTAATGCCTCTTATCATTTAGTTATTCCTAACTACACAAGTGTAGCCTCACTTGCGATCTCGGAATGCATCACAAAACAAGTTCTAGAATCTAATATACTACCGGTTCACACTCTAGGCATTGAAGATGAATGCTTTAATTCCTACTAATCTAAGGGCGATCCTCACATTTTGGTGGAATTTGGGTGGTAAAGGGTTTTTGTGCTAGTCATGCAACTTCCTATCCATGAGACGCTTTTGTTAAGACTAATGGCCCACTCCTATATGTCATAAAAAATTTTAAATTTGGTGCCAAAATTACCCTAACCGACATTTTCTCATGGTTTATTACACAATCACAATTGGACAAAGCAAATAGTCAAGGATAAGCATAGTTTCAAAGTTCCCGTTTTATTTTCCCTCCCTACACTTAAACTGAACATTGTCCCCAATGTTCCCCGAAAGTATCAAAGTTATGATAAAAGAAGGTAATCAAAAACGAAAGAAACTAGTACTCCCCTGATTAGCTCGGTAGGATCCGTGTAAAGTGGTGGTTAACTCCTTTTCAAGAAGAATTATTGCGTGAAAAGCTCCTTCCAATCTCATGTAACTTCTTCTTGACAAACTAAACCTGCACACTTGAAGAAAGCAAACGAAACCTTCGCGTAAAATCGGCGGTAATAATATATATAAGACTCGATTTAAACTAGGATATAATGCTTGTGGAATGGATGTTTACAGAATTTCTAAGAAAATTAAGACCTGGAAAATTCTAAAAATTTATAAGTAGCTCAGAAAACGAGAAAAAAGTAATCTGATGTTTTTACTCCTTCCTGACGCCGTCAGGTTATCCTGACAAAAACTGGTCTGCGATTTTCTGGAAAAAATTCTGGAAAATTTACATCTTTAGAATCTGGAAAAATTTCTGCAAAACATCCATTATGACTCGATACAAGCATTTTACTCGAACAAACAAACATAAATATCTTTTAGTTAATTGTTATTCTCATGTTTACGTTTCTTTTGAAAACGTGTGTAATCCTCCCTACACTTATCCTTTATGTAAAATACCTTTATATGCAATTAAGACGAGGTTAAAAACAAAATAAAGCATTTTTACAAATTTAAACATGAGGATAAACAATTAATAAAAGATATATGACACTAACAAGCAAACAATTAAGCATGGGTTGCCTCCCACGAAGCGCTTTTCTTTATTTAAGAGTCTTGTAGCTAGACTCATAGTCGTGCTCCTACGTTGCCCTAATCTTAGAGGCCCATTCGATCTCCTTAACTCTTCTTTCATCACGAATATATTCAGGCCCTAGTTCAAGACAAGCAGTGTAGTAAACTTTGTTCTTCCAGTCTACTTCGAATGCCGGAATGTTATCTACATCATAAACCATCTTAGACTCTTCTATAAATGGTTTCCCAAGTATCACGTCTCCTAAAAACCCATCAATGATTCCTTTGACATTTTCCAGAATCATGAAATCACACCTATATGTGAAGTTACCTATGAACACGTGCAATCCTTTAACCCTCCCCACATAGTTACTTGCTTTCCTAGGGCGAAAGGGGTCCCTCATAGGCTCTAGCTTTTTGCTCATGATCCAATTGTAATAGAGCCTAGACATTATATTCATGGGTGCCTTATAATCAATTTAGGTGTGATCCCTGTATAAGTATCCAATCATACACGGTATTTTGATGTTTTTAGGGTTTCCCCTCCTTATACGAGGCTCGAAAGGTGGTCTTGGAAAATTAACCACATTATGGTGATAAGCGGTTTCTTTCCTTTTAGGGTATGAATCAAAGTACTCCCTAAGTTCTCCCTTCTCCTTACTACCCTCCATAATTTCTAACATCTTATAATCTCCTTCTTCTAGATCATCATCCGAATCACTTGTAGTCGAATCACTATCTAGAGGTTGATCAGATTCCTTAAGGGCTTCCTCAAGTGTATTCTCAATTATCATATTTAATTTCCTAAGCTCTCCAATCTCACTCATGATACGGGCTCGAAGTTGGTTAGCAGAGGCTGGGTCAAGCAGTGGGTATTTGTTTGGTGGTGAAGCGTTGTTTGGTTGTTGGTTATCGAGTGGTGGTTGGTTATCACCTTCCATGATGAAAAGTGATGGGGTTACGAACAAAGGTCACGAAGAAGGGGGATAGACTAAGAGAAAGCTAAAAAAATGAGAAAAATTTACTTGATAGGAATCAAGCAAAGAAACCTAAACGAGGTGGACTACTAACTAGCTATTCTATTCCCCGGCAGCGGCGCCAAAAACTTGATAACGCTACACGCGTCGTTCGGGGTCAAGGAAACTTCCTTTTCTTCGAGCAAGTTTTATAACACCCTGGGCAGTGAACCTAATCGTTGTAGTGTAGTAATTAGGGTAAGCCACGGGTATTGATATCGTTCTCTAGGGGAATAGGAATGCTAGTAAGGAGTTACTACGCTAAGGTTAAGGTTGAGGAAGATTATTTTTTGTATTTTTATATTTTATGAAATGGAAAGGTACGAATCTCGGGTATTGGATTTGGGGGGTTGGTATTTCTACCGATTACTCTACTATTATCTAATTATCTAAACTAAGGTTGTGGGAGTCTATGTCTAATTAATGTGTGCTCGTATGATAGTTTAAAGATGTGTTTACTTAGGTTGTACTACTCCTTAATTATCTCCTACTGATGGTTGAGTTGTCACGTCTTATTCTTAGTTGCGTTGTGTGTCTAAAGTTGTAGGGTATGCGTTTCTCCCTAACTCTTTGAACTTACCAAAGGGTCTCGTCTACAAACCCACTAGGGATGATAAACTCCTACTCTAAGGCACTCTTTGGATGGTTTAGCTTACAACTACTAAGGTAATTATATTCTAAGGTTCACAAAGATGAATCAAGCATTAAGTACACAACGAATGACCTATCGCATTACTAGATCATTAATAACCTAAGATAAGAAACAACCAATCAATATTCAATAATTAAGTTTCATACTTTCTAAGCAAACACACAAATAAATTAGCCGGACATGGAAAACATGCAAGCATACACACAAATAATCATAAACATAATTGAATTAATGAAGTAAAGACTTATCTTGATGTAAGATAGGGTTTAAAACCCTAAAATACTGTACAAGACACCTTAGGTTCGGTTTTAGGTTTTCACTCCAAAAGACTCTCCCTAAAACTGAAAAATTCAGATTCTATATATAAGATTACATGTGCGACGGCGTCACCTTATGTTTCGTGACGCCGTCGTGTCGCCGTCATTAGGGTTTCGTCTTGGCCACGTTAACCTTGCGACGGCGTCACCTTATGTCCGTGACGCCGTCCTCTTCAGCTTCTGACGTCGTCTCGATTGCATCTAGGCCGTCTGAGTAGCGACGGCCTACTCTTTTACAACTGGACATCGTCTCTTGAAAATACGAGTTTTGGGTTCTGAACCGTCACAAAAATCTTGGGACGGCGTCGCAATTGGCACCTGACGCCGTCGCCTTCTAATTTCAGCAACTGTGAGTGTCTCGATTTTGACTTTGGCCATTTTCTTTATATATTCGCGCCTTTTCGTCCAAATAAGTGCCATTCCAGCATTTTGCCTTCAAGAGACCTAAAAAGTGAAAAGGAACGATATTAAGCAATAACGGATACAAAAGTGATCAAATAAGGACTTAAACGACCCCTCAAAATGGTACCTTTTAAAACCTTATCAAATATTTTCAAGAAGATTCGAGAAGACGTTCTAACTCCTCAGGGGTTAGGCTTCGCATTCCAATTCGTCGAACTAAATAGTCAAACCTTTCTTTTGGAAGGGCTTTAGTTAATAGATCGGTGAGTTGGTAATCAGTCTTCACGAAGAATAGTTCAACAGTATCATTTTCGACGTACTCTTTGATGAAGTGGTAGCGGACACGGATATGCTTAGTCTTTGAGTGTTGAACAGGATTGCATGATATGGCTATGGCACTTTTCGAGTCACAATACATAGGTATTTTATCAAAAGTAAAGCCATAATCTGTGAGTTGTGTTCTCATCCATAGAACTTGAGCACAACACGTAGATAGAGATACATACTCACCTTCAGCGGTTGAAAGTGCAGTGCAATCTTGTTTCTTTGAAGACCAGCTGACTAACTTTTCACCCAAAAATTGTACTCCTCCTGATGTACTTTTTGCTGTAACTTGATCACCTGCGTGGTCCGCATCTGAAAAGGCAATTAGATCAAATCCGGATTCCTTCGGATACCAATGACCCATGTGAATGGATGTCTTCAGGTACCGAAAGATCCGTTTAACCTCTTTGAGGTGCAGTTCGGTAGGCTTTGCCTGAAACCGTGCTAATAAGCAAACAGTAAAATGAATATCTGGTCGACTAGCAGTGAGGTACATGAGAGAACCAATCATGCTCCGAGATCAATAGGTTTCCCAAACAAATCGGCTCCAATTTTTGGTGAAGTTACCATTGGTGTTCCGACCGAGTCACAATTATCCATACCATGATTTTTCAAAATCTCAGTTGTGTATTTAGCTTGATTTATAAAAATTCCACGAGGGGACTGATGTATTTGTAAACCAAGAAAGAATTTTAGTTCCCCCATCATGGACATTTCAAATTTGCTTTTCATGAGATTTTCAAAATGTTTTGAAAGATTCAGATTAGTGGACCCAAAGATGATGTCGTCCACGTAAATCTGAACAATCAAAAGATCAATTTTGCATTTTTGTGTAAACAAGGTAGGATCAACTGTGCCTTTGGTGAAATTGTTTTGGATAAGGAAAGAGGAAAGTTCGTCATACCACGCTCTCGGAGCTTGTTTCAAACCATAGATTGCCTTTTTGAGTTTGTAGACGTAGTCTGGATGTTCCAAGTCGATGAAGCCTTCTGGCTGACTCACATACACTTCTTCTTTCAGAGTTCCATTCAAGAACGCGGTCTTAATGTCCATCTGATAAACCGTGATGTTTTTGTGAGCTGCATAGGCTAAGAATAACCTGACTGCTTCTAGTCTAGCTACCGGTGCGAATGACTTTTCAAAGTCTATCCCTTCCTCTTGTCTGTATCCTTTGGCCACAAGGCGAGCTTTGTTGCGAATTACAGTCATTTCATCATCCCGTTTGTTCTTCCATAACCATTTAAGATCAATGACGCGAATGTCAATGGGTCTTGGAACCATTTCCCAAGATTCATGAAGACGGTATTGGAGAAGTTCCTCCTGCATCGCTTCTATCCATGCGGGTTCTGCCATTGCCTCGCGAATGTTCTTTGGCTCTATATTTCTAATTGAGCAAAGGTAAATGCACAAGTCGCAATCGGTGGCAAGTTGACTCTCGTCTGAATTGGCCTTGAAGGTTCACCAATAACTTGTTCAATTGGGTGGTCTTTAGTCCACTTCAGAGTAGAAGGATACCGTTGGTTAAACGTATGCGAGTTAGATGGTTCTCGTAAGCTTGAGGAAGATTCAGCTGATTCCGTAGCAAACAGGTTTTCAAATAAGTCTTCATCTAACGTTGCATCGTTTTGGTTTTGGTTTTGCTCATCAACTGCTGGTAGAACGGGTGCAATAGCTGGAGTAGATGTAGATGATGTTGATGGAGTTGGTGCATTGTTTTCAACCGTTGTAGATGCATCTTCTGTTGGTGGTGGAGGATGATTTTGAGCGGGTACAGCGGAATGATGGTTTGATGCATTTGTCGAAGTTCCACCATAGTATTTATCGAACATTAACTCGAAGAAATTCTCCCATTCTTGTTCTTTAGGATTGTCAAACGAAGTTGATTGAGCTCTTTGAGGTACGAGACCTGAACTGATGTGTCCAGAAGTCTGCTGGTTTAGTGCGGGTTCTAGAGCGAGTCTCTTAGAAGCCATATGTGAAAGTTCATCAAACTTCACATTCATCGTCTCCATGATCCTCCTAGTTCTTCTGTTATACACCTTGAATGCCCTCGAGTTATCTGAATATCCAATGAAGATTCCAATATCACCTTTAGCTTTCAATTTACCTAGATCTTCTCTGTCGTTCGTCGGATAGCACAAAGCGCCAAACACGTGAAAATAAGAGATATCAGGTTTTCTGTTGTTCACTATTTCATATGGGGTTTTATTGAATCTTGGATGGATTAGGGATCGGTTCTGAGTGAAACAAGCAGTGGCAACAGCATCAGCCCATAGAAATAACGGTGCACTAGAATAGATTAGCATTGTGCGAGCAGCTTCCACAAGAGTTCTATTTCTTCTTTCAACTACCCCATTTTGCTGTGGAGTTCTAACTGCTGATGTTTGATGAGTAATTCCAGCATCTTCAAAATAAGCTCTTAACTCCTGATTTGTGAATTCAGTGCCATTATCTGTTCTTACAACCCTTACTGGAGTTTGAAGAAGTACTTGAATGCGTTTCAGAAAGGTGATGATGATGCCTGGTGCTTCGTCTTTTTACCTCAGAAACTTAACCCATGTATATCTTGAATAATCATCGACGATAACAAGAATATACTTTTTCCCATTAATGTTTTCAACTCTCATTGAGCCACATAAGTCCATGTGCAACATATGCAACCTTGCTTCCGAACTAGGTACGGTTTTGGGTTTATATGATGCTCTTTTGCTTTTTCCTTGTTTGCATGATGGACATAGTTGATCCTTGGTGTATTTGAACTTTGGAAGTCCATTGACGATGTTGTCTTTGGCAAGATTGTTGATGGTGTCAAAATTGAGATTGGATAACCTTCTATGCCACAACCAGGACTGTGTTCCAGATGCTCATGTCATAAGACATATTGGTGATGAAGAGGCCATTTGATTGATGTCGATAGCATACAAGTTTGTATCACGATTCCCAGTTAAGAGATCAGTGCCATCCAAGTGTCTAACGAAGCAAGCATTTCTCCTAAAAGCAACCTCTAAATCTGCATCACAGAACTGCCCGACTGAGAACAAATTATGTCCCAACCCTTGGACATAGTAAACCCGAGTGATCAAATAATTTCCAAAAGGTAGATCTCCATAACCCATGATAGCTGCTAAATGATCATTTCCGAAACGTACGGTTCCCATGAATTTCTAGACGAAATTGATCAGCAGCTTTAGATTCCCGGTCATGTGCTTGGAGCAACCCGAGTCGATAATCCAAAGACATATTTCGATAACCTGCCAATAACAGAAGAAGAAGATTTTGGAAACCGTTTTGATTTTGGTTCCTTTGGGTTAGAGGTAAAATCCTGATCACACTCATAGAAGTCATCTATTGGTAAGACAGGTTCATCACTCATTCTACCATTCTGGAGTGTGAAAGTTCTACCCGTGGGTTTCCAAATGCCATCCCTAAAGTAAACATTATGCTCCCTATCAGTAGTGTAAAGCCTAAGTCTCGCGACTAGTCTTCCTATTCGTTTGGCATAAGTTCTTTTAGGAACATTCTTCTTAACAGGCTTAACAATCTCATTCTTAGAAACACAATCATCATGAACATTAGTTAAAGATTTCTTGCAAGTTAAACAAACAGATTCAACAAATTCATTAAACTTAGCAGATTTCATAGGTTCATTACATTCAGATGAAATGTCTTTCTTATTACAAAGCGGTAAATTCCTAGGGTGTTCTTCTACTTTCTTCTCTTTATTCAAGCTACTACTCCTAGAGGCAGTCGAGACTCTATTGTTCCATGTATTGCTCTTAGGCTTTAGTCTGCTGCTCCTAGAGGTGCTTTCTTGTCCTGTAGAAGGTAAGGCACACACATTAGGATTCACATTTTTATGAAGGGAGGTGGTTTCAGCTTTCCTAGTCTCTTTAGAGTGCTTTTCTAAACTTATGTCGTTTGTTCCATATGTTTTAGATGTGGAGGCAGACGCATTAGTGGTACTCATCTTAAAAAGGCCAGGTGCTAAAACTTTTGGTTTCTCGATAACCGCTTTTCCTTTATCAACATTTTGTTTAGGCAAGGCAGGTGGAGTGACTGGTTTTGATGAAACATTTTTCTCATTGACCTTTGGAGGAGGCATAGAAACAGACATTTTTGGTTTGGAAACCGGTTTGGGAACATTTGCTTTCTCCGCAGTCAATGGTTTTGTAATCTTAGTATCCACTGCATTTCCTTTTTGATATTCCAGCTGAGCCCTCAAAAGATCATTTTTCACTTTCATGTCATTGTAGGCACACTCATACGACAATTTGTCATACTTGCATTCCTCAGTTTTTCGATCAAGTTGTTTAAAATATGAGACATTTTCTTTTTCAAGTTTTTCAAGAGCTTTTTCATATTTTGAAACAATTTCGGAGGTCTCAGACTGGAGTCTTTCATGATCTTCAACAAAATATGTTTGCAAAATGATGGACATAATATCAGTAGTCAGAACATCTTCGAAGAGAGAATCATTTAAAATTTCCAAAACTTTGATTTGTTCAACACAGTCATTAGCTTGCTTTACCATGGATTTATGGTCCTTGACAAAGTCAACTGTTTCTTTCAAAAAACGCTTGTTCAAAATGAATTACCCTTGCACTGATGGCATTCAGCTGAGGGGCAATTTAAGTTTCAAAGTACTTTTTATTTTCATTATCAAAACTATTAAACCAGATGTTTGTTGAAATATTGGTTTTAGTTTTAACAGTGTCTTGAAGATCCATAATTCTAGTTTTCACATTTTCTAAAATACTTCTCGCATCACTTGTGTTAAAAGGATTGTTTGAAGATATTTGTTCAATGTTCGAAAGAGAATTTGAGACAACAATTGGTTTTGAAACAGATTTTGAAACAGGTGTTGACTCTTTGTTTGAAACACTTGGTGTGATGGAAAACTTTGACTTTTCTTTTTGATTAACAAAAGTAATTCCGTTAATTTTGTTCCATTTGTTATAATCAATAGGTTTGATTTCCGAATTCTTTTGTTTCATTTTTGATCTACTCCTCAGATAGTTCTAACGTTTCAAGAGAATCACGAACAATTATGGGTTTTTGCAAAACATTTCCATTGTTTAACACATTCTGAGATTTCTGAGCTTTCTTGAGGAACGAAGAAGGGTCGTTACCAAGTGCCATTCTATTATTAGTATGAAAACGCGGATTTACTTGATTAGAAAGCATCTTGATTGTTTGAGCAGAATGACCCGTTTTGAGAAGCAAATTTTCCAAAGTTTGGATTTTTTCATTTTTATCAAGAATTTCATCAAGAAGACAATCTTCTCGTTTTGAAAAATCAGTAATTAACTGCTTCTTCTCTTTTTCAAGATTAGAAAACATTTCTTTTTGTTTAGAAAGTTGGTTATTTAAATCAGAAATTTCCTTGTTTAAAGATTTAATTTTCAAGTTCAAATTCACATCGAGTGTGTTGTACTTGATTTGCAATAGTTGTTCTTTAGAAACCAAATTTCGATAACCAATTTCTAATTTTGATTCTTTGTTTTTCTGAAATTCAAAGGCTTTTGCGTTCTCCTTGTAACTCTCAAGCTCAGCGGTCAATTTGGCATTCGCGGCCTTAACTTCGCGATTGACCGTTTTAACTTTCTCAATTTCAATGCCACAGTTATTGATTAATGATTCAAAATAAGCACGTGTTTCCTCATCAGTCTCAGTATTTTGTGCCATACAGTCTCCACTAGGATCCACATCTGGAGTCTCAGAGTTAGTATTGCTACAACTCGGATTGTCCAGGTATGCATCATAAGTAGGTGCTGATGTCACAGAATGTTGTTCGTCATGAGTAAACACATCAAATATGACATTGTTTTAGCATGGATCAGTGATTGGTACCTCAGATACTGCGTTGGTGTCATAGACAGGAGGTGCGTCAGAATCAGTGTCGTACTTAGTCTCCTGAAGATTTGCCATGAAGATGCAGTTTGCATTGAGTTCCTCGAGGTCTTCCAAATCATCCATAATAGCCATGAAGTCATGTTCCTCAGCACTCAATTGAAGTCCAGATTGTTCCTTTTGTACCAACATGATAGCTTTCTGAAGATACGCAAGATCCTTCTTTTTCGGCTTAGTTGGACAATTCCTTGCCATGTGACCCAATCCTTGACAGTTATAACACGTAACCTGATTACCCTGATTCACATTTCCATAATTCCCAACGACTGGAGCTGCAACATTCCCATTCTGATTACCCACTGCTCTATTCCCAACATTCTGACCCAACTGATTACCCTGATTCGGAACCTCTTGATTACCCATGCGAAATCCAGTAGCATATCCTTGTGGGTTCGCAATAACTCCAACCATTTGTCTTTGATTACCCATGTTCACACCCGGCTGTGCAATTTGCCTATTGCGAGTGTTTGATGAAATCCTTTGGTTGTTGTTAGTTGGTGTGGAATAGCGACCTCTGAATGCTTTACCCAAGAATGCAAATGCTTGCGACAAAGCTTCTTCTGGTTCCATTTCAAGATCAGTGATTCCTTGTTCCTGGTAATGTTGTTGTTCAGGTGGATAGTTCTGTTGTTGAGGGATGTATTGCTGCAAGTTGTTGTTAGTGGAAGATGATGAAGCTTGTTGTTGTGTATTCACTGGAGTTTGAGTCTTTGCAATGAGTGCCAATGGATCATGATTCTTTGCTAATCTTTCTTGTCTGACTTCATTCACTTCATTTTGGTTTTGTTTCAGAAAATCGTTGAGTTGATCAAAGTTCACTTGAAGTAAGTCTTTTGTTTGGTTGACAATAGTGACATATCGTCCCCATTCTTCTGGTAGATTGTTCAAGAACTTGATGTTGCTCACGATAGTTCTGGGTGTCAACTTGTTTCTGATAAGCTCATTCATTAATGTGCAGAACCTTCCATAGTAGGATTCAATGGATTCTCCTGGAGTAGATGTAAACTTCTCACAAGCAGTTAGCAACTTGTTCTCTGTGTCTTGTTGACCAATTTCAGTTCCATGACAAAGTCGTCTAACTTGTTCCCACATATCGAAAGCAGTTTCACAACTGTCTATAGCAGCAAAGATGTCTCTTGGTAAACCCAGTTGGACAATATGAATTGCCATGTCATCTGCTTCGACTTGCTTCTGATCCTCTTCAGAGTATTCCGATTCTTTTTGAAGACGAAAAAATGGTGGGACGGGAGGTGTTGCATCAACATTTCCAGGGTCTTGGACTTGTCGAGGTATGAAGGGTCCATCCTGAATGGATTTGATCATCAATTTTCCATTTGGTTTTGTCTTGATGTAACGAAGCATTCGACTTGTCCATTGAAGATAACCACTTTTTTCCAACATAGGAGGACGGTTTTCGTCACCGGCTGCATGAATGTCTTGTTGAGTTGCCATTGATGAAGGTATGATATGATAAAGTTGATGTAGGATCGATTCAACGATAAAGGAGTTGTGTTGGATGTAGACTAAGCTCGTTTGTTGTAGTGAAAATTTGCTCTAAAAACATAAAAACCTCAATAACTTCTGTTCGGAGCGTTTTTAGGACTTGAAGGTTGATTTAGTTTATTCGGCGGTCTATTATCCTTGTTCTTATGGTCGTTTTGATGGGTAGATCGCTGAAAACGGAGTTACGGTTCAAAAGTTATAGCCGTTTAAAGTTTTGCTCAAAATCTTACTCGTAAACCAGTACTTAAGCGTAGAAATGCGTATGCGTAGGATTCTTTAAGCGTAAACAGTATCTTACGCGTAAACTTAAGGCTTAGGCGTAAACAAAAATGCTTTAGGCGTAGAAATCTTATGCGTAAGTGGAACTTATGCGTAGATTGTTACGCGTAGGCGTTTATGCTTATGCGTAAACTTAGGTTTAGAACCAAAAATCCTTTACACTGTCACAGCGTAAAAGATATCCACAAGTCGAAGTGTTCCACACACTTATCCAAGTGAGGGAAGCACTGAGTAACCTTTGATGCTCGAAGATTCTTAGCCAAAAAGTTATGCGTAGAAAAAGGGTTTCGACTTTCTTACGCGTAAAACTAGGGTTTTGACCTACGCGTAAAAAATTTCCAACGATTCAAACAATTTCGCTTGCACAAACAGCCTTAAAAACACTCCAATAACACAAATCTTTTGACCTTTTTCACCCAAAGTGCTTAGAAAGCTTACGCGTAGAAACGTACACGTCAATAAACACGAGTTTAAAACTGATGTAAAACACGTAAAGCTTCAAACTTTTTTCCAAAACTAGACTCTTTAACACTAAAGGAACCTCAAACCACAAGAATCTTGAAGATTTTAGTGCAAAAAATAAAGTTTTAAGCGTGACAAATATGAGTACCGAGAGCTTACGCGTAGAATACAAACAACAAAAAAACTTCAACCAACCACTCCTAAATCATTTTTAGGCGATTGATACCAATTGTAGGACCTTACTTTTATCAACCTTACGCGTATACCACCCTTCACAAGATGAACACACGTAAAACCAAACACACGTTATGCGTATAAGATGAAGAAAGAAAGATGAGAAAGATTGGTGACTTGATGTTAGAACCGTGTATGATATGCGTAGAAAGATGAACACAAGATGTTATATTGCTCCAAAGAAAACACACACACACACACACTCAAGCACACCCCTCAAATGAGACTTTGAGGGGTTTATATAGTCCAAGGGACTTGATGCTCTAAAAGGCTTTCCATGGGTCGTTTGGGCTTGGGTTGGATTACATCATACATAAGGCTAGCTTAACTTAACTTATAACCAATTAGCTTAGCCCAAGTCTACGAGCCCGTTGACTATTCTATCACGATATCTAACACATGTTACAAAGTTCCTAATCGTGAATGACCATCACTTCTAATAAAACAATTAAGGCTAACAATAGCATGTCTCTCATTCTGAAGAAGGAATGCATAAAGTTGCTCATAGTTGGTGTTCTTCAATCCTTTGGTTAGCTTGACAGAGGTGACAAACTTATGCCATTCGGGATTCATGTTGTTCACAAACTTTGAGTTTAGTTGAATGTTTGCCATGGTCATTTTGATGTTCCTCATATCATTCACAAGCTTGTGGAATCTCACGTAATACTCATAGACACTTTCTTCTGGCTTCATTTTGAAGTGCTCAAACTCATCATACAGTTGTGATTCTATGTCTTCCTTGGTTAATTCAGAACCTGAGAGAAGCATTTTGACATTATCCGAAACTGCCTTGGCTTCAGTGTTGTGATTGATAAGCTTGTAGATATCTTTTGGAAGACCCTGAAGAATAATGTTAGAAGCCCTAATGTCAGCATCGAATCTCTTTTTCTCCTTATCACTGAGCTCATCATATATCTTTGGTCTGTCCATTCCATATATCATTGTTCCATCTGCAGCAGTATCAATTAAGTCTCTTGTAGTCTCAACCTGATAAGGTCCTTCATCAATGGATTTGAGAATGTTGACCCCATTTTCCTTTCCAAGACAGTACAATCGAATTCGTTGAGCCCATGAGTCATAATCAGTTCTGTCAAGCATAGGTGGACGAGTATCTGATCCAGCTGCTTGACTGTCCTCAGCTACAGAAGAAACGATAGTAGGTACGATGTTTGACATGATTATAAGCTCTACGGGATTTTACTATTCCTTAATTTAAACCGGGAAATTGATTCTTTCACGGGATTTTTCTAAACCAAAAGAACAACCGTAAGAATGTAGCATGAAGAAGTAACAAGACTTAATAGACAAGCAGCTAAACAATCAACTCGCTTAGTTATCAACTCGCAAGCCACCCAACTCGCTTAAAGAAACAAGTCGCTTAAAGAACCAACTCGCTTAATGAACCAAGTCGCTTAAGGAATCAACTCGCTTAATAGCTAAGTCTCATATAGAGACAACTCGCTAAATAGCAAGTCGCAAACAGACACAACTCGCTTAACCACCAAGTCGCTTAAACTAACTCGCTAGCTATACAACTCGCTTAATAGCCAAGTCGCTTTAGAACTCAAGTCACTTAAAGAAACAACTCGCTTAGAACCCAAGTCGCTTAAAGAAACAACTCGCTTAGAACCCAAGTCGCATAAAAAGTCAACTCGCTAAATAGCCAAGTCGCATATACCAACTCGCATCCAGTAACAAAGTAACTCGCTTCGAAGAAACAAAAGTCCGAGACTCAACTCGCTTTGTACAAAGTTCACAAATAACCACTTTATCAATAAAAAACAACCAAACCACAATGATTTAAGCCTTCCAATTCAAAACATAAACACATATGATGATCCTAAACACAAAAGTACAAGCAAAATTTAAACTTTAACACTAGAATTTGTCCAAATGATTCAAACTCTCCTAAACACTTAATACCCCAACAACCTTATGAAATCCACCAAAACAAAGAGCATGAAAGATGATTGATCAAACCATGGCTCTTGATACCAATTGTAAGATATAGGATTTCACAATTACACTAAACCATAATCACATGGGGCGTTCAAGTATGTTTAGAGAGAGAAAGTTCTAGAGAGAGAAAGAGAAGAGAGTTGGGAACTATGTGAAACAAAGAAAAATGGTATTGAAGCTCCAACCCTCTACCTTGGGAGGTAGAGGGTATTTATAGTGTCTTACAAATAGACGCCACCTACGGGCTGTGGATCAGGCATACAGTGGGTAAAGACCCGTCCGTCCTCCACGGTGTTACATAACAAACTACTTGCTAACATAACTTGACTACGACTACGAGCTTTCTAATGAATACATATACTTGAGGTGACCGACTCTTTAACGACTGAATTTTCTAATTCCTAACAGTTACCGGCTTTAACACCATCTAGTATTGTATCTAAGGTGTTCGTACTCATTCTAGCAATTTTAGAATCTAGATGATCAACTAGTGTTTGAAGTTGAATGCAAAGTTCACATTCACCACTTGCTATTTTACCCTTTTCTAAACGTTTTAGTTTTTCTTTTAATTCTATGACTTCTTTATCTAAACGTTGGTTTTGACTCTTTAAAAGCTTATTTTTGTTAATTAGTTTTAAGCTAATGTTGCATAGTTTGTCATATTCATTATGCAAAGAGTCGTCCTCAAGTGATGAACTACTATAGTATTCATGACATACCTCGTCATTTGCCATGAGACAAATTTCTTCGTCCTCCTCGTCGCTCATTCCCCACATGCCGCTCACGGACGCTTTTTGATCATCTCGTTTGGGACACTTACTAATAAAGTGGTTTGGGTCCCCACATTTAAAGCAAGTACGATCATCCTTTGGCTTCTCGTCCTCTTTGCTTTTCTGAATGCCTTTCTTATCGTCATATGGTTGTTTGACGTATCTTCCCTTTCTTCTAAAGAACTTTTTAAAGTCCCTTACCGCCAAAGCGTACTCCTCGTCGTCACTACTCGAAGAGGAGTTCTCTTCATCGCTTGAAGCCTTTTTGGCTTTAAGGGCAAGAGATTTGTGTTTCTCTTTTACCTTTGAGGCTTCGGAGTCTTTGGCAAGGACAAGCTCGTAGACTTTTAGGTTGCCTATGAGTTCATCGAGGGTAAGGATTGTCAAATTTTTTGACTCTTCGGTCACCGTCACCTTGGATCTCCACTTCGATGGAAGTGCCCTTAGATATCTCCTAACATGGTTACGGCTAGAAAAAGATTCATCAAGTGCTTGTAAAGATGTAATAATAGTATTAAAGTTAGCAAATGAATGATCTATAGTTTCCTCATCCGATAGTGAAAATTGTTCATATTGTTGAACAAATAAATTAATTTTATTATTTTTAACTTGTTGGTTGCCTTGATGAGTTACAACTAAAGAAGTCCAAATTTCTTTAGAGGTTTTAAGCATAGAAATTCTTTCAAATTCCTTTTTCGGTAAAGCATTATATAAAACCATTTTTGCTTCACTATTTTTAGAAAGCTTTTTCTTTAATTCGTCATTTAGTTTATCATGAGGTATGTTAACTACATTTCCTTTATCATCTTTTGAGGTAGCCTCAAAATCGCCTTCAACAATAATGTACCAAAGATCAATATCTTTAGATTTCACATATGTTTCAAATCTATTTTTCCAATATATAAAACCATTAGTTTCAAGTAGTGGTGGTCGTTGCATAGATTGCCCTTCCTTATAATTTTCAGAACCCATAGTGATCGAAAAGTTTTTAAAATACAATTTTACTTTAAAACTTTTATAAACTTAGCTCTTGATGCCAATTGTGGAAAACTAGAAGGGGGGGTTGAATAGTTTTGCCGGTTTTACGTTAGTTTTAAAAACTTTAGATTCGTTAATATGTGAGATCTTATGGATGAAGGGAAAGTATAGATCTAATGATAAAGCTAGTAAATAAAGTAAAGCGAAGGGAAAGAAAAGACACAACCGATGTATAGTGGTTCGGCTACAAGGACACCTTCCTTGCCCTACTCCACTCCCCGAGTCACCTACTCGAGAGTTCAAGCACTATGTCAACAAACTCCTTCACTTGGCGGAGAAGCCTTCACAACGTTGCTTACACTTTTTTCGGTACAAAGCTAGGTACCGAGTCCGTAACACGGTGGACCAAACCAACACGACTATTACACAACAAACATTTGAAATATCAAATACAAGATCTTTGCTACAGAAATCTTGCGAAGTGACAAATCAATCAAGGACCCCTTTCTTGAATGACTTGTAGAATGCTCGTGATCTCGCCTTAGAGAAGGACCTATATGAGGATCACAATAGAAAGAAAGAAGAACAACTCTCTAGATCAAGTGATCTATATGTTAGAAGAGAATGAGAGTGTTTGAGAGATTTAGTAAGAAGAGGGGTGAGTTAGAATGAAGAAATGGCTCTCTATTTATAGGCAAAAATCTTCACTGTTCTCCGGATCCCACGGATCCCTTGCACTTGGGATCCGTCTAGTGTAATCCTAGGGATCCGTGGAACGCTCCTCTTTGCCCATGGGTTTTTTGGTTATGGGTCATGGGTTATGGGTTGGTCCATGGGTTTTCTTTAGATTCAATGTATCTAAGTATACATTGTATCTAGCCAACTTGGGTATGGGTTAAGATCCATGGGTTATGGTCCATGGGTTATGGTTTTTACCCATCCTAATAAACTATTACAACAAATGCTTAATTACTACATTTTTGTATTTAAATGGCTATATGTAAATGCTTTACAAAAATAACATGTATTCTTATAATTATACTTAAGATAACATTATATTTGTTATCAACAAAACACAAAGAGATCGCAAAATATTAATAAACGTTTTTATGGTTTATTTGCTGACAGTGTGACTGCATCACTAGAAGCCCGAGATGCTAACATGGACAATAGAAACCCTGAGCCGAGAGAAATTCCTATAGCGAAGAAGAGTAGCTACAAAGAGTTCATGAGCTGCCAACCTTTCAATTTCAAAGGTACAGAAGGCGTTGTTGGACTAATTTGCTGGTTCGAACGGAGTGAATCAGTATTATCTCATAGTAACTATATTGAAGATTGCAAAGTGAATTTTCTACCGGTACTCTTATAGAAGAGGCTCTATCCTGGTGGAACTTATTTTCCCAACCTATAGGAATTGAGGAGGTTTATAAAGTCACCTGGACTGAGTTTAAGAATCTTCTGATTAAGAAGTACTGTTCCTGAACCGAGATTAAGAAGATGGAAGTTGAATTTTACAATCTGATTGTAAAAGGAAATGATCTCAAAACTTACATCAAGAGATTTCAGGAATTGGCAACTTTGTGTCCTACAATGGTGCCAACTACTGAGAAACTCATGGAAGCCTTTATCGGAGGATTGCCTCAGAGTATTGAGGGATATGTTACCGCTTCAAAGCCCCATACTTTGGAGGATGCCATTAACATAGCCTAGAGGCTAATGGATCAGGTAACAAAGTACAACTCTATGTAAGAAACCGATAGTCACAAATGAAAGTTTGATGATAGAGGAAATACCACCAACAACGACGTCTATCCCATTGACCACAACAACAATAACCACTCTAACAATTCCAATAATAACAACCGTAACAGCAGATACACTGGAAACCTTCCCTTGTGTAAAAGAAGCACCCTGCATCACCTAGGACCTTGCATGATCCGGTGTCAGATTTGCCACTAGATAGGTCATCAGACCAGGAACTACATAAACAAAGGGCTAACCGCTGGAAGAAACTGAAACGAAGCCATAAGAATGATAAGATCGAGTTTGTGATAACTATTCCAATCTATTTCCTATCTATTCTACTCTTTCTTTCAGCTAAATCTCGGGACAAGATTTTCTCTTAGGGGGTAAGACTATAACAACCTGTAATTTTCCTCAATGGTATTTCCTCTACGATATCTATATAAGGTATTCTCACGGTAAATATTTTACTTTATTTCATCCCCACTGCTTACATAACCCCCTAGACATGCTCACATATCCACCAATGTCAAATATCATGATGTTTACATCATGTAAACCCCTGGTATATCAATTCTAAGTTCTAAACAGCATGTTACTAAGTAATTTATCAATCTAGTATACTATATCTATCATAACACAAAAACAAGCCCTATCCGGTTACGGTTATTTCTAAAACCCTAATTTATTAACAAAACTAGTTTAATTGTGTTCAAGGATTATGTATAAGTTACTTTAGCAACTTTAGAGTATCTTAGTCCCCCTAAATCTTAGTACAACTCCTTAGAGGTTAGGTAAAAGTCTCTTAAGCACAGAACCCTAATTAGTTCATTTAGGCCCCTAAACTAGGTTTAAACCCTCCCGATTCTTTAACATAAGTTACCACCACATAGTACAAGACTTTTAAGAATTAATCTCAGTCACTAATCACTCACTAGACCCTAATCTAAGTACTAATCCCTAATCTAAAACCCTAATCCTAAACCTAACCCTAAACCTAGATTAATCCTAAAACTAAGCCTAAACTAATACCTTAAGCACCTCAATCTATCACCCTAGCAGCTTACCTCATCCTTTTCATCCCAAGCAAGTACCTTACACCACCTACTTGTCACCTAGTACACTATATGGCTAAACCACCACCACTAGCCCACTAGCTACCACCCTAGGCTACTCCATATCTTCCATTAGACACTAGTAGCTGTCCTTAGTCACCTCCCCCCACCCTCTCACCATCACACCACCCCATGCTTGGCCAACAAGCCAAACAAGGCCTATATAAGGCTTGTTACCCGCATTTCTTTCAAACCATCCCTTCCAACTTCTCTACCTCCAATAATCTAGTTCTAGTAGTAGTATAAAAGTCCTAGGAAGCTAAGAAGTCGAGATAGCTAAGCCTTCAAGACTTTTCAAAGTAAATACGTAACCCTAAACCCTCGCTAGCACCACTTCTAGCTCATGTAAGCCTCTAAACTAGTTCCATAATCTTTACTTTTGTACTATAATAGTTATTAAATGTATTAGATCACATTAGAACCCTTGAATGAGCCTTGATCCTTGAAACTTGTTAGTTTTCTTTTTAAAACCCTAATATGAGTCGAATTCATGTTTTTATAGTATAAGCCCTTGTCATAAGCTATAAGCTAGTTTAAGCTACTTGTATAAGCTTATAATAATAAGAAATAAGCTATAAACCTCTTTTGTGTCATAAACCGATACTTTGCGTGGTTTTTGGACTAGTTACGTAACGCTTTCCATGCATAGGGGTACATATTGTAACTTTTGAAAACTATTAAGTTAAAGGGTTTTTTTTTTGCCATTTCTCTAAACATATAAGTATAAGGGCCTATTTTGTAAAGTTTTAAATCTTAAGGATAAGTATATATATAGTTATTTTCATAAAGGACTAATTTCGTAAAAGTTTATAACCTAGGGGTATATTGTGTCAATTTACAAACTTAAGGGTAATAATAAGTTATTTTCTTATAAATAAAACCCTATCTTTTTATATAACAATGTATCAAAATACTAGGGATTTTCATATGAGGGGTTTCATTTGGGTATTCGTTACGACGAGTTTGCTGGGTTTACGATTTAAAGTACCCTGGCTCCTCAAGCATTTATTACATGACCTCTGAATTATGATGGCCCGAACAGTGTTACGTTATATCTAAATATAGGAAATACTTAATTATGAAACATACAAAAACCACCTAAGACTTGACATACACACACTATATAACAACCCGTAAAATTCCGGCTTATTATAAAAATATTTATTACATCAGAAAATTTAAATCAGTTATTTTCTGACAGCTGTCGATATTTAAATTTAAAAACGAGAGGTCATCTCGCTTTCTTAAAAACCCGAAACCGCACACACGATACCTATCACTGAGTATCTATAAGCTTATTGTTGTCTAAGTTAAATTTAAGCATACATAATCTGCTCCAAACCGTCAAGTTTTCTCACGCAAGCCGGTCACTTGTGAATGGCCGACCGTAAGAAACTTAAAACAGCTCAGAAGCAAATGCAATGAAGATCAGGGGAGTATAGTGTTTCCCCGGGTCGTTATGTCCCAGCGAGCTATGCGATGAATCACCAAACGAATAGTGATCGAGAGATTTGAACGGAAAAGGGATTTGATATGATTATAACTACAAACATAGCCTATAATTACAAAGGCTTAAATGCAAATTAAAGGAAATTAAAAAGATAAAATATATTAAATAAACGCTATCACTATTTTCAAAATGATGTTTTTGATTTTATGTTTTTATAAAACTTAATTTAAAAACTACGCGACGTACAAAAGAAAATGTGAAACTTACACAATACTAATCCTAAAAAATATGAAAATGATATTTTTACAAACCTAATGATAAAAGAAACTTTTTAGAAAAAGAAAATTATTTTTAAAACTATTAAATTAATTATTCTTAATTAAAAACTAACTTTAACTATTTAATAATAGCCTAAAATACAAGAAAATATGAAATAAAGCTAGAAAAATAAAATTATGACTTAGAAAAATCTAAAATATCAAAAGAGAATTTTCAAAACTATTTTTGTAATTTTCTGATTATTTTTCTATTTTCTACTAATTTAAAACTATTTAAATCTAATTTAAATTGTAAAAAATACCAAATAAAAGGGGAAAAATAAGGAAAAATCTTTTTTATGCTTTTCATATTTTTCTTAAACTGGGAAAATTGAAAAATTATTTTTTGGAACTTTTTCTTAATTATTTGCAATAAAAGCTATTTAAAAGTGACTAAAAACTATTTTAAATAGAGAAAAATACCAAACAGTGACTAAAAATTATGAAAAACTCAGGAAAATTCTAAAATATTAATCTAAATCTATGAAAAATAAGAAATCTATAGCTTATGTGTAAGATATGAGAGCTGTAGTGCAAACTGATATGAAATAAGCTAAGGAAAATAAGCTAAATAGTGAAATAAGCTACCAAACAGTAACTGAAGCTAATTATTACTAAAATAAGCTAATTCCAACTGGTTCCTCCTAATTCTAACAAGCTACAAGCCCTGTTTAATTATTTAAGCAAACTAACTAGTCTAGCCAAACAGTTTCTAACCCCTAGGTTTGAGCTTATGCACAGGCTTTTCAAAAGATCTAAGGTGCAATCCAGATAAGCAGTCCTTAAGACCACCTAGCAAGCTATAACTAAGCCAATTCTCAGGCTCTAACTCTTTGAAATGAGTCCAAAGCAAAGTCTGCAAGTTTGCCTGATTCACACTCAATTCTGCTGAGTGTGAACAGGGGAAGTGCAGCTGATTTGAACAGCTTATTTGAAGATTTAAACGACTTGATAATATTTGACAAAAAGCAGTTTCCAATACTTGACCAATTGAATTTTGATTATCCAAAATTTGAAACACTTAAACTCAAAGATGAATCAGAGATTGATTCACAAAGTTTGGTGAAAAACTGAATTGACAGATTTGACTTTTGTAAAACAGATTTGAAAATTTGACTTTGTTGAGTTTTGATTCTAATTCATGAACTGAGATTAATGTTTTTAGCTAAAACAAAGTTACCAAAAGCTAGATTTTTAAATTCTAAACCTAAATCTGGCTTGTGATCTTCAAAATTCCAACAGATACACAGATATGAACTGATCTAAAGCAATTTTGACTATTTGATGAATACTGCTATAACAAAGACTTGAGATCACTATCAATAACCTACATAAGCATGTATCTACTACTTAGAACTGATTAACCAACCTTCAACACAGATTTGTAAGCAAATCCAAACACTACTGTCTAACTTATTTTTTGAACTAAAAAACAGTTTATAACTAGATTATGCTAAACTGACATTAAACAAAGATCAATCAATACTAATTATCACTAAACTCAGATGCAAACAACCGATTCAAACAGTAAATGTATACAAGTAAATTTAAGCACTTACAAATTTCCTAGCCACTATGGCTTGCAATCATGAAACAGTGAACCTCTAACCTAATAAACCCCTAACCTACTCCAATTCCAGCTCAAATTCAACCCAAATCCATTTCTGCTTCAACCCATTTCCATTTCCAAGTCCAAATGAACCCTGTTTGACTTTTGTTGACCAAAATCCAATATTACTTGAAACTGAAATGTGAGCTTACAGCAAGCTTTAATAAGCTTGTAGAAGCTTGTTTGAGCTGAAAACTAAGCTAATAAAACCTTTGATATAGGAGTTTGAGAATGGAAATTTCAACAGTGAACATAAAAATATAAAACTTGAATGAAGTCTTGAATTAACACTTGAATTGAACTTATATTGATGAAATAACTTGAGTTTCAGTACATGGATACAAAAGATAACAACTTAAAGCTTAATTTAAAACATAATTATGAAAACGACATACATATGGAAAATTTAACTAAGTGCTCCTCTCTTCCTCCTCTCTTCTTCCTCTTTTATACACCAAACTTCTTTCTCTCACTACTCTGAGTGCTTCCCAGCAATAATCTGACCCATAGGATAGCTAGAATAGATCTTGGCCGTTTAATTGGTTTTGGCGCCAAAACTTGTACAAGCCAGTTGGGACAGGGGAGGGGTGCATTAAATGCATTCTTGGAGGTTGTTGAGGTGGGGGGAACAAGGATGGAGTAGGGTGGCTGGAGGTGAGGGGGAGGGGACATGGTGGTCGGGGAAGACAGGAAAAGGGAGGGTGGTTTGGCGGTTTATTTAAACCGTGGGTGGTTTCGGGTAAACGGGTTGGGTTTGGATATTGGACCGGGTTGGATATAACGGGTGTTGGGCATATATTGGGCTTGGATTTATTATGGAACCAAATTAGTAGCTTAGGGACCATTTGTGTACAATTCTAATCTCCAGGGACCAAAACTATAACTTCTGAAAATGTAGTCCAAGGGTTGGTCTTGCCAATCTCAAATAATATAAGGACCATTTTTGCCAATTGTGAAATTCCAAGGACTAAACATGACAATTCTGAAAATCCAGGGACCAAAACTGTAATTTCTCAAAACTTTTGGACTTTTCACCAAAGGACTAATTATGACAAGTTATGATTTAAAAAGGACCTTTGGTGACTTTTCTTTTTAAAATAAGTGCCTAGGGACTGATTTTGACAATTTTTGAAACTTGGGGGACTGAAACTGCCAAATATGCAAACTTAGCTCATTTTTCATCTGATTTTAAACATTTTGCATTTGAAACATATAAAATGCAATTTTGGAATATTTTCAGTATTTTGATGCATTTCTGAGCATTTTTAAACGTTTTGCAGTTCAGATTTAACCAAAAATGATGAGTATTTACACACTCATCAATAAGCTTAAACTGTTGTTTTGGGAAGTTATCCCGCACACTACAGCACGCAGTAACCCAAAGAACTAAAAATAAATACTAAGATAAGTAAAATATACACTTTTTATCATTCATTGATAATCTAAGAAAGAAAACGAGAGGTTATCTCGTGAACTCAGAAAAATACGGCACCGCACGCATACCGACACCAATTAAATAACGGCAAAACATTAATAATCAAATCTCTAAGTAATATTGATGCCATATTGTTACCCTTGCCAAAACGTTTCTAAAAATATAACTTTTATATTTTTCGGATACCGGGAAGGTACATTTACAAACAAACTCGACAAAACACGGAGTACAAGTTATACAATATATTATAATAAAACAAAAGAGATAAAATTTACTACCCCTATTTCCCACGCCCCAGCTTCTAGCCTAAACCTATATGTTCCCCTTCTTTTTCCTCTGGTCGACACAAACAAAGGAAACAAACACAAAAATAGAGGTCGCATCTCCTTTTGGGATTCAACCCACATATCCACCATGTCTCCCTTCCATAAACAACCACCTATTCACCTAGACCTCACATGATTTTTGAGGCGTGGATGTGGAGAAAAAGACTTATGCCAAGGATGGTTACCACCTACAAACAAGGTCAAGAAGGGCTAGTTTCCTCTTTCCACAATCCCATCTATAAAAGGGTAGCAATTAATCACAGTTTCATCATCATTCATCAAAGATCTGAAAATAAGGGTTTCTATAAATCAAGGGGGTTTTTGAAATTGAGTTGGGGGGTTTTGTAATTAAGTGCATAAGGAAGCTATCCCAGGTGTTAATTGTTCCAATTCATCTCGAGTCCCCTCCGATTGAGCTGGTGGTTTTCGGTTTTTCTACCCTTCGACCCACCAATTTGTTTCTTGTATGGACATGTCCCATATTCCTTTCTATTTAATTGTAAATTCACACTTACTGGATTCGAATTTATAATTTTTCTTTATATACTTATAAATCGATTCATGAAATATTATTGGATGTTGTTGTTGTTGTTGTTCTAAAATGTGGCAAACTAATAAGCTACCAACAAAAATTAGATCTATATTAGCTCATGAAATGGAAGTACTTATTTTCATCTTGCTTATGTTATTGACTTATTGTGTACGGTTTATGTTTGTTTTTTTTTAAAAGTCGAAACCCACTGTGAATGGTTTTTGGTGTTTGGTTTTTTTTGTGATACACGAAATATACATGTCCTATGTGGCATGCAAATTTCAATCTTCCATTTTTCTGGAAACTTTGAGGTCTTTATATCAAGTTCACCTATTACCACTAGTACACTCAAATTAGTCTTAATGCCTAAAGAGTATAGCAAATACAATAAATAAATAAATAAATGAAACTAGATAAGAAGTTACTTATTGTATTTTATTAATGAATTGATAAGTGCTCAGAATGAGTCTCAACTCTATATATGTGTCTACATTTTAACTTATTAAGATTGTATTTGACACATTACTTAAAAAGTGTCAACTGGGTCAAGCTGATAAATGGATTAAAGTAATCCAAAAATATGATGTCTCTTTAAAAACACACCTATCAAACGCATAAAAACCTCATAGGTTGGTTAATTTTTGCTCATTTTCTTTTTCACTCTACAATACAACCTCAACGATTTGTATGGTTATGGGTTAAATTGGTGTTTTAGTTTTGAGTTGAGGGGTTTGGGCTAAAATGGGAGAAGACTATTGGGTTCATTTTATTTCTTTAGTTGGACTTGTGTTTTGTCAAACCCCTGTGGGCCGAAGCCTAATATGAATCCACGACAGTAAGGGTGAGTTATATTTGCTGTTATGCCTCGGCTTATAAGACTTATTATTACATGACTTATGACACGACTTACAATATGTCATTAATATATTTTAAAACATAAGTCACAAATTGAATAACGAAATATAAACAATAAATAAAACTTGAAAAACCGATTTGTTAGATGAAATGAGTTTTACACCTAAACCATAAAGTAATATTTTTGTATCACTTATTATACTCCTAAATCGAATTATTGGAAACATAAACCTATATTTTCGGTTATAACTCAAATGGAAGTTTTTATATTCAAAAATTTGTTACAAATATAAAATTGGTAAACATTTACTTGCAATTATTTAATCTCAATAAAAATACTTTTATGAAATTTTTGACGATAGTCACCTCGGACAAAAAGGTTATACATCCGGGTCACGACCAATTTTCTACAAATATATTATATATTTTCCATAACAATTTGCAATAATTATATACACTTACATCATTTTTCTAAGTACAAGCATGATTATTTCTTTTGCGTAACCGTTCTTTTAATGTAAAAATTTATATCAATGTCACATGAAATGTATTTTGAAACTTACAAATGTGTACAAGTTGATTTGTACTTAAAACTTTTCTTTATATATTTATTAGTAACGACATAATCATATATACAAATTATATATATCTATATGGGTATATATATATATATATATATATATATATATATATATATATATATATATATATATATATACTAGTTTTCGAAGCCCGCCCAATGGGCGGGCATGACTTATAATTTTCGTTGACATATTTTTCTATAACGAAAAAAGGTTAGTAAAAAATGGCTCGAAAAGTGGACATGTTGAAAAAATCGTTATATATTTATAACAAATTTAAAATGAATGAATACAGATAAAAGAAACTTACTCTATCAATAATTCCACGTTCAATAAGCTTTCATCAAAGTGCGAAAGCCTGTTGTTGACCTCATTTTGGGTGTCGTAAATGTAGATCTGCAAAAATATCGGGTTTAGTATACGTAAACTCAATCACTAACCTGAATTGGCAGATGTGGGACAGGGTGTAAGAATATGACGTTCTTGAGATCGTGATGAGAAACCTAAAGAAAGAGTAAAAAATAATCAGGTAACGACCAAAATACAGGTGAATAAAATAATACAATAAAGTACCTTCCGTTTGTGAGGGAGCCGCGACATGTGCAGGCAATGCACTAACCGCTGAAAGTTTAGTAAACGTCGAGTACTCGCCGTCAACTGTCGGTATACAAAAGGCCTGTAATTTAAAACTTTCATGGGAAGAAAAGTAGCATGATGGACGCTAATATAAATGTGGTACTGGTCAAGCCCATGTAAAGATAAAACAGCTAACAGTCCATTGCACCAATAATTTGTTGGTTTTTTTGGGCTGTGCATAAACTTTCGTCAGCCTTATAACTAATAACTATATGTATAGTTATTTGTTGATAACATTACATCGAAGCTGTTGTCAATCAGCATGTGCCTGAAACTTCTGGTCTTCTCTAATGGCGGCAAATTTTCCTGTCCGTAGTAGACTTGCTCAAGAAGCCCAAAAAGTTGCACCTTGTGTATATTGAACTTGCGTCTCTACTTGATAATCTAACACCCAAACCATTAGTTTGCCAATTGCCCCTTATAATTGTACTGTCTTGATGTTGACTGTATCATGCAAAATAGTTCATCAATAAAAAAGTATTATGATCTCAGCTGCGAGGATGATACTTTGTACAATGAAACTTCATCACATAGATATAAGCATAGCATGCTACATAATTAACAGGAACAATTTCGTGCACCAGGCTAAATGACCTTTAAATGGTAATACAGTAATACACCAAATGCTTTTTGTGGTCATTTAAATTAACAAATTTATTAATTTTTCACTATGAAATCAATTTACACGATCCTGCGTATACTAAAATACACTGTGCCTAGGAATTGACTTCCTATCAGCATCATGTTATATTTTGATTAATTATCAGTTTTCATACAGACAACCACCCTCAGCTACAACTATATATACACAGAATTCCCGCTTCCATACACCTTACAATTTGCACCGTCTGCATATAATGTTGATGATCTACACACATCCTTGTTCCGACATACTGCTAGCAATGGTCAGAAATGCAGATATGACTGCCCCGCGTATCAAAGCCCTGAGAGAGATATTAAGAAGAGGAAAGTTAGCATTGATGAATTAAAGGCCTAAAGGAAACTATTTAAGAATATCTTACTCGGGACTCTCTTTCTGATAACCAAATTCAATTGCTGCTTTGAGAGCTCGTTTGCTTCCTGCCATTAAAAAAAATAACAAAACACAAATCTTTTACAAAAATACAAAATATAGCACGCTATAAGCTTATCACGTGGCAGAACGGGTGGGTCGGATAATGATATATTGGAATTAGTTCCTTGACTGTAATTTAGTTTCAAAATCTTCAGGTGCCCAGTTCAGATTGTACCCTTTTAGCTCAAGCTCACCCGCAACAACCTGAGAAATATCATATAAAAAGATCATGAGAAAAATAGATGATGATTTTGATAAGATCATGGTCCGTAAAGATGAATGCATAAGAACATTGGCCCCCTTTAACACATCCATCGCCTCAGGGGTACATGGCATGTTGGAACCTGAAAACGCATACAAATTAAGGACCACAATTACCACTAAAAAAAGTAGCAAAACTTAGCACGAACGTAAGTCTTTGAATAATCTCTGAAAAACTATAATAAAACGGTTTATTAGATAAAGAATGACGACGATAAAAATGAACTTTGTTTTTTTACAAAGGCTTCACGAACCTATTAGTATTAAGATTTAACTAACTGTCAAAACTTTTAAAACATATAATCTTATCATTAAATTAATACAATCTATTTTTTGTTTCATATTACCCTTATTCGGATTATAGTGATTCAAAGGAATGACTAACTAATTAGTACAAATCTATTAGTATTAAGATTTAACTAACAGTCAAAAATTTTACTGATCTATGAGTGTAATCAAGTTTTGTGAGTCTAAGATAGACCATATTTGTGCAGGCCAAATTTACATGATACAAACAGGCCTTGCAATACTCTTTCAAAGAGACTTAATGATGACCAATCTTTATGATCACTCTCACCAAGAGATGAAATTTGGTCCCATGAAATGTGAGGTTTAGTGGATGCAATTAGCCTTAAGGCAGTAGCAATGTCCAAGCCCGTATTTACAATTCTCAACTTTAAACTAACAATAAGAAAAAGTCAAGTGATCAATTACCTTGTAATCAAACTGTCGCGAGATGTATCCTAAAACTGAAACTCGTTGACTTTGTAAACACCAAAATCAACACAACAATGTCCATGTGGATTGACTGCAAAAAGCTTGGTTAAGTTACTTCATTCAAATATAAATAGTTTTTAATTTTTTTTGAACATAGGAGCTATTATAGAAGAGAGAAGAGAAGCTATAATACCCTCCCTAAAACAGCTCCAATCCATGCAAAAACCAATAGTGGAACATATCTAAAAATTTGATTCCAACTAATTCAGTAACATCTCACGACAGTCAAAATGGTAATATGCAGACCCGTACTTTATATTCAAAGCTCTACTATCCAAACATATCTTTTAAGTGATAGACACATTGCTAACTGAGTCTTAGATACACACATGTGATATATTTGTTATAACTTTATCTAGGTGGCGGCGAGTACCCATATAACTGTACTGATCTAGCATTAGCATCTTACGAAGGCGGCATTACGCAAACTGACCTAGCAGTAGCAATTATGAGAGGTAAGTCTAATTTTAGATGGGTCATCTAAGTTTAGATGGCGGGCAACTCTTTCAACAACTTCGTCATAAGTATTAAGTTTCGACCTGTAACAGAAGATCATGAAATTAGTAAAGTAACAACATATTTTACTTCAATTGGTAATCTGCAGAATCAGAATAGCTTACAATTCCAGAGAAAATTCATCCTCTTTTGATTTCTCTAACGCACGGAAACGAACAACCTATCACCATGTACCAAAAGATAATTCATAAAAATATTAACTGAGTTCGGTTTCTTCATCGGGTTGTTCGTTATCTGATATATCGATTTGTGAGCTGTGTTCATGGTTGTTTTCAGACAGCTGGGAACGTTTAATCTCGAGGGCGTGAAGAATTGTGTGTTCTCGACGTATATATTTTTTGGTTATTTTGTTGGAAATAGATGCGGTGTTTTTTCTTTTTCGATCCAATCATCATATTCACCGCATCGGAATGGCTTTACACGTTTAGATCTCTCGAAATTATGTCAGTCCCTGCACCACAATAACATATCAGCTTTATAAACTAAGATTTTGAGCATAAATAATTACCCAGCCCGTTCTCATACGTATAATAAGGACATGGCGTGAACCTGTTATAACCTATTACCGAACCCGTTCTAATTCACAGCTTGCTAATCACGTATAAAAATAGAACGTCAAACCACATTCCGCTTATGATCAAGATGAAATATTACAACCCATGAGACTCAATTAATCAAATAAAGAGCATGCAACTAAACTCATAGATTTTTATTACTTGAACTACAACATTATAAAATAGGGGGGGCTTACACAAATATGGGTTGATTCAGGTTATGAATAATCTCTAACGGGTCAAACAGGATACAAGCTATTCAAAGTGTACTCATGTGCATACTCAAAATGGCAAAATCGCACTATTTTGAAAGTAAAGTTACTGAGGTCAAATAGTTATTGTAATTATACTTAGCACATTACTTGTTTCGGAATTTCCTGCTTTGCAGTTACAAATTTATCAAAAAATGGAGGTTTTAGGAATTAAAGGTGATTTCAATTGTCAAATTATTATACAGACGTTATGTGACCAATTAACTGATGATGTGATATTATACCAAGTCAATATAAGAATTAACAGTGACGTAACACACATACCACATACCATTAGAATCCTAACTTATTTGTTTGATAAGACTACAATTTCACAAATTTCAAAACTACCTTACACCGTCAATATAAATCTGAAACACTAAAGGTTAATGATGAGTGTGTAAATACTCATCATTTTTGTACAATATAAACTGCAAAATCATCTGAAAACACTCAAAAACGCATCAAAATGATAAAAATATCACAAATCAGTGTTTTATGTGTTTTAAATTCAAAAATATCAAAATCAGATGAAAAACATATCAAATTTGCAAAAATTGCAGTTTTAGTCCCCCAAGTTTCTAAAATTGTCAAAACTAGTCCCTGAGTCAAAATTTCAAAAGAAAAATCATCAAAGGTCCTTTTTAAATCATAACTTGTCAAATTTAGTCCTTTGGTGAAAAATATAAAAAGTTTGAGAAAATTACAAGTTTAGTCCTTCAACTTTGAAATTTGGCAGAAATGGCCCCTGGAAAATTGCAAAATGGCAAGTTTGGTCCTTATACTTTTGAAGATTGTCATTTTCAGCTCTTGGAACAAGTTTGATGATTTGACAGCAGTGGTCCCTCAACTTTTCAGAATTACATATTAAGTCCTTGAAATATGAAAGCCTTTAAAACCCATTTGGACCCTTGACTAGTTTTGGACCCCTGTCAATTGCACTTTTGACCCCCCTGTTGATATTAAACCCAGTCAACCCATGGTCAAATAAACACCTACGCGCCAAACCACTGTCCCTCCCAACTTGCTTTCTGCAAGCACCCTGCAACACACAAACCCCCCTCCTCCAGCTCACTTTCCACCCAACCTTATCACTCCAAACATTAGAATCCAAGTAACATTGATTACTTCCCCTCCCCTACACTCAATCTCACTCACATGCTCAAAAACAATTTTCCCGCCAAAAGTGATGAATGGTCAAGATGAGCTTCAAGTGATCCAAGGGTTAGGATTTATGGTGGGATTTTCTTAGAAAGATGAGAGAAGCAGCTTGGGGTATAAAAGGATGCAAGAAGAAGCAAGTTAGGGTAGTAGTTAATTTTATAAAAAATTCTTCTTATGTCGTTTTTTTTTATTCATGCCTTAGTTTAATTACAATGTTGTGATTTCAGTTGATTTGTACTTCCTTTAAGTTAAAATACCTTTGTAAGCCACTTTTGAGCATCAATTCTAGTTTTCATATCATTTCCAAGTTTATGAGTTACTGTTGAAAAATTGAGTTCTCAAATCTGTTGTTAAAGCTTCTAAAAACATTATATTTAGTTCATTCATGTTTGTTTAAGCTTGTTAAAGCTTTTCATAAGCTCTTAATTCATTTTCAAGCATTTTTGAATCATGGTCAACGAAAGTCAACTGGGATTCAATTTGGCAATGGTGATGGAAAAGGGTGATGCAGATGTTGATATGGGTTGGAAATAGCTTAGGTTAGCTTAGGTTTGGGTTTGATGTTGGCCTGCATAAGCTGGGTACATGTGAGTGACTTTCTCACTTTTCATTTTTTTTAGTCATTTTTGCATCTCATGCTTGTTTCTGTTTCTGGGGTTACTATCAGTTTAAACATGTTTCATTAACTGTATTTAAGTCTTATAAGCTCAGTTTGATCACTGGTATTAGCTAGATTAGAAGTTGGCTCATTTAAATATGCAAACAAAAGCTTAAAAGGGTGTTTGGTTTAAGTTAAAGTTTGGGTCAAAAATCATTTTTACCCACTTTGACTTTACAAGTCAAAGTGGTTTTAAGATTTTAAACTTGTTCCAAATGAAGTAAGATTGACTTAACAAGTTGTGTGAAGTTTTGAAAAAACAAACCCCATTTCTGTTTTCTGTCCTGCTCGCCAAAACAGCAGCCATAGCTGCTGTTTACGGGCTTCTTAGGTAGCTTATTTCCCATCTGAAACTTTTCCTAATTGCTTTTCTTACATCCTAGCATACCCACCTCAACATGTATTTAGCTTATTTGCACTTAGGATGTGTTTAGCTTAGCTTAAATAGTACTTAAAATCAGTCCAAAACTGCTCCTTACCCATATTTATTTTCTTTTGCATCAGTTGGCTTCAACTCAAAAGTAGGTAGATATTAGTTTGTATACAGTATTTTCTTGGATTCTAATTAGTATTTTATGTATGTCTACTATCCTAACTTGGTTGATGTAGCTTTTAACGGCTCTGAAAGATCCCTTTTCAGCTTATTAAGAAGCTCATAAGTCCCCCCTTGGACTGATTTGTACTGCACAGTTGCAGCAGTGCCAACAAGCCCTTTTGCATAGCTGATAGCTCATTGAATACAGCTTTTCATTAGGCATTTGTGGGGGCAAAAGCTTGCCCCCCAGCTGGTCTTCAAGTTCCTATAAGCTCATGAGCTATTGCCCTCTGCTGCTTATCAAAAATAAGCCCCAAAGTACCCCCCATGGGTCTGTTCTGCTGCAACCCCTTCAGCAGTTTGATTTGATTCTCAAAATGCTTATCAGGTACTTGTTCCAGCTTAGTTTCCATCTTATTAAGTCCTTGACATGTATTTAGACTAGGTTAGTTAATAATATTGTATATTAGGTGCCCCTAAGTGCTTATCAGCATACCTTTATTGCTTATTTCAACTTTGTTGTAGCATTAGGATTCCTTAGTTAGAATTGGTTACCTACTGCTTATTTACCACTCCTTTTGTTTCATTTGTTGTATTTTCAGCTTTTCATGATTGTTTACTCAGATTGCTAGCGTGGTTCTATTTTCAGATTGCCTTGTTTAGTTTATTGTGCTTATAGACTGACTTAGAGGGTGTTTGGATGCTTTTGTGGTTGACTGTGGTGGAAAAGCAGTTGAAACTGCTTATTCATAGGGTTTAGTTCAAAGAGTTTTCACAAAAATATTTTATTTTGATTGCATCTTTGAATTGCAAAAAGAAAAAGTTAAAAATAAAAAAGTTTTGCAAAAACTGGCATGGTGGGACTCGAACCCGCGCCACCCAGTTCACAACACAACATCACAACCACTGCGCCCTTGGGACTTTATCGTTTATATTTTGCATTACTTAGTATATAAGGGACTTGGACAGTTTTTGCTTATAAGCTATTATTGGCTTATTTCGTGCTTATTTCACAAAGCACCACCACGTTTTTTTAATTTTCCTAGGATCAGTGTAGTTCAGAGGACTTTTACTGATTTTTTCAGATTTTTACGAAATAGTTTAGTATTTTTAATGATTTAATTAGAATTAATTAGTTTTTAATTCGTAATAAATAAAATAAAACTCAAAAAAATATTCCGCTTTTTCCTAAAATTTTCTTTTGTCATATATTACGTAAAAAAATTGTTTTTACATTCGTAGGACTTCTATTTCACAAATTTTACGTTTTATCTTGCGCTCCAGCGTAATTTTTATAAATAACGTACGTTTTCATTTTAAGTTACGTTTTTAGATAATTTAAGTTTACGTCTTAGTTAAAATAGTTTATTTAAGTCATTTTGTTTTATAAAATCACAAAAACATCACTTTAAAAATAGTGATAGCGTTTATTTAATATTTTTAATCTTTTTAATTTACTTTAATTTTCATTTTAGCCCTTGTAGTTTATGTCCTTTTTCCGTAGTTATAATAATTCTCAATCTCCTTTTCCGTTCAAATCTCGCGATCACTATACGTAGGGTGATCCATTGCACAGCTCGCTGGGACATAACGACCCGGGGAAACACTATGCTCCCCAGATCTTCATTGATTTCGTGCTTAAGCAGTTTTAAGCTGGTTACGGTCCGTCATTCACAAGTGGCGGGCTTGTGTGATTTAGCTTGACTGTTTTGCGCGCATCAAATTTTTGGCGCCGCTGCCGGGGAGCTGTGCGGCTTATCTTCCGTCTAGCAGATTAGTGATTTGGATATTCACTCTTTGTTTATACCATCTGTATATGTTTATATTTTCTTTTTCAAAAACCCAAAAAGATTTTCAGTCTTTGTTTTTGCATCATGTCTATCCAAAAATCCAAAAATATCCATCATTTATCCTCTAATCTGTTTAATTCTCCATTTCTTTATCCTCTAAACGTTTAATTCTATCTTCTTGATCTTCTTTGCGTTTAATTCTGATGGAATCATCGATTCCTTGTGTCGGTTGTGGAGAACCGCTTTTCGGTTTACCGTGTCGTTGGTGTACGTGCGAACGATGCGGTAATGACATTCATAACGGAAGTTGTTTGTTTTGCGGTTCGAGGAATTCATGTTCTTATGATCAAAATTCTTTCAATGAGCCGAAAAACTTCTCCGACTACCCACCCCAACCCCAAAATTTTTCGTTCAATCAGCAGTATTGCTATGGTTGTGGGGATCCGTTAGTTGATTTTCGATGTCAACGATGTTCTTGCGAGAGGTGTGGAAATGATCTTACGGATGGATTTTGTTCGTTTTGTGCTTCGGATGCTGAAAACTCATGCATTAATCCGAACTTTTCCAATTATCCTCAAAACGATTTTAGCCACCCTCCTCAGTATTCATTTGAGCAAGAACCGTGCTATCAAAGTTTTAATGACACATCGTTTCAGAATGTACCGAATTTTTCTTGCACAAATTGTGGAGGTCCTCACGATAATTTTCAATGTCAACCGTGGAATCAAAATTACTATACTTCCGGGTTTGAAAATTTCCAACCTCCACAGCACCATACGGTTCAAACTCCACCTGAGCCGTTGTCTCAAGAAATTTCCTATGATTTTGAATCCACAATGAAAAAACTTGATGATATACTTCAAAACCTTAAGAATCAAGTGAGTGGTGAAAAAACCATGGGAGAATTGCTAGCCGAAGAACGAGAGGCTCGCAATTCTAGGGAAGAATCATTAGCCCTAGAGCATGCAGCTCTAAGGCGTTCCCAATTTCTTAAGGCAGCTATGTATGATGATGACGAGGAGAGTATTCCTTTTAAGAATATTATTTCTCAACTCCCTCAGTCAATTCATATCCCAGCAGTTGAGATTCCATCTCAAACAACTGCTATCACACCCAAAGCTCCCACTCACTCTCTGAACATGGGGGACGAGCATCTTGACACTGTTCCTGAAAAGGAATCGGACGAATTCATAAAGTCTAGTGTTGAGGACCTTGTCCCAATCCCAAGTGAGTCTGAGGGAATTCTTGACCATGAGTGTGATGTGTCTTCTCCTCTTACAAATGATCTTGTTGAGACTTTCTCAGATTTTGACAATGATTATAGTGATGCCGATTCTTTATATTCTAAAGACATAGAATTTATTGATGCATCACTTCCGCATTCCGAGATCGTCAACTTAGAAGAGGATGTTGACCATGTTGTTTCCACAACAATTAATACGACTATCACTAATCCCTTATTCGAATTCGGTTCTGAATTTACTCTAAATTCAGTTAATCCAATCTTTGATAGTGATGAGTCTGACACGGAGACTATAATGGACAAGGTGCATATTTATAGCCCACGAAGTACCGCACATGTCCCACCTCCGTATATTCTTCACGAGGAGTTCTCCAGTGAACTCACTCATATCATATCTCCGCTGGAGTATGATTGCTTGGATGGCAAAAATCATGATCGGGGGGAGAGAATCTCAATTTGCATAGTTATGACAAATCTTCCCACCCTCCCAACCGAGATGCCTTCCAATCCAAAGAGCTCAACCAATAAAATCCAAATAAGTGCAACTGCACTTAATCCCGAGGAAGAAGATCTAGTCATGATTGTTATCATGATTTTCCTTCTTTTCTTCACCTACTCGGTGACTTCCTCTCTTCTTCACTCCTTCGGGAATGAAGACACTATTTTTGATCCCGGCATTTTCATTCATCATTTTTGAGCCGGTTCTATGTATATCTCATCGGTGTGGAACTTTCACGTGCTTCAAATGTTTGTCCAAACATCTTGAATGAAAGTCCGATGGAGATTGTTTCTTCCACTTTGCTTCCCCATGAACCAATGAATTCGGGGTCGAGTCAAGCTAGCGACTCGGTAATCAAAAACAGTAGCTAAACATGGGTTTTCACCCGTGTGTCCCACCTAAGTGTGGGGGAGTACCCCACATGTTATATATATATATATCTTAAAAAAAAAAAAAAAAAAAAAAAAAAAAAAAAAAAAAAAAATCCTTTCGAATAATGGCCGTAGTATTTTCTTTTTACGTTCTTTGTTTCGGCATAACCGCCGGTACTTTGAATATTGAGGGCAATATTCATTTCTAAGTGTGGGGGGGAATTCTCACGAATTTTATCATATAATTATACCAATTCCCCCGTTTTTGGCCAAAATTTTTTTTGGAGTAAGTGTTTTACACTTTCTCATTTGGTTATCAGTCCGCCATGTCTGTAAGACTAAAGGATTGGCTAATCCAGGAGCAAACGGCTCTTGGTAAAGATTTCTCAAATCCGTTTATATGGCTTGCAATTTGCCCAAAATTGTATGGTATTCAACTCACCATATCCTAAAAAGTGAAGAGTTGGCTAGCCCGCAAGTTTATGGCTTGTGGTAAAGGCAGTGGAAAAACCATAATTGGTAATCGACTCACCAAAGATAATATTGATAATTTATCTAAGAGTTGGCTAGTCCAGAGCAAACGGCTTCTGGTAAAGACAAATCAAATCCGTTGGAAGCTGGTGGTTTGCTCAAAATCACATGGTTATCGGTGTACCATGGTTCTTACTTGAACTAAAACATTTGGCTACTCCAGAAGTAATGGCTTTTGGTAAAGAGATTAAAATCCATTATGTTTTCTCAAATCATTGCTAGGGACTAGCAATATCTTAGTGTGGGGGATTGATGAGTGTGTAAATACTCATCATTTTTGTACAATATAAACTGCAAAATCATCTGAAAACACTCAAAAACGCATCAAAATGATAAAAATATCACAAATCAGTGTTTTATGTGTTTTAAATTCAAAAATATCAAAATCAGATGAAAAACATATCAAATTTGCAAAAATTGCAGTTTTAGTCCCCCAAGTTTCTAAAATTGTCAAAACTAGTCCCTGAGTCAAAATTTCAAAAGAAAAATCATCAAAGGTCCTTTTTAAATCATAACTTGTCAAATTTAGTCCTTTGGTGAAAAATATAAAAAGTTTGAGAAAATTACAAGTTTAGTCCTTCAACTTTGAAATTTGGCAGAAATGGCCCCTGGAAAATTGCAAAATGGCAAGTTTGGTCCTTATACTTTTGAAGATTGTCATTTTCAGCTCTTGGAACAAGTTTGATGATTTGACAGCAGTGGTCCCTCAACTTTTCAGAATTACATATTAAGTCCTTGAAATATGAAAGCCTTTAAAACCCATTTGGACCCTTGACTAGTTTTGGACCCCTGTCAATTGCACTTTTGACCCCCCTGTTGATATTAAACCCAGTCAACCCATGGTCAAATAAACACCTACGCGCCAAACCACTGTCCCTCCCAACTTGCTTTCTGCAAGCACCCTGCAACACACAAACCCCCCTCCTCCAGCTCACTTTCCACCCAACCTTATCACTCCAAACATTAGAATCCAAGTAACATTGATTACTTCCCCTCCCCTACACTCAATCTCACTCACATGCTCAAAAACAATTTTCCCGCCAAAAGTGATGAATGGTCAAGATGAGCTTCAAGTGATCCAAGGGTTAGGATTTATGGTGGGATTTTCTTAGAAAGATGAGAGAAGCAGCTTGGGGTATAAAAGGATGCAAGAAGAAGCAAGTTAGGGTAGTAGTTAATTTTATAAAAAATTCTTCTTATGTCGTTTTTTTTTATTCATGCCTTAGTTTAATTACAATGTTGTGATTTCAGTTGATTTGTACTTCCTTTAAGTTAAAATACCTTTGTAAGCCACTTTTGAGCATCAATTCTAGTTTTCATATCATTTCCAAGTTTATGAGTTACTGTTGAAAAATTGAGTTCTCAAATCTGTTGTTAAAGCTTCTAAAAACATTATATTTAGTTCATTCATGTTTGTTTAAGCTTGTTAAAGCTTTTCATAAGCTCTTAATTCATTTTCAAGCATTTTTGAATCATGGTCAACGAAAGTCAACTGGGATTCAATTTGGCAATGGTGATGGAAAAGGGTGATGCAGATGTTGATATGGGTTGGAAATAGCTTAGGTTAGCTTAGGTTTGGGTTTGATGTTGGCCTGCATAAGCTGGGTACATGTGAGTGACTTTCTCACTTTTCATTTTTTTTAGTCATTTTTGCATCTCATGCTTGTTTCTGTTTCTGGGGTTACTATCAGTTTAAACATGTTTCATTAACTGTATTTAAGTCTTATAAGCTCAGTTTGATCACTGGTATTAGCTAGATTAGAAGTTGGCTCATTTAAATATGCAAACAAAAGCTTAAAAGGGTGTTTGGTTTAAGTTAAAGTTTGGGTCAAAAATCATTTTTACCCACTTTGACTTTACAAGTCAAAGTGGTTTTAAGATTTTAAACTTGTTCCAAATGAAGTAAGATTGACTTAACAAGTTGTGTGAAGTTTTGAAAAAACAAACCCCATTTCTGTTTTCTGTCCTGCTCGCCAAAACAGCAGCCATAGCTGCTGTTTACGGGCTTCTTAGGTAGCTTATTTCCCATCTGAAACTTTTCCTAATTGCTTTTCTTACATCCTAGCATACCCACCTCAACATGTATTTAGCTTATTTGCACTTAGGATGTGTTTAGCTTAGCTTAAATAGTACTTAAAATCAGTCCAAAACTGCTCCTTACCCATATTTATTTTCTTTTGCATCAGTTGGCTTCAACTCAAAAGTAGGTAGATATTAGTTTGTATACAGTATTTTCTTGGATTCTAATTAGTATTTTATGTATGTCTACTATCCTAACTTGGTTGATGTAGCTTTTAACGGCTCTGAAAGATCCCTTTTCAGCTTATTAAGAAGCTCATAAGTCCCCCCTTGGACTGATTTGTACTGCACAGTTGCAGCAGTGCCAACAAGCCCTTTTGCATAGCTGATAGCTCATTGAATACAGCTTTTCATTAGGCATTTGTGGGGGCAAAAGCTTGCCCCCCAGCTGGTCTTCAAGTTCCTATAAGCTCATGAGCTATTGCCCTCTGCTGCTTATCAAAAATAAGCCCCAAAGTACCCCCCATGGGTCTGTTCTGCTGCAACCCCTTCAGCAGTTTGATTTGATTCTCAAAATGCTTATCAGGTACTTGTTCCAGCTTAGTTTCCATCTTATTAAGTCCTTGACATGTATTTAGACTAGGTTAGTTAATAATATTGTATATTAGGTGCCCCTAAGTGCTTATCAGCATACCTTTATTGCTTATTTCAACTTTGTTGTAGCATTAGGATTCCTTAGTTAGAATTGGTTACCTACTGCTTATTTACCACTCCTTTTGTTTCATTTGTTGTATTTTCAGCTTTTCATGATTGTTTACTCAGATTGCTAGCGTGGTTCTATTTTCAGATTGCCTTGTTTAGTTTATTGTGCTTATAGACTGACTTAGAGGGTGTTTGGATGCTTTTGTGGTTGACTGTGGTGGAAAAGCAGTTGAAACTGCTTATTCATAGGGTTTAGTTCAAAGAGTTTTCACAAAAATATTTTATTTTGATTGCATCTTTGAATTGCAAAAAGAAAAAGTTAAAAATAAAAAAGTTTTGCAAAAACTGGCATGGTGGGACTCGAACCCGCGCCACCCAGTTCACAACACAACATCACAACCACTGCGCCCTTGGGACTTTATCGTTTATATTTTGCATTACTTAGTATATAAGGGACTTGGACAGTTTTTGCTTATAAGCTATTATTGGCTTATTTCGTGCTTATTTCACAAAGCACCACCACGTTTTTTTAATTTTCCTAGGATCAGTGTAGTTCAGAGGACTTTTACTGATTTTTTCAGATTTTTACGAAATAGTTTAGTATTTTTAATGATTTAATTAGAATTAATTAGTTTTTAATTCGTAATAAATAAAATAAAACTCAAAAAAATATTCCGCTTTTTCCTAAAATTTTCTTTTGTCATATATTACGTAAAAAAATTGTTTTTACATTCGTAGGACTTCTATTTCACAAATTTTACGTTTTATCTTGCGCTCCAGCGTAATTTTTATAAATAACGTACGTTTTCATTTTAAGTTACGTTTTTAGATAATTTAAGTTTACGTCTTAGTTAAAATAGTTTATTTAAGTCATTTTGTTTTATAAAACCACAAAAACATCACTTTAAAAATAGTGATAGCGTTTATTTAATATTTTTAATCTTTTTAATTTACTTTAATTTTCATTTTAGCCCTTGTAGTTTATGTCCTTTTTCCGTAGTTATAATAATTCTCAATCTCCTTTTCCGTTCAAATCTCGCGATCACTATACGTAGGGTGATCCATTGCACAGCTCGCTGGGACATAACGACCCGGGGAAACACTATGCTCCCCAGATCTTCATTGATTTCGTGCTTAAGCAGTTTTAAGCTGGTTACGGTCCGTCATTCACAAGTGGCGGGCTTGTGTGATTTAGCTTGACTGTTTTGCGCGCATCAGTTAATATCATTCATTACAGTTCTACTTTGAAACCTATCTTCAACAAAGAATGTCACATTATGATGCAAAGCGTCGATGCAAGTCCTCCTTAAATAAAATGGGATCTCGAATGCCCTTTCTAGTTTCTATCAGTAAATAATTATCTGAAATATTTGCAAGGCAAGCACAACCAAAACTCAAAAAGATCAGGATAACTTTGAGAGAAACCAAAACTCTGGACAAAAGGTGTTTTGGGTCAACACGACCCGTTCCAATATCATCTGTTTTGACCCAGACCCATTTTGACACTTTAACACAACCCACCTGACACGCCCTGCTTACATCTCTAATAATGATGCATAATTAGAATATCGGTAAGATCTGCCCTGCCAAGATACAGGTCTAGTATCACCCGTTTTCTGGTAAGCTTTTTTACTTGGCTTGGCTTGGCTTATCAACAATTCTAGCTCCTCTCCACATGCCCACTTTCACCAATAAGAGAAAACCGGAAACTGAAATTAATCAATATCAGCAAGGCAAGCATCAGCATACGGCCGAAAACATCTAAATTAACTAAAAAACTGAATGAGCAACCTAGGTAAGCACTTTAGCTAAATCAAAAGGCAATAAGCACTCAAAGAGAACTGATGTTACAACAGTTAAAAGGGGCAGGAAGGGGCAACTTTTAAGGCTAAATAAGCTATCCTAATAAGCACTTAAGACCATATGAAGGTAACACAGCTAAACTTGGGACTATAGGCTACTAAAGGGAACTATAATCAAGTATTAAGCTTCATTAATTAAGCAGATAAGCTGCTTTGAAGATGCTGATTTGGACAGATTGCTGCAGCAGGACAAAGGACAAGAAGGCTATTTTTGGATGAAAAATATCGATTCATTTTTACCTAGTGAAACGGATGAGTATGAGAGACCCAAGTGACATTTTGCTACTGCGGAGTTTGCATAGAATTTTGAAGGTAGGACATTTTGCTATATACTCACTAAAAAGAGTTAGATTAGCAAGTCTCATGAATTAAGTTTAAAAATGGGCAACTGAATAATCCATGCCTAACTCTAGCCCATTAGGACTGACTAAGACCATATCAGCTGTAATGACAAGATATCAACCAAATTACAATCAACCTTTTCCATTAAATTCATTTTTAACAACACATTTTGCAAATATTTCTCATTAAATAAGGTCGTTTACAGAAAGCACATTCACAACAATGAATAAAACTACCTGTACTTTTGGAGATATTATCTTCTACACCTTCTGCAGTCATGACCTTAGCAACAGTATGGTTGTCTGGACTCTCTAACTCCAACAGTTCACTTGGATTCTCGTTGTCAGAGCAAATCAAATCATCCACCGTGTTTGGAGACCCTGAAGAAAGAAAAGATGGTATGATGTAATTGCTAACCATTCAAGTGATCTCATGTAAGCATATGTTGATTTACGTTACAAACAACCAAAATTTAAATATATGAACAGCTTTTTGGTTTTTAGTTTAACAGTGATTGGATTAATTTAACATTGTTAGCAGAAGACATATAGACAACAATTTTCAATGCACCTGTATTTTCAGAGATATTCTCATATATGCCCTCTGCAGTAATGATCTTAGCAAAAATATGACTGTCTAAACTCGCCAACTTTGACATTTCACTTGAATTCTCAGTGTTGAAGTGAACAAAATCCCTGATCATATTTGGTGACCCTGAAGAAATAAAAAAACTATATGATGCAGCTACTAACATTCAAGTAATGTGGCTAACGCAAACGCAATTAACATAGATAACAAAAGGACATATAGACAACATTGTTTAATGTACCGATAATTATGGAGATATTCTCTACCATGTGCATTCAACTCCTTGGCAACATTATGGTTGTCTGAATGATTCGTGCTAAACCGTCAAGTTATCTCACACAAGCTAGCCACTTGTGAATGGCTAACCGTAAGAAACTTAAAACAGTGCAAACACAAAATGCAATTTAGATCAGAGGAATATAGGGGATTCCTGGGTCGTTAAGTCCCACGGAGGATGAATGGTGTTAAACAACTTCAGATGTCGAATAATCACTAAGGATAGTGATCAGTAAGGATTTTGAGATATTTATACCTAAAGAAAAAGTTTTGTAAATTACAGGGGCTTAAATGCAAATTAAAGAAAATTAAAAAGTTAAAATATATTAAATAAACGCTATCACTATTTTTAAAATCGATGAACGTTTAAAACCTAAAACGTACGTTTAAATAAAATTACGTAAACGTACAAAATAAAACGTGAGTTTTAAGAAATAAAAGGCCTACAAATATGAAAATGATATTTTTACAATCTTAAAAATAAAAGAAAATTATTAGAAAAATAAAATTATTTTTAAAACTATTTATTTAATTATTATTAAATAAAAACTATTTTTAACTATTATATAATAACCTAAAATATGATAAAATATGAAATAAAGCTAGAAAAATAAAATTATGACTTAGAAAAATCTAAAATATGATAAAACTTATTTTAAAATTGAAAATTTATTTTTTAGACTTTTTATGTATTTATTATTAATTTAATACTATTTAAAACTAATTAAAATTAAGAAAAATAACAAATGAACAGTAAAAATAATGAAACTTTACAGAAAAATCTAAAATATTATTCTTAATCTAGGAAAAATTAAAAATTATTTTTTTGAAGCCTTTCTGATTTATTTGTAATAAAAGCTAATTAAAAAGTCTTAAAAACTGATTTAAATAAGGAAAAATACTAAACATTGATGGAAAAATCTGAAAAATTCAGGAAAAGTCTAAAATTATATTCTAAGTCTATAAAAAATATAAAAACATATGCTTATGTGTGAGAATATGAGACTGCAGTGCAAGTGCTTATAAATAAGCACTTGAAATAAGCCAAAAGGTACCAACTGAGCAATTAACTGAACACAGAAGCTATATTAAGCTATAACTACTCTAAAACAACTTAATACAACTATCCTAAACCTCTAAAATACCAACTACACATATTTGATGTTTTAAACTTAAAAGCCAAAAACAGGTTTTCTAGCTAATTTGTAGCTTAAGCACAAGCTTATGTAATAAGCTAATGTTAAAAACAAAACTAGAGACCTCAAGTCCACCAGCTTAACTACCTCTGAACCAAGTCTCAGACCTTAAGGACCTAAGACCAGACCTATGCAAGGCCTGCAAGGTGCCTGTCTCACACTCAGTATTAGCTGAGTGTGCACAGGGCAATTTGCAGCTGATTGAGTAGCTTATTTGGAGCTTTTAAGAACTTACAAAAAATTACCAAAAATCATTTTCCAATTCTTGACCAGTTGAAGTTATAAAACCCAAAGTTTCAATGAATTTGGATCAGAAATGAATCAATGAAAAATCACTTTAGTTGGGCTGAAAACTGGACTTTTCACTTTTGACTTTTGAGACAATTTTGAAAAGTTGACTATATTGAACTTTGAAACCAATTTGTGGACTGATATTGATGATTTATGGTGAAGTGAAACTAATGCAATCTATTTCTATGATATCTAAGCACAAATCAAGCTTTTGATTTTCAAAAACTCCAACAGTTATGAGATTAGAACAGGTTATTGGTGATTTTGACTTTGAGAGTGTGCAAATGTTATATGTTGACTGCAAAGAGTACAATGGAACTTAACAAGCTTAAAACAACAGGTAACAACAACTGAACAAACCTCCAAAACAGTTTATGCAGCAGATCCAAACAATACTTTATAAGACTGATTTGGAACTTTTCAAAGTGTTTCAAATATTCAGACCATGCACTTGATTAAAGGACTTATAATATGATATATTAAGACTAAATAAGCCTTAAACCACAGCAATAACAACATAAAAATCAAGAGTGATCATTATGCTCTTTTAACTGTTAAAATGAAATTTTTAACAACTATGAATTCTAGAAAGCAAACAACCTGTTTTATTGTTTAAATTTACTTAACTACAGCTAATAAACAAGAAGATACAAAGATTTAAACTTAAGAACACTTTAAACAGTAAAATGCCAAAACTGAATAATAGGCTTACAAGTGAGTTAATGCACAAGATAAAGAACCAAGGACTGAGATCACTCCTATGGCTTCCCAAGAAGCTCTAAACCAATAAGCAATCCACAATCAGCTCTTCACCAGTCTTCTTGTACCTTCTCCATTGATTTTTTATTTTCTCACTATTTTCTTGGTATTTTTATGAATTTTCTGTTTTTGATACTAAACAAAGTTTTAGGGTTACTAAAAGCTTTAATAAGCTTTCTGGGAGCTTATATGTGCTTATAAGTCCTGAATATCAACTAAAAACAACATTTGATCTTTCATGAGATTTTTGAACTAGGGAAAATTAGCATAAACTGAAAATTTGAGTTAAGACTGAAATTCAAACTGAAAAAGATTTACATTCACTTGAAATAACTTAAACAGATTACTTGGAAGGCTTAAATTACACTGGAACTTTAAAATTAACTTAAAACGAAATTAAAAACTAAAATTACTCTAGATATTTTATTACATTGCATCAAACTTGTATATAAAGATCTTTTTCATCTCTGTCGACATCTATGAGTATTTCCCACCAATCTTGAACCGTTGGATTTATCCAAATCATCAGAATTGTCAAATGTCAGTTTTGGCGCCAAATTGTCTTTGAGCAGGTTTTTCCAATTAATGGGTCTTGGATGATTGTAGAGGTGGAATGGGGTTGGTATACAGCTGGGAAGACAGGTGGAGTGTTGAAAAAGAGGAAAAACCACCTCTGGTTTTGGAATTCAGGTTGTTGTGAAGATGATGAACAGTAATAGCTGTTTGGGCGCGCGTTGACCTTATTTGACCAAGTATTAATATAGGGGGGGTCCAAAATTGGGGGGTCAAGGGTATTGACAGGGGTTCTTTTTGGTTTTGGCTGGGTTCTTAATAAAGAAAGGGGGTCCGTTTGGCTTGTTTATAATTATAAGGACCATTTGTGTAATTCTGCCAAAGTTGAGGGACCAAACCTGCAATTCTCCAAAAGTTAACACAAGGACCAAAACTGCCAATCTTTAATAGTACAAGGACCATAGTGCATAAAATTCCATTTTTAATAAATCCAAGGACTATTTTTGTCATTTTCAAAACTTGAGGGACCAAAGTTGTAATTTTGCAATTTTTTTGATTTCAAGGGCTTGTTTTGACAACTTATGAATCCCATGGACCTTAAATGACATTTTTCTTTATTTTGCTTTACCAGGGACTGTTTTTGACAACTTTTTAAACTTGGGGGACTAAAACTGCCAATTATGCAAACTTGATACATTTTTCACCAGATTTTGATATTTTTGCATTTAAAACACATAAAACACTTGTTTGTGATATTTTCATCATTTTGATGCATTTCTGAGTGTTTTCAGATGTTTTTGGCATTATAAACAGTACAAAATGATGAGTATTTAGACACTCATCAATCCCCCACACTAAGATATTGCTAGTCCCTAGCAATGATTTGAGAAAAATTAATTGATTTCATCTCTTTACCAAAAGCCATTACTTCTGGAGTAGCCAATTGTTTCAGTTCAAGTAAGAACCTTGGTACAATGATAACCAAATGATTTTATGCAAATCACCAGCTTTCAACGGTTTTGATTCGTCTTTACCAGAAGCCGTTTGCTTCTGGACTAGCCAACTCTTAGATAAATTATCAATATTATCTTTGGTGAGCTGATTACCAATTATGGTTTTTCAACTGCCTTTACCACAAGCCATAAACTTGCGGGCTAGCCAACTCTTCACTAGTTTAAAGATATGGTCAGTTGAACACCATACAATTTTGGGAAAATTGCAAGCCATAAACGGATTTGAGATATCTTTACCAAGAGTCGTTTGCTCCTGGATTAGCCAATCCTTATGTGGGTTAGACATGGCAGACTGATTACCATTTGCTGAGTAAGTGAAAAACACTTACTCCAAAAAAAAATTTGGCCAAAAACGGGGGAATTGGGTGGAATAATTACATGATAAAATTCGTGAGAATTCCCCCCCACACTTAGAAATGAATATTGCCCTCAATATTCAAAGTACCGGCTGTTATGTCGAAACATAGAACATACAAGGGAAATACTACGGCCATTATTTTATTTTTGATATATACACATTTTTTTTTTAAGAGAGGATAATATACAACAGCGGGGGGCAACTCCCCCACACTAGGGTGGTAGAAAAGGGTAAGAAATCAGAAATATGAGTGAAAACCCATATGGTGTGTGCTACTGTTTTTGATTCCCGAGTCACTAGCTTGACTCGATCCCCGCATTCATTGGTTCATGGGGAAAGTTTGTAGATGCGGGACAATCACAGGTGGAATGTCCTCTCCAAAGTAGTGCTTTAATCGATGACCATTCACTTTAAAATTTGGACCATCGGGTTGAGATAACTCAATGGTACCATAAGGATAAACTTTAGCAATAGTAAATGGACCAGACCAACGGGACTTAAGCTTTCCCGAGAAAATCTTCAATCTTGAATTGAAAAGAAGGACTCGATCACCGACGTTGAAAACGCGGTTCTTGATTTTAGAGTCATGAATCTTCTTTGTCTTTTGTTTATAGATCAGAGAGTTCTCGTATGCTTGATCACGGAGTTCATTTAGTTCATTCATTTGAACTTTCCGGTGGTCACCAGCTGTCTGAATATCGAAATTGGCATGTTTTAAGGCCCAGTAAGCCTTGTGCTCTAGCTCAATCGGCAGATGACATGCCTTTCCGTACACTAGCTTCTATGGAGTACACCCGATGGGTGTTTTGTAAGCTGTACGGAAGGCCCAGAGTGCGTCATCCAGTTTATCCGACCAGGATGCACGATTTTCGCCTACTGTCCTTTCTAGAATTCTTTTAATACCACGGTTGGAAACTTCCACTTGCCCACTTGTTTGCGGGTGGTATGCAGTAGATAGACGGTGGGTAACACCATACTTTTGCATGACACGATCAAATTGGTCATTGCAGAAATGTGTACCACGATCACTGATTATAGCACGTGGAGTTCCAAACCTGGCAAAAAGAGATTTCAAAATTTTTACAACTACTCGGGCATCATTGGTAGGTAAAGCTTTTGCTTCAACCCATTTTGACAAATAGTCAACAGCCACGAGTATGTATTTGTTTCCTCTAGATGATGGAAATGGCCCCATAAAGTCAATACCCCAAATGTCAAAGATCTCACAAACTTGAATGGCATTTTGCGGCATTTCATTTCTTTGCGAGATATTTCCATGACGTTGACAAGCGTCACAGGTTTTGACAAAATCGTGGGCATCCTTATAGATAGTGGGCCAATAAAACCCGGAATCAAACACCTTTTTGGCGGTGTAGTTTGGACTATGATGGCCCCCGGTAGGTCCAGCATGGCAAGCTTTGAGAATGTCAAGAGCTTCTTGTCCATAAACACACCGTCGGATGACTTGATCCGCACAGATTTTGAATAAGAAGGGGTCGTCCCAGAAGTAATGTTTAACATCCTTGAAGAATTTGTTCTTCTGTTGGGTCGACATCCCTTTCACTATGAAGTTACCCGCATGGTAATTTGCGAAGTCAGCAAACCATGGGGTAGAAGAATTTCCACGAAAAGAAACCGCATTGAGTGTCTCGAGAGGAAATGTTTCATTTATTTCCTTTTTCTCGAAAACATCTTGGTGAGGGTTCTCTAATCGGGACAGATGATCAGCAGCCAGGTTCTCAGCTCCTTTTTTATCACGTATGATGATATCAAATTCCTGGAGAAGGAGAACCCAACGGAGCAATCTCGGCTTTGCATCTTGTTTTGCAAAGAGATATTTGAGAGCCGAGTGATCCGTATACACCACACATTTGGTCAAGATTAAGTATGGCCGAAACTTCTCAAACGCATACACCACATCTAATAGCTCTTTTTCTGTAGTGGTGTAATGAGTTTGAGCTTCAGTCATAGTCTTACTTGCGTAGTGGATAGGCTGAAAATGCTTAGCTCTACGTTGCCCTAAGACTGCACCGATAGCAAAATCACTTGCATCGCACATGAGCTCAAAAGGCAAGTCCCAGTCGGGAGCAACGAGAATGGGTGCTTCAGTAAGCTTTTTCTTTAATGTTTCAAAAGCCTTGATGCACTCGGGTGAGAAGATAAAAGGAGCATCCTTTTCAAGAAGATGAGTCATAGGCCGGGCGATTTTAGAAAAATCTTGTATGAATCTGCGATAGAAACCGGCATGACCTAAAAAACTCCTAATACCTTTGACGGTAGTAGGATGAGGTAATTTAGCAATAACATCAACTTTTGCTCTATCTACCTCAATCCCATTTTTTGAAATCTTATGGCCAAGGACTATGCCTTCTTTGACCATAAAGTGGCTCTTCTCCCAATTCAGAAAAAGATTGGTGTCTTCACACCTTTTGAGCATTTTATCTAAATGGGAGAGACATGTTTGAAATGAATCCCCAATGACCGAGAAGTCATCCATAAACACCTCCATTGTTTCCCCGATCATGTCGTGGAATATGGCCATCATACATCGTTGGAACGTGCTAGGAGCATTACATAAGCCAAAAGGCATACGTCTGTAGGCAAAAGTTCCGTATGGGCAGGTGAATGTAGTCTTTTCTTGATCCTTTGGATCAATGGGGATCTGAAAGTACCCCGAGAAACCATCAAGGAAACAATAGTATTCGTTCCCTGCTAATCTCTCAAGCATTTGGTCCATGAAGGGTAGAGGAAAATGGTCTTTACGGGTAGCGTCATTCAACTTACGATAGTCAATGCAAACATGCCATCCCGTAACCAGCCGAGTTGGAATTAACTCGTTTTCTTCATTTGTGACAACAGTTATGCCACCCTTTTTAGGAACACAATGAATTGGGCTAACCCAAGGACTATCTGAGATTGGGTAAATTAATCCTGCATCAAGAAGTTTGATAACCTCCTGTTTGATAACATCATGGATTTTTGGATTCACTCTTCTCTGATGTTGAACTGCTGGTTTGAAGTCATCCTCCATCAAGATTTTGTGAGTACAAAATTCAGGGTTGATACCCTTAATGTCGGAGAGTTTCCAAGCAATTGCTTGCTTGTGTGACTTCAAGATCTTTATGAGAGCAGCTTTTTCATCTTTACTCAAATCTCGAGCAATAATGACTGGTAATTTATCATCACCTTCAAGAAATGCATACTCGAGATGAGGTGGTAAGTCCTTATGTTCGACTTCAGGAAATTCTTCAGTTTTCTCAACTGACTTGACTTCCTTGTTATGAAGTTCGACGGGAGGGAGCGATGATGGATCATCATTAAGCAGCTTCTCAATGAGAAGTATGTCCCCCTCAATGTCGATGGGAGCGTGATCAATTTCCCATGGAACAGAATCACTAGACAAGTAAGCTTCAATCTCTTCCAAGATGAAGTCACTTTCCTCAAATGGGGTGAGAGAAGGAGTAGAATTGGCGATGATAGGTTGAGATGAATGAGTGAGATTATCACTCGAAGAATTATGATCATAACCAAGAACTTCTTGAGAGTACTCTTCAGAAGCAACATCAATGATATCTATTCGGTTAACCGACTCAGAATCATAATTTGCAGAGTACCTCGAAGTTTGATCAAGGTTAAAGGTGACAGCTTCATTACCAACACGTAATGTGATTTCTTGCTCAAATACATCAATGAGAGCACGGCCCGTTCTCAGGAATCCTCGTCCAACAATGAGAGGAACCCGATGATCGGCATCAAAATCAACAACCACGAAGTCAGCTGGAAAATGGAACTTTCCTACTTTCACAAATACGTCCTCGGCAATACCCCAAATGTCAAAGATCTCACAAACTTGAATGGCATTTTGCGGCATTTCATTTCTTTGCGAGATATTTCCATGACGTTGACAAGCGTCACAGGTTTTGACAAAATCGTGGGCATCCTTATAGATAGTGGGCCAATAAAACCCGGAATCAAACACCTTTTTGGCGGTGTAGTTTGGACTATGATGGCCCCCGGTAGGTCCAGCATGGCAAGCTTTGAGAATGTCAAGAGCTTCTTGTCCATAAACACACCGTCGGATGACTTGATCCGCACAGATTTTGAATAAGAAGGGGTCGTCCCAGAAGTAATGTTTAACATCCTTGAAGAATTTGTTCTTCTGTTGGGTCGACATCCCTTTCACTATGAAGTTACCCGCATGGTAATTTGCGAAGTCAGCAAACCATGGGGTAGAAGATTTTCCACGAAAAGAAACCGCATTGAGTGTCTCGAGAGGAAATGTTTCATTTATTTCCTTTTTCTCGAAAACATCTTGGTGAGGGTTCTCTAATCGGGACAGATGATCAGCAGCCAGGGTCTCAGCTCCTTTTTTATCACGTATGATGATATCAAATTCCTGGAGAAGGAGAACCCAACGGAGCAATCTCGGCTTTGCATCTTGTTTTGCAAAGAGATATTTGAGAGCCGAGTGATCCGTATACACCACACATTTGGTCAAGATTAAGTATGGCCGAAACTTCTCAAACGCATACACCACATCTAATAGCTCTTTTTCTGTAGTGGTGTAATGAGTTTGAGCTTCAGTCATAGTCTTACTTGCGTAGTGGATAGGCTGAAAATGCTTAGCTCTACGTTGCCCTAAGACTGCACCGATAGCAAAATCACTTGCATCGCACATGAGCTCAAAAGGCAAGTCCCAGTCGGGAGCAACGAGAATGGGTGCTTCAGTAAGCTTTTTCTTTAATGTTTCAAAAGCCTTGATGCACTCGGGTGAGAAGATAAAAGGAGCATCCTTTTCAAGAAGATGAGTCATAGGCCGGGCGATTTTAGAAAAATCTTGTATGAATCTGCGATAGAAACCGGCATGACCTAAAAAACTCCTAATACCTTTGACGGTAGTAGGATGAGGTAATTTAGCAATAACATCAACTTTTGCTCTATCTACCTCAATCCCATTTTTTGAAATCTTATGGCCAAGGACTATGCCTTCTTTGACCATAAAGTGGCTCTTCTCCCAATTCAGAAAAAGATTGGTGTCTTCACACCTTTTGAGCATTTTATCTAAATGGGAGAGACATGTTTGAAATGAATCCCCAATGACCGAGAAGTCATCCATAAACACCTCCATTGTTTCCCCGATCATGTCGTGGAATATGGCCATCATACATCGTTGGAACGTGCTAGGAGCATTACATAAGCCAAAAGGCATACGTCTGTAGGCAAAAGTTCCGTATGGGCAGGTGAATGTAGTCTTTTCTTGATCCTTTGGATCAATGGGGATCTGAAAGTACCCCGAGAAACCATCAAGGAAACAATAGTATTCGTTCCCTGCTAATCTCTCAAGCATTTGGTCCATGAAGGGTAGAGGAAAATGGTCTTTACGGGTAGCGTCATTCAACTTACGATAGTCAATGCAAACACGCCATCCCGTAACCAGCCGAGTTGGAATTAACTCGTTTTCTTCATTTGTGACAACAGTTATGCCACCCTTTTTAGGAACACAATGAATTGGGCTAACCCAAGGACTATCTGAGATTGGGTAAATTAATCCTGCATCAAGAAGTTTGATAACCTCCTGTTTGATAACATCATGGATTTTTGGATTCACTCTTCTCTGATGTTGAACTGCTGGTTTGAAGTCATCCTCCATCAAGATTTTGTGAGTACAAAATTCAGGGTTGATACCCTTAATGTCGGAGAGTTTCCAAGCAATTGCTTGCTTGTGTGACTTCAAGATCTTTATGAGAGCAGCTTTTTCATCTTTACTCAAATCTCGAGCAATAATGACTGGTAATTTATCATCACCTTCAAGAAATGCATACTCGAGATGAGGTGGTAAGTCCTTAAGTTCGACTTCAGGAAATTCTTCAGTTTTCTCAACTGACTTGACTTCCTTGTTATGAAGTTCGACGGGAGGGAGCGATGATGGATCATCATTAAGCAGCTTCTCAATGAGAAGTATGTCCCCCTCAATGTCGATGGGAGCGTGATCAATTTCCCATGGAACAGAATCACTAGACAAGTAAGCTTCAATCTCTTCCAAGATGAAGTCACTTTCCTCAAATGGGGTGAGAGAAGGAGTAGAATTGGCGATGATAGGTTGAGATGAATGAGTGAGATTATCACTCGAAGAATTATGATCATAACCAAGAACTTCTTGAGAGTACTCTTCAGAAGCAACATCAATGATATCTATTCGGTTAACCGACTCAGAATCATAATTTGCAGAGTACCTCGAAGTTTGATCAAGGTTAAAGGTGACAGCTTCATTACCAACACGTAATGTGATTTCTTGCTCAAATACATCAATGAGAGCACGGCCCGTTCTCAGGAATCCTCGTCCAACAATGAGAGGAACCCGATGATCGGCATCAAAATCAACAACCACGAAGTCAGCTGGAAAATGGAACTTTCCTACTTTCACAAATACGTACTCGGCAATGCCAAGAGGACGGGATATGGAACGATCTGCAAGCTCGAGAGTCATGCATGTAGGAGTAAGTTCCGGAAGAGAAAGTTTCTTCCACACTGAATAAGGCATCAGATTGATGCTTGCACCAAGATCTGCTAAGGCAAAGCATTCAACCATTCCTGGAAATACACAAGGTAAGAGAAATTTTCCAGGATATCCAAGCTTTTCTGGAAGCTTCTTCAGGATAACTGCAGAGCAGTTCTCGTTAAGAGGAGTTTTAGCCATTTCAAACAGCTTTTCCTTGTTGCTTAACATGTGTTTGAGAGTTGATGCAAACTTGGGCATCAGCATGATAGCATCCGCAAAGCTTATGTCAAAATGTAGTTCTTGGAAAATTTGAAAAAATTTGTCCATTTGATGACTGGCTTTTTCACGGAGCTTTTGCTCATTCAAACGTGATGGGTAAGGAATAGAAGATTTGGATTTCTGGTTTTCAATGGGAGCTACTGGTGGTTCAAAAACAACTCCTGGATTAGATTTGGGTTTCTGGACAACTTGAGGATGGACATCATTGGTTCCTCCGTTATTAATAGGAAGTTCCTTGTCCTTTGTCGCCTCAGGTTCACTTTCCACTACCTTCGGGAGAGAAGAAGAAGAGGTAGTAGGAATAGCGGGTCCATTGTATGAAACACCACTTCTGGTTGTGATCGCCTTTGGATCGCCCCTCGGGTTAGCGATCGTGTTGCTCGGAAGTTTTCCTGAGCCCGAGGGTTGATCATTTAAAGACTTCTTGAGATCAGCGATCTGACTGACCAACAACCCGTTCATTTCATCTTGGGATTTCATGAACTGCTTCAATAACTCATCAGATGATGGTACTAGAGGATGTGGAGGGATATTTTGAGGTCGGATGTTTTGATTATGACCTTGTTGTTGAAAATTCCCTTGATTAGGATTCACATTTCCCTGAAATTGATTCCCTCGATTGAAATTGTTTTGATTAAGGTTTCCTTGATGTTGGAAACCTTGATTGGGTCCAGGATAGAAATTACCTTGGTTTTGATAACCTTGGTTCATTCTAGGTTGGTTTTGATTCCGGTTTTGTATGTTAGGATTCTGGTTAAAACCGAGTGGTGCCTGATAAGTGTTAGCACGGTAGTTTGGTTCATTTTGAGGACGGTATTGATTACCTCCCTGATGTGAAGTACCGGCTATAGAATTAGCTTCAAATGGACTACCATCAGTGGCAGTACAGTTGTAGTATGCATGAGGACCACCACAAGTAACACAAACTTCAACTTTCTTCACTTCACCATGTGATGGTGTCTGCGTGAAGGTGACTTTCTTTTGGTTTGCAAGAACCAAAGCCTGAACAATATCTATGAGTTTATCAATCTTAGCATCGGTGCTAGATGTACTCACAGGAGATGAAGTAGAAGGTCCTGCATTAGACTGAGTCTGATATGTCTTTGTGCGGAAAGGACGGACCTGGGACTTGTTTTCAATGATTTGCAAGGCTTCTTTTGTGGTCTTGCTCAGGAAATTACCTCCCGCGGAGGCATTCAAAGAATCTTGGTCAGCTTGTCTTAGACCATTGTAGAAAGTATCCATCTGCATTAACTCGGTAAAACCATGATGCGGACACTTGCGGAGCAATTCTTTGTAACGATCCCATGCCTCCCCGAATGATTCATCAAATCTCTGAGAAAATTTCATTATCTCATTCTTAAGACTTGTAGTTCGGGATGGAGGATAGAATTCGTTAACAAACTTGGTGACTAGATCTTCCCATGTCTCAATGGAACGAGGGGGTTGTTTCTCAAGCCAATTCCGGGCTTGTCCCTCTAGAGAAAATAGGAACAGAAGAAGCTTGATTGCTTCATGTGGGACATTCTTATATTTGATGGTAGATGCAATCTTGTTAAACCATCGAATGTGTGCATGAGGATCATCCCGCTCAAAACCATAGAATTGGCTTTGGGTTACCAGATTAAGCAACCCGGTTTTGAGCTCAAAGGTATCAGCCACAATGGCTGGGACAACAATGGCATCTCCGTAACCTTCGATGGGTGCTTGGAGAAGCTCATTCATCGGCTTGTCTTCTGCCATTTCGACAGGGGGTGGTGGTGGTAGACGTTCCTCAGTCACGGCTGAAGGAGCAGAACGTCCTCTACGTCTACGAGGAATATTTGCAAGTTCAGAAAGTGGACTTGTAGAATTGGAAGAACGAGTGCGCATGCACTAAGTATAAAAATCAGTTTTTAAAACAAATGCGAGGCAAAACGACAAGTGAACTTAACCAATAATCACAAATGAAATGGCTTCTTTGAAAAAGGTACACCAAATCACAAGGACACAAAGGCAAGTTTTAAATCTGTTGTTCGGGAACTTATTATGGTCACACCCCCAGTTGGTAGGTGTACTGCCTTGATTTGCGGTGGTTGATTTTTATGTATTTAAGTACCACTTGAAAAGACGTAGGTATGGATATGTGCTGAGGGTTTAAAAACTTTTGGACAATATTTTTGGTATCGTCTCGTTTAACCAAATCGTATCTCTTTAAGAATCACCTTAAAGGAAACACAAGCTAGAAAACGTTACGATTGTTTTGTTGTTTTATATTGTTTTTGGTGTTTTTAACACTTTAGGAAAAGTGTTAATGAACTTTTTGATTTATGATAACTTTACAAAAAACTGTTTACAAACGATGGTATATGTGCAAGTACGGGTCTGGAAATGCTTAGAACACGCTTACAGCCTCCCCGGCAGCGGCGCCAAAATTTGATTCGTGCTAAACCGTCAAGTTATCTCACACAAGCTAGCCACTTGTGAATGGCTAACCGTAAGAAACTTAAAACAGTGCAAACACAAAATGCAATTTAGATCAGAGGAATATAGGGGATTCCTGGGTCGTTAAGTCCCACGGAGGATGAATGGTGTTAAACAACTTCAGATGTCGAATAATCACTAAGGATAGTGATCAGTAAGGATTTTGAGATATTTATACCTAAAGAAAATGTTTTGTAAATTACAGGGGCTTAAATGCAAATTAAAGAAAATTAAAAAGTTAAAATATATTAAATAAACGCTATCACTATTTTTAAAATCGATGAACGTTTAAAACCTAAAACGTACGTTTAAATAAAATTACGTAAACGTACAAAATAAAACGTGAGTTTTAAGAAATAAAAGGCCTACAAATATGAAAATGATATTTTTACAATCCTAAAAATAAAAGAAAATTATTAGAAAAAGAAAATTATTTTTAAAACTATTTATTTAATTATTATTAAATAAAAACTATTTTTAACTATTATATAATAACCTAAAATATGATAAAATATGAAATAAAGCTAGAAAAATAAAATTATGACTTAGAAAAATCTAAAATATGATAAAACTTATTTTAAAATTGAAAATATATTTTTTAGACTTTTTATGTATTTATTATTAATTTAATACTATTTAAAACTAATTAAAATTAAGAAAAATAACAAATGAACAGTAAAAATAATGAAACTTTACAGAAAAATCTAAAATATTATTCTTAATCTAGGAAAAATTAAAAATTATTTTTATGAAGCCTTTCTGATTTATTTGTAATAAAAGCTAATTAAAAAGTCTTAAAAACTGATTTAAATAAGGAAAAATACTAAACAGTGATGGAAAAATCTGAAAAATTCAGGAAAAGTCTAAAATTATATTCTAATTCTATAAAAAATATAAAAACATATGCTTATGTGTGAGAATAGGAGACTGCAGTGCAAGTGCTTATAAATAAGCACTTGAAATAAGCCAAAAGGTACCAACTGAGCAATTAACTGAACACAGAAGCTATATTAAGCTATAACTACTCTAAAACAACTTAATACAACTATCCTAAACCTCTAAAATACCAACTACACAGATTTGATGTTTTAAACTTAAAAGCCAAAAACAGGTTTTATAGCTAATTTGTAGCTTAAGCACAAGCTTATGTAATAAGCTAATGTTAAAAACAAAACTAGAGACCTCAAGTCCACCAGCTTAACTACCTCTGAACCAAGTCTCAGACCTTAAGGACCTAAGACCAGACCTATGCAAGGCCTGCAAGGTGCCTGTCTCACACTCAGTATTAGATGAGTGTGCACAGGGCAATTTGCAGCTGATTGAGTAGCTTATTTGGAGCTTTTAAGAACTTACAAAAAATTACCAAAAATCATTTTCCAATTCTTGACCAGTTGAAGTTATAAAACCCAAAGTTTCAATGAATTTGGATCAGAAATGAATCAATGAAAAATCACTTTAGTTGGGCTGAAAACTGGACTTTTCACTTTTGACTTTTGAGACAATTTTGAAAAGTTGACTATATTGAACTTTGAAACCAATTTGTGGACTGATATTGATGATTTATGGTGAAATGAAACTAATGCAATCTATTTCTATGATATCTAAGCACAAATCAAGCTTTTGATTTTCAAAAACTCCAACAGTTATGAGATTAGAACAGGTTATTGGTGATTTTGACTTTGAGAGTGTGCAAATGTTATATGTTGACTGCAAAGAGTACAATGGAACTTAACAAGCTTAAAACAACAGGTAACAACAACTGAACAAACCTCCAAAACAGTTTATGCAGCAGATCCAAACAATACTTTATAAGACTGATTTGGAACTTTTCAAAGTGTTTCAAATATTCAGACCATGCACTTGATTAAAGGACTTATAATATGATATATTAAGACTAAATAAGCCTTAAACCACAGTAATAACAACATAAAAATCAAGAGTGATCATTATGCTCTTTTAACTGTTAAAATGAAATTTTTAACAACTATGAATTCTAGAAAGCAAACAACCTGTTTTATTGTTTAAATTTACTTAACTACAGCTAATAAACAAGAAGATACAAAGATTTAAACTTAAGAACACTTTAAACAGTAAAATGCCAAAACTGAATAATAGGCTTACAAGTGAGTTAATGCACAAGATAAAGAACCAAGGACTGAGATCACTCCTATGGCTTCCCAAGAAGCTCTAAACCAATAAGAAATCCACAATCAGCTCTTCACCAGTCTTCTTGTACCTTCTCCATTGATTTTTTATTTTCTCACTATTTTCTTGGTATTTTTATGAATTTTCTGTTTTTGATACTAAACAAAGTTTTAGGGTTACTAAAAGCTTTAATAAGCTTTCTGGGAGCTTATATGTGCTTATAAGTCCTTAATATCAACTAAAAACAACATTTGATCTTTCATGAGATTTTTGAACTAGGGAAAATTAGCATAAACATAAAATTTGAGTTAAGACTGAAATTGAAACTGAAAAAGATTTACATTCACTTGAAATAACTTAAACAGATTACTTGGAAGGCTTAAATTACACTGGAACTTTAAAATTAACTTAAAACGACATTAAAAACTAAAATTACTCTAGATATTTTATTACATTGCATCAAACTTGTATATAAAGATCTTTTTCATCTCTGTCGACATCTATGAGTATTTCCCACCAATCTTGAACCGTTGGATTTATCCAAATCATCAGAATTGCCAAATGTCAGTTTTGGCGCCAAATTGTCTTTGAGCAGGTTTTTCCAATTAATGGGTCTTGGATGATTGTAGAGGTGGAATTGGGTTGGTATACAGCTGGGAAGACAGGTGGAGTGTTGAAAAAGAGGAAAAACCACCTCTGGTTTTGGAATTCAGGTTGTTGTGAAGACGATGAACAGTAATAGCTGTTTGGGCGCGCGTTGACCTTATTTGACCAAGTATTAATATAGGGGGGGTCCAAAATTGGGGGGTCAAGGGTATTGACAGGGGTTCTTTTTGGTTTTGGTTGGGTTCTTAATAAAGAAAGGGGGTCCGTTTGGCTTGTTTATAATTATAAGGACCATTTGTGTAATTCTGCCAAAGTTGAGGGACCAAACCTGCAATTCTCCAAAAGTTAACACAAGGACCAAAAATGCCAATCTTTAATAGTACAAGGACCATAGTGCATAAAATTCCATTTTTAATAAATCCAAGGACTATTTTTGTCATTTTCAAAACTTGAGGGACCAAAGTTGTAATTTTGCAATTTTTTTGATTTCAAGGGCTTGTTTTGACAACTTATGAATCCCATGGACCTTAAATGACATTTTTCTTTATTTTGCTTTACCAGGGACTGTTTTTGACAACTTTTTAAACTTGGGGGACTAAAACTGCCAATTATGCAAACTTGATACGTTTTTCACCAGATTTTGATATTTTTGCATTTAAAACACATAAAACACTTGTTTGTGATATTTTCATCATTTTGATGCATTTCTGAGTGTTTTCAGATGTTTTTGGCATTATAAACAGTACAAAAATGATGAGTATTTAGACACTCATCACTGAACTCTCTGTCTTTACAGTTCAAATGGATTATCGATGTTGAAGTGAATGATATCCCGGCCCATATTTGGAGACCATAACAAACAAACAAAAATGGTATGATGACATTACAAATATTTAGTGATGTAAGCATATTTTATTTGAAAAATAGAGACTATAAAGCTAACCATTGCACTCTGAGTCTTCATTCATCATTTTTGAATCGGCAGTGAACAGGTTGTCGAGTTTCAATCCTGTAACGCCGTTTGGATTCTCAGCGTCACTGGAAAAAGGATCTGTATCACTACCATCAATTTCTGCATGGAAATTATTGCTATATTATTAGAACCTGAAAACCACATAATAGTCAAAATGTTGAACGACGTTGCAAGTGTTTACCTGATTCCAAGATTGTTCTATCAGAGAGCACGCTATCTGAATCTTCTTCTGAATGCAAGCTATTCTGTTCCTCGACTGATACACTCGATGCTTCGTCGACATAAGATTTCTCATTAACAACCATCCATTCTTCTTCAGAATCCCCATCCTTAGATGGATTGGAGACGTCTTCTGAATCAGAATTTAGAATGCCCTCATGATAATGAACATTTTCTTCCTTGACTGGGATATTCAGTCCTTCATTGAGATTGTTTCTTTCATCAACCACCTCCAAAACTTCTTCTAAAACCACATCCTCACAAATACTAGAAATCCTTTCTGTATCAGCTTTTAGATTGTCAACCTAACATCATGATCTTAACCTTCAAAATCATAAAATTAAACATCATAGTCAACTCGATAACTGTATTCAGACATGGCTGCTCAACTAACTCCCTAGGATCTAATTTCTAAGAGGCTTAAATTCATACAAAAATAAGTACACCAATTATAAACCAATTTCAGGGAAAATATTTTGTCACGAGTCATGAATCTTGTATCGATGCGGTATTCCAAGGTGGCACCTATATGCACATCCACACGGCCTATGCAATTGTAAAATGCATCAAGTCAAATAGGACGTGTTTCGTGGTATCACACTTCAAATACAACGGGTACACACAACTACATGGGTAACAATATACAGACATAGTTGTCAACTAACTCACTCATTTCTAAGAGGCTTTAATCCGTAAAACAATATGTACACGAATTATAGAACAGGGCAGAATATATCCTATATTCATATGTTTTGAAGTGTACGAATTGCAAGATAACAACCAGAAAAAAAACCTGTACACAGAAAGCTTCTAACCATTTCAACATCGTCACGGTCCCTTAAGACACCCAACAGCACAGGAAACCCTGCAATGAAAAGGAATGCATTCTGTCAATGACAGATAAGAGAGTGAAATGCCATTATAAGACCAACTTTCACTCACCCATTTCTCCAAAAGCCATATGCGCAGCATGACTTTCTGCAACAACAGACTGAAGCTCAGCCATAGCATTTCTTCTATCCTCGGGAAGCTTACCATTACTTATACAATCGAGCAAGCATTCAACATAACTACAGATTAACACCCATAAAGTACATTAGCCTAGTAACTTAATTAGCAGCATTTTAACATCACAGTCTGTAACACCCCAACCCGACAAGGGCAGAAGTGTCACATTCTGGTGTCATATCAGAACATACAAATGAAATCTTTACAAACGAAAACCTTAAAATTGAGGTATCAAAACGTATACACAATTGACTGACAAGGAAAATACAATATCCAAAATGAAATAAAATCCCAATACAAAAGTTATTCAAAATAAGTCCCAAAGTAATAAGGTACTAGGGTTGGTCCACTCAGATACTCTAACTCTCAGCCCATCTTCAAACCTAAAACCTGCCGCAGGAAAAGAAATGCGGCTGAGCTTAAAAAGCCCAGTGAACAGATATAACAAAACGAAAGCTAAACAAAAGCTGAAATACGAAATGAAACAAAGGGACAATAGCAAGGTTACAACGGAAAGGAAACAATGAGTCAATTAGGATCCTGCAGAACACAATTATACAGATATCCAGCAAGAACGACAATCAAGGAGAACACAGCAAGCAACGCATCCATGACATATAAATAATCACATATAAGCAAACAGACATACAAGCACCGAAACCAAATCAAGCATACTAGACGTCGCATCCACTCAACATAAGAATAGCACGCAGTCAGATCAGGAAATCAAAAAATAAATAAGCCAACACGAAAACTAAAAGCAAGCGGAAGCAATTAATTAGGAAGTGAACATGGCAATCCCACAAGACAAATAACCCACAGTTAATAACATAACAGTATCATAACAGATATAACATGGCAAGTCGAAAATTAGCAATAAGACACCAATGGATAATCATAGCCCATAAACATAATTAAACGGAGGTATCCATAATAAACAGATAATCAATTGATTACACCCAAACAAGATCACCAGACCATTCAAGGTTCACATAACAGTAAGATAACATATATTCAGATGACAACAGTTGAATCATATAGTCACATATTAATCATATCGTAGCAGGATAAACAATAATTACATAGAACATGTAACAGCATAAACAGATTCAATAACCACATAATAACCCGGTACGTGAATGGAATGATAGTATGAAGTAACGAAATAGGAGTATGTCAGATCAATGAAATGGAATATAGCATGGTAGTAGAGTGAGTCACATATGGTGCGTTGGGGAATACAGAAGGTACAATATAGGTACATCAAAAGTGTAAGGTTTGTCAGAAATCTACCACGAGCCCAGAAACATATCATATCATATCATATCATAAGTAACCACTGTATTCGGAGGGGTGACCTCGGAATACCATATATAATAGGAGGGGAAACCTCAGTAACCAATGGAGTAGCTAGCTCCCAGAATGTGAAGACGCGTTTTGCACACGACATCATTCACCAGACAAATCATATCATAGCATAACATATCAAATACAGAACAAATCTAGGATGCATCCATACGCCCCTGCAGACAGATAGTGGCCATAGAATATATATCGAGCTCATAATCAGATAACAGAAAGGGACGGTGTGGAACATCACTCAACCATACTAGAGTCATGCCATTGGTGCATCAATGACACGACCATGTTACCTTCATGGCTAGGGAAAACATATTTGGCTCGGGTATCAAACTGAAGGGTCAAAGAAAAGTCATAACATAAGGGTTCATATCAAAGTTTCAAATGTCAAAGGTTTATATCAGAGTCCATATCATAAGTCCATATCAGAGGTTCATATCACAGGTTCATATCAAAGGCTCATAATCTGAAGGTTCATAATCAAAGGTTCAAAATAAAACAATTCACATAGGAGATCCAATCAAAGGGAGCATAGCAAAGTTATAGGGAAGCCCTAATAAGAAGGCTCAGAGCAAGGTATCACAGTTCAAATCTAATATCGAAAGATGTAAACGAATCATGAGAAACCTTAAAAGATAAAGTCAGAATATCTGTACCTTAGCAAATGAAATGAGAGCAAATGGAAGGAATGCAAGAGAAACAACGTCACACCTTCTTCAACGAATCTACACGGATTACGGTTGGTACAATACTTATTAGCTCATTTAAGTCATAACGGATTTATTGGTTATATGAATCGTATTAATATTTTTAGAGTTATTAACTGTATTCTCATTTTTAGTAATGGACCGAATTAAAATACTTTAGAGTAATAATCATTTATTTGCCAAACTTAGGGGTTAGAAATACTAAATGGTAAACTTAAAGGTTTGCATGTGACATGTTACTAAAGATTAAGGGTTTAAAGTGTAACATAACTAAACATTTTATTTCACAAATAACTATCATGTACGTTTAATGAAAAAAGAAAAACATTTTATAGTATATGTTCGGTCCATCTTTAAGCTTGCTCGTGGTTCATATGACTAATATTTACGACATAAAAATCATGCATTATGATGAATCCCCGACTCGTCTTCCCTGAACCCTTTTCAAAATACCAAACGACACACGAGTGAATCCCGCGATCACCCTCAAAGTTACCCCACAAGACCATTTCATCCGTATTCCATATTATCTCTTTTACTGTTTTAAATATCATAAACCTCACGTTGACTCAAAGTGCCATGCATACCAAACTATTCTAAAACTTAGCATGAAATATCATGAACCTAAATCCATGCCTCACGTTGACATGCATGCATTACCCATTTGCCCAATCAACTCACGCACACCATTTTTAAAACTCAATCTCATTCGGCACCCACACAACACCTTTCACACAAACACGGCAATTATACCATGAACTTACGCATGAATTCCTAAACAAAGCTATATCTCGTTAAAAAAATTAAGCAGTCCAGGTGAAATATTTATATACTCTAATCGACCCAAAATAGATTTTATCATAATCATGTATAGTTAAAATACAGGTTTCCTATGAGACATTTTATTCTTTAAAGATCGACAAAGAAAGGAACAAGACTCGACCTCATGATTATATGTGACGAATATGTATCATCTATGTGATGACTATTAACATTTTATGATGAAACTTATCATTATATGAGAACCTAATCATGATCTTATGTGACAATTTTTTTAGCATTACATGCAAGGTTTTAAAACAGGTTCTTATGGTCGCATGGTTATGGGTCGAAACAGATTCAATATAATTTTACATATGGTCGATATACGGTTTCAAAACAGTAGACATACATGGTCGAATAACATGATTAAACCATTCCATATTTAGGTGTTTTACTTCATGATTCCATGCGACAATCATAGCTTAATACGAAAATAAATCAACATGATTATGACAAGCAATAGAGGTCGAACAGATTCAAAGGTATATATGAATTATATGTGGGTCGAATATTATGTATACCCCTTTCGTTATTTATGTGATCACAATCATACTTTCATGTGACTAGTATTATTATATTAAGTGATGGGTGGGTTGATAACATGCATGTATCCTTATGGGAAAATTGATTCACGACAGCAGCTTCAGAAAAGAATCAAAAGAGTAGGGATATATTACCTTGGCGTATGAATGGAAAGAAAACAAGGAACCAACGAATCGAGACTCGCGGTCACAACACCTTCTTCTGCTTGCTTGTGGATCGGATGAAAGAAGAGACCAAATATTTTGCCGTCATTTTTTTTATGCTAGGGTTTGGATGTTTTGAATATGGTGAAACGTAGAGTAACAGAAAAATATGGGAGGGTTATAAGGGATTTGGTTTTGACGAGTTAAAGGAAAACATGAGCCTAATCCAAGTTTAGTTGGGCTTTTATATTTTTAATTGTAGTATTTGTTTTGTAGCTTATGAGATTTTCGGCCCAATAAAATCATATAAACGTGATTAAATCTTTAGACATAAGCGTAGATTGATCTCATATATTAGGTTTGGTAATCATTTACAATTTAGGTTAAAATTACATTCAATGAGCATTGACGTATTTTATGTATTTTATAAGTTTTCAATTAGATGGGCAAAATAGTCTTTTTACGCGTTTTAGATTTTCGGGTTTTACAACTCTTCCCCTCTAAAAGAAAATTTTCGTCCTCGAAAATTGAAGTCACAGAGGTACACGGAGACGTACAAGTTCAAGGTAGATGTAGCAGTCCATAGTCTCACACAGATCATAATGATTCCGGTTCCAAAGCATACAGAACTTACACATAGCAGATGTCGGTGAGAATTTCGCAAAGAGGCACAGAATTTCAGACGGACATGAGGAGTGTCAAATAACGAATATAAGCTCTAGTCCATTCACGTACCAACCCCAGGCATTTCCCAAGATGTCGTATGATTTCAATAATTTCAAATTATATGATCTCGGTATTATCACGTTGATCAGGCGTCATAATACTTGCATCACATAACAAGTTCTTATTGTCATCATATTCTGTCCCGGGTCATGGCAAACCACATAACCAATATCACAACAAAACATATCACATACAGATAATATACATATAGCAAGTAACATACTATAACAGACCAGATTCACACATATGCAACATATAATACAACAAGCCAACTTACCTTACCACAAAAGGAAAGAAGGCCACCAACTTGTATAAATCGGTTCCTCATGACTCATTACTGACGATTCAAAGGAAAGCTGAGATATCACGAAAATGCTAAATGATGAAACTTCACGATTCAAACCAAGTTCTGAACAAATCAAAGAAAAGCAATACCGATCAAATCATATAGCAAAATATCCAACCGTCTCAGAACGCGTGACAAACAAATCGGAGTAACACAAGTCGCGCCCAATTATATGAAGTAGATGAACCTTCTCAGCCACCAGTTAAATCTTGTCTCCGTCTTTGCGCCTATGGTTAAGTCGTCCAGCTCCCCCAGTAGCATCCTGACGTCTCCGGCAGCAACACGATTGGGTGCGGCTTCTGTTTCACGAACCTCTCCAGAAATTGTTGCAGCGATGCAGGGTCGGCACCATCATCTTCGGCTCTACGAGAAATATCCATCTAACGGTCGACAAACGAATGCGCGAGGATAAAACAAACAAAATCAAATGCGAAAAGGAGAAGGGCAAATTAGTGAAGACAAAAGAATATCAAAGTCAAATATGAACGACAATCAAAAGGAATCGGAAGAGATCAAAACAGACGGAAGCCTAATGTCTACCCAAGTCCTCACAGGTCAATCCTAAGGTCAACAAGACGAAACCTTTGCTCTGATACCATAATTGTAACACCCCAACCCGACAAGGGTAGAAGTGTCACATTCTGGTGTCATATCAGAACATACAAATGAAATCTTTACAAACGAAAACCTTAAAATTGAGGTATCAAAACGTATACACAATTGACTGACAAGGAAAATACAATATCCAAAATGAAATAAAATCCCAATACAAAAGTTATTCAAAATAAGTCCCAAAGTAATAAGGTACAAGGGTTGGTCCACTCAGATACTCTAACTCTCAGCCCATCTTCAAACCTAAAACCTGCCGCAGGAAAAGAAATGCGGCTGAGCTTAAAAAGCCCAGTGAACAGATATAACAAAACGAAAGCTAAACAAAAGCAGAAATACGAAATGAAACAAAGGGACAATAGCAAGGTTACAACGGAAAGGAAACAATGAGTCAATTAGGATCCTGCAGAACACAATTATACAGATATCCAGCAAGAACGACAATCAAGGAGAACACAGCAAGCAACGCATCCATGACATATAAATAATCACATATAAGCAAACAGACATACAAGCACCGAAACCAAATCAAGCATACTAGACGTCGCATCCACTCAACATAAGAATAGCACGCAGTCAGATCAGGAAATCAAAAAATAAATAAGCCAACACGAAAACTAAAAGCAAGCGGAAGCAATTAATTAGGAAGTGAACATGGCAATCCCACAAGACAAATAACCCACAGTTAATAACATAACAGTATCATAACAGATATAACATGGCAAGTCGACAATTAGCAATAAGACACCAATGGATAATCATAGCCCATAAACATAATTAAACGGAGGTATCCATAATAAACAGATAATCAATTGATTACACCCAAACAAGATCACCAGACCATTAAAGGTTCACATAACAGTAAGATAACATATATTCAGATGACAACAGTTGAATCATATAGTCACATATTAATCATATTGTAGCAGGATAAACAATAATTACATAGAACATGTAACAGCATAAACAGATTCAATAACCACATAATAACCCGGTACGTGAATGGAATGATAGTATGAAGTAACGAAATAGGAGTATGTCAGATCAATGAAATGGAATATAGCATGGTAGTAAAGTGAGTCACATATGGTGCGTTGGGGAATACAGAAGGTACAATATAGGTATATCAAAAGTGTAAGGTTTGTCAGAAATCTACCACGAGCCCAGAAACATATCATATCATATCATATCATAAGTAACCATTGTATTCGGAGGGGTGACCTCGGAATACCATATATAATAGGAGGGGAGACCTCAGTAACCAATGGAGTAGCTAGCTCCCAGAATGTGAAGACGCGTTTTGCACACGACATCATTCACCAGAAAAATCATATCATAGCATAACATATCAAATACAGAACAAATCTAGGATGCATCCATATGCCCCTGCAGACAGATAGTGGCCATAGAATATATATCGAGCTCATAATCAGATAACAGAAAGGGACGGTGTGGAACATCACTCAACCACACTAGAGTCATGCCATTGGTGCATCAATGACACGGCCATGTTACCTTCATGGCTAGGGAAAACATATTTGGCTCGGGTATCAAACTGAAGGGTCAAAGAAAAGTCATAACATAAGGGTTCATATCAAAGTTTCAAATGTCAAAGGTTTATATCAGAGTCCATATCATAAGTCCATATCAGAGGTTCATATCACAGGTTCATATCAAAGGCTCATAATCTGAAGGTTCATAATCAAAGGTTCAAAATCAAACAATTCACATAGGAGATCCAATCAAAGGGAGCATAGCAAAGTTATAGGGAAGCCCTAATAAGAAGGCTCAGAGCAAGGTATCACAGTTCAAATCTAATATCGAAAGATGTAAACGAATCATGAGAAACCTTAAAAGATAAAGTCAGAATATCTGTACCTTAGCAAATGAAATGAGAGCAAATGGAAGGAATGCAAGAGAAACAATGTCACACCTTCTTCAACGAATCTACACGGATTACGGTTGGTACAATACTTATTAGCTCATTTAAGTCATAACGGATTTATTGGTTATATGAATCGTATTAATATTTTTAGAGTTATTAACTGTATTCTCATTTTTAGTAATGGACCGAATTAAAATACTTTAGAGTAATAATCGTTTATTTGCCAAACTTAGGGGTTACAAATACTAAATGGTAAACTTAAAGGTTTTCATGTGACATGTTACTAAAGATTAAGGGTTTAAAGTGTAACATAACTAAACATTTTATTTCACAAATAACTATCATGTACGTTTAATGAAAAAAGAAAAACATTTTATAGTATATGTTCGGTCCATCTTTAAGCTTGCTCGTGGTTCATATGACTAATATTTACGACATAAAAATCATGCATTATGATGAATCCCCGACTCGTCTTCCCTGAACCCTTTTCAAAATACCAAACGACACACGAGTGAATCCCGCGATCACCCTCAAAGTTACCCCACAAGACCATTTCATCCGTATTCCATATTATCTCTTTTACTGTTTTAAATATCATAAACCTCACGTTGACTCAAAGTGCCATGCATACCAAACTATTCTAAAACTTAGCATGAAATATCATGAACCTAAATCCATGCCTCACGTTGACATGCATGCATTACCCATTTGCCCAATCAACTCACGCACACCATTTTTAAAACTCAATCTCATTCGGCACCCACACAACACCTTTCACACAAACACGGCAATTATACCATGAACTTACGCATGAATTCCTAAACAAAGCTATATCTCGTTAAAAAAATTAAGCAGTCCAGGTGAAATATTTATATACTCTAATCGACCCAAAATAGATTTTATCATAATCATGTATAGTTAAAATACAGGTTTCCTATGAGACATTTTATTATTTAAAGATCGACAAAGAAAGGAAAAAGACTCGACCTCATGATTTTATGTGACGAATATGTATCATCTATGTGATGACTATTAACATTTTATGATGAAACTTATCATTATATGAGAACCTAATCATGATCTTATGTGACAATTTTTTTAGCATTACATGCAAGGTTTTAAAACAGGTTCTTATGGTCGCATGGTTATGGGTCGAAACAGATTCAATATAATTTTACATATGGTCGATATACGGTTTCAAAACAGTAGACATACATGGTCGAATAACATGATTAAACCATTCCATATTTAGGTGTTTTACTTCATGATTCCATGCGACAATCATAGCTTAATACGAAAATAAATCAACATGATTATGACAAGCAATAGAGGTCGAACAGATTCAAAGGTATATATGAATTATATGTGGGTCGAATATTATGTATACCCCTTTCGTTATTTATGTGATCACAATCATACTTTCATGTGACTAGTATTATTATATTAAGTGATGGGTGGGTTGATAACATGCATGTATCCTTATGGGAAAATTGATTCACGACAGCAGCTTCAGAAAAGAATCAAAAGAGTAGGGATATATTACCTTGGCGTATGAATGGAAAGAAAACAAGAAACCAACGAATCGAGACTCGCGGTCACAACACCTTCTTCTGCTTGCTTGTGGATCGGATGAAAGAAGAGACCAAATATTTTGCCGTCATTTTTTTTATGCTAGGGTTTGGATGTTTTGAATATGGTGAAACGTAGAGTAACAGAAAAATATGGGAGGGTTATAAGGGATTTGGTTTTGACGAGTTAAAGGAAAACATGAGCCTAATCCAAGTTTAGTTGGGCTTTTATATTTTTAATTGTAGTATTTGTTTTGTAGCTTATGAGATTTTCGGCCCAATAAAATCATATAAACGTGATTAAATCTTTAGACATAAGCGTAGATTGATCTCATATATTAGGTTCGGTAATCATTTACAATTTAGGTTAAAATTACATTCAATGAGCATTGACGTATTTTATGTATTTTATAAGTTTTCAATTAGAGGGGCAAAATAGTCTTTTTACGCGTTTTAGATTTTCGGGTTTTACAAATTCTGTGTCATTGGGAAACTTACGTAGTCCATTCATTAAAGTCAAGTCTGCTCCTTTTATTTTTGTCTCTACTATTCAGGGTGCTGCCATCGTGGCACCACTTTTAACACCAAAGATGAGGAATACCCTATGGATATGCTTCTGCATTTTAAAATTATATAAATGGACATTTGAATTTCTATTTGTACGAGGGAAAATATGAGACCAAGTCTCTCGAATGTTAAATAAATGACCACACAAATCCTCTGATTTAAAGGATGAGAGCATATATGATGTTTGAGATATAAGGGATGAGAGCATATATGATGTTTGAGATATACAACTATATAAGAGATTTTGGTGGAAATGCGTACATTATGTGGAGCGGGTTCACCGATAACGGTTATGTTTTCTCTTAGAGCCAAAGCATTTGCAACTAATGGGCGGGGTTGGATTTCAAGAGGAGGTACAAATATATTATGTCCACTGAGTTCCCTGTTCTTTGTATCCAATTTTTGCTTTTTCAACCTTCCTTCTGATTCAATGTGTAATGTGCCACTTAGCTCCCATTGCTTAACTTCAATGCATTCGCAATTGGTACATCAGGAAATGTTTTCCACACGTATAGTCTATCCACCTACAAATCTGACAATAAAATACATACAAAATTAAAAAATGAAACACCAAAACAGAAAGATCATATATTATCAAGTCGCGACTCAGTACCTTATTCAATGCCACAATAACCTTTCAAATCTTTTGTTCTTTCGTGAACGTTTACCTCCTCAATGGCTACTGAATGTTTGTTTTAAGCAAGAAGTGTAAAGGATGGGTACATGTTTGTTCCCATTCCAAGCCTGCGACCTGTTTGCCAATGGCTAGCTGATCACCATTGTATCTACCAAAATGCATACAATCAAAACTCATGAGTAGGGAGCAGGTGGTGGTGTTTTTTTATAACTTTGTTTTCCGAAGAAAAATGTTCAACCCAGTTCGAATCCTCCTTGACTTCCAACTATGACATAATAAACTTGTATAAGCTTCAAAATGAGCCAAAAAATGGGGCTTATGAAAAATGAGCTTAAAACAAATAAGCTCATAAGCCCATAAATACATTTAAGGGGTAACATATGTGTCACAATTCTCAATTTCCGGTCATTTCTCAAACTCCATATTCATCATTTCATATCAATTTATTCATGATTTTTCATTTCACCTTAAACGCGTAAATTTCATATTAAATAAACGTTATCGCGTAAATTATTATTTTGAACATTTAATCCGATACTTCCAAAAATGATCCCAATATATTTTTATACTTACATTTAGTTTATAAAAACTATATTTTGAGTTTACATAGTGTTTTAAATTTATTTGGTATATAAATCGTTAAGTTTATATTATTACGACGCTTTTCTTAAAAACTACAAGATAATTATTATATCACTCAAATTATGCAAGAAATATTTTTTACAATTTTTATGATCTTAATATAATTTACTTTGGTCCATTAAGACTTATTTTAGTCCATACTACTTTAAATTCACAACTATGTACAAGTTACAACACTTTTTACTTAACTACACATTTTTCTCACAATTGTTACAAGTATATAAAAAAAAAAAAAAAAAAAAAAAAAAAAAAAAAAAATTTGGGAAACATCCCCTCCCCCTAAAATCCGGCCAAGGGGGGAGGAGTTAGTCAAAATGTATAGATTTTCTTACATATTCATATCCATACTCAATCTTACTCCTTCATTCATTTCACTCTCAATAATACAAGTAGCTAAGATATTTTTCTTCTCCCTTGATTCTCCTTCTCAAAACCGGCCTAGCATAAAGATCAAGAAGAGATTCATAAAATTTTCAAGCTCAAGTTATAAACAATCTAGATTACACTCTTATTAAGGTTTTGAAATAAAAACCTAGGGTGTTTAGGTTAATCCTTGGTTCTAATCACCTCATCATATCACTTGTAAGCATCTCATATCTATTTTCATCTTACATATTCATTTCATACTCATCTCATCATTTTTGAGCAAAAACATGCAAGACTTGTGTTGTTTATACCATTTTTACCATTGATTTTTAGAGTTTAATATATATAGTCATCCTATAATTATTCCCTTGTTAGTTATTGGTCTTGATGATGTTTAGGAATCCATGACACCCTAAGAAGGTGTATGGTAGGATTAGATTAGCTTTGGAGTTGATTTGAAGGGATTGGAATAGGTTTAGTACGAGAAAAACTATTTTCGACAAGTATTAAATGTGTTCTGTCCTTGTTTTACTTTTCTGGAAAATCTGACAGTAGGCACGAAATTTTGGCCTTGATATTTAGAAAATATACTTTAAAACGAATCCGTGGCCGCTTGAACGGATTAAAACGGAGTTATAACGAAGAAGTTATGAATTTTTAAAGTTTGACGACGACATATATTTTTTTCTGAAATTTCAGCAACATGTTTTTGGTTAGTACGAGTTAAAAACGAGCCTTAAGCTTCACAAATTATTTCGACTTATCAAAAATATATTAGTATACTTTGATACGAAGCTAAGGACGTATTATACGTAGAAAACGGATTTGAAACGACTAAGATATGCACGTTTTCATAAAATTGCCGTAACTATTATTTTCTGAAAAACTATATTATTTTTACGAGATAAGTATTACGGTAACTAAAACGACCATGTTGGTGGCTGTTTTTAACCATGATGTAGAACTTTTTGGAACGAAATGTCTTCTAGTAAAATCAAGATCACCAAGCATATTTTCTAAAACGACCGACCGTTTGTATAGTGGAGTTTTAATAAATTATTTACGGATGCTTAAACTTGGCCGAAACTCACTTTTTACACAACAATTAGACAAAATCACCATATTTAACCCTTATTATCTTTATGTTCGAGACCTTTATGTCGAAAACTCATGAACTGAAACTTTTAGATTTTGATACAAGCTTTTCAAAACCGTCGAGTTCGTTTCCTAACGATCGACGTACACCATTTTACGACTAATTTTTCAAAGCCATTTTTGTCACTTTCAAGAAATTTCCGACGACTTTATTTTACGACGAAAAGTGATAATTTCACTATAAATCATTACGAAACCATTGTAGGATGACATTTTGACGTAAATACTTGTAAAGTAATCTAAGGTTGGTCAAGACGTCAAAAGAGTATTTTTCAACGATAAATATTATTTTCAAAACTCACAAATGGTATAAATAACATACGAAATGCATGCACAACATTGTATCACACATTCATGACAACATATCATAACTCAGTCATAACATTCATTTTAGGTCGCGGATAGTTTCCGAGCCTCATTTTAGTGCACTTCATTTTGTTAGCATATCAATCATACCAGGTGAGTTTTCATAGCCCCACTTTCTATTTATTGTGTACAAACTTTTGGGGGAGATACATGCTCAAACTATTTTCATTTACTTTCACCAGTACTCTAAACTTTTACATATTACTGTGAGTTCATACCCCGCTTTTACTCGTTTAAATTCTTACAAACTATTTGGGGGAGATTCATGCTTAAATACTTATTTCACTCTTGCGAATACTCAAACCATTTATACAATTGTGTTACAATATACTTCTTATACACTTTGGACATTATGTGTGGTTTATTGCGATATGTGCCTTAATGTGCTAAACTAGTTTTCAATTATGCATCAACATACAAACTTTAGCAACTGGTTAACTCCTGCGGGAGCCGGCGGAGAGGTATTGATAGTACTATCGGGCTGACGCCCCCACCCTTGGGTCCTTGATGACGTGACCTTGGGTGAATATAATCCGTTATTCAATGAAACACAACAAACAAGTTAGACTCGTCAAGAGGTTCAGTTGGCTGTGATTCTTTACATTAAGTACATGTATATATCGTATGCACCTATGTCCTACTTACAAACAAGATTGACAATTCTATATTTTGGCAATGGGTTGTAAACACACAGGTTGCAAGTTTTGTATGGGCGGAACTTGGAACTGAGTGGATTTACAATGCCTTTGCTGCATAAACAATATTTGAAAGGCTTTACATTTCAACACAAACTCTATGAACTCACTCAACCTTTGTGTTGACACTTTTTAGCATGTTTATCTCAGGTCTTAAGGTGATAGCATTTCATGGAGCTTTTGGGTCGCATGGCATACATTGGAGTCTTGTGCTTTTAACAATTACCATTCGACATGTTTTGTAAACTCTTTATGTATTATCAAACCTTGTGGATTCTTGATGTGTAAACTTTAACTTATTTATCGAATGGTAAACTTTTCAAAACGTCTCATTATAGAGGTCGTTTTCTGTATCCATACTTTGTGCTATGACGTCATACCCCAATGACACTATCGTTCCGCTGCGATATTTTGGGGGTGTGACAGATTGGTATCAGAGCATCGGTTATAGAGAACTAGGTTGCATCATTGACCCTAGACTATAACCACATCATCATAGCATCTCATCATATCATTACAAGTGCATATTCTTTATACATGCGAACTTATGACTCAACACCAAACATCATATGAGTCGATTAGTCCAAGCATTGCATAGTTACTCCTAAATTATACATAGCCTGATCACCTATGTCTAATTCAGGAAGAATCATGCAATGAAGGGAGTAGTAGTCTCATATGAGTAAGCAATTCCGTAATCGAGCCAAATTTTCAAAAGATTTTCTTCAAACCACTTGTTTCCAGTTTGATCCGCGTGACAGTTCTTGTTTGATGAGTTGCAAAGATCAAGCTAGAAACAAGTTGTTACCTAAACCGATTTAGCCTAATCGTATGACAGTTCTTGTTTGATGAGTTGTGGGATTAAGTAAAAATCGGTTACCAAAAAGTTTTTTTAAAATTTTGCTCGAGAATGGGAAAGCCTGCCTCATCGAGCCTAATCATAAGGGAGCATGTCTTTAGAATGGGATATAGTCATGACATATGCATGAGCATTGACATAATCATTTAAACCATACATGAGCATAAACTTTTAGAACCCTTGTCGCGTTTTGGGCCATAGTATCATTAATCGAATCGCGAGGACGCGATTCCTCTAACATGGGAAGAATGTCACAATTCTCAATTTCCGGTCATTTCTCAAACTCCATATTCATCATTTCATATCAATTTATTCATGATTTTTCATTTCACCTTAAACGCGTAAATTTCATATTAAATAAACGTTATCGCGTAAATTATTATTTTGAACATTTAATCCGATACTTCCAAAAATGATCCCAATATATTTTTATACTTACATTTAGTTTATAAAAACTATATTTTGAGTTTACATAGTGTTTTAAATTTATTTGGTATATAAATCGTTAAGTTTATATTATTACGACGCTTTTCTTAAAAACTACAAGATAATTATTATATCACTCAAATTATGCAAGAAATATATTTTTACAATTTTTATGATCTTAATATAATTTACTTTGGTCCATTAAGACTTATTTTAGTCCATACTACTTTAAATTCACAACTATGTACAAGTTACAACACTTTTTACTTAACTACACATTTTTCTCACAATTGTTACAAGTATATAAAAAAAAAAAAAAAAAAAAAAAAAAAAAAAAAAAAAATTTGGGAAACATCCCTCCCCTAAAATCCGGCCAAGGGGGGAGGAGTTAGTCAAAATGTATAGATTTTCTTACATATTCATATCCATACTCAATCTTACTCCTTCATTCATTTCACTCTCAATAATACAAGTAGCTAAGATATTTTTCTTCTCCCTTGATTCTCCTTCTCAAAACCGGCCTAGCATAAAGATCAAGAAGAGATTCATAAAATTTTCAAGCTCAAGTTATAAACAATCTAGATTACACTCTTATTAAGGTTTTGAAATAAAAACCTAGGGTGTTTAGGTTAATCCTTGGTTCTAATCACCTCATCATATCACTTGTAAGCATCTCATATCTATTTTCATCTTACATATTCATTTCATACTCATCTCATCATTTTTGAGCAAAAACATGCAAGACTTGTGTTGTTTATACCATTTTTACCATTGATTTTTAGAGTTTAATATATATAGTCATCCTATAATTATTCCCTTGTTAGTTATTGGTCTTGATGATGTTTAGGAATCCATGACACCCTAAGAAGGTGTATGGTAGGATTAGATTAGCTTTGGAGTTGATTTGAAGGGATTGGAATAGGTTTAGTACGAGAAAAACTATTTTCGACAAGTATTAAATGTGTTCTGTCCTTGTTTTACTTTTCTGGAAAATCTGACAGTAGGCACGAAATTTTGGCCTTGATATTTAGAAAATATACTTTAAAACGAATCCGTGGCCGCTTGAACGGATTAAAACGGAGTTATAACGAAGAAGTTATGAATTTTTAAAGTTTGACGACGACATATATTTTTTTCTGAAATTTCAGCAACATGTTTTTGGTTAGTACGAGTTAAAAACGAGCCTTAAGCTTCACAAATTATTTCGACTTATCAAAAATATATTAGTATACTTTGATACGAAGCTAAGGACGTATTATACGTAGAAAACGGATTTGAAACGACTAAGATATGCACGTTTTCATAAAATTGCCGTAACTATTATTTTCTGAAAAACTATATTATTTTTACGAGATAAGTATTACGGTAACTAAAACGACCATGTTGGTGGCTGTTTTTAACCATGATGTAGAACTTTTTGGAACGAAATGTCTTCTAGTAAAATCAAGATCACCAAGCATATTTTCTAAAACGACCGACCGTTTGTATAGTGGAGTTTTAATAAATTATTTACGGATGCTTAAACTTGGCCGAAACTCACTTTTTACACAACAATTAGACAAAATCACCATATTTAACCCTTATTATCTTTATGTTCGAGACCTTTATGTCGAAAACTCATGAACTGAAACTTTTAGATTTTGATACAAGCTTTTCAAAACCGTCGAGTTCGTTTCCTAACGATCGACGTACACCATTTTACGACTAGTTTTTCAAAGCCATTTTTGTCACTTTCAAGAAATTTCCGACGACTTTATTTTACGACGAAAAGTGATAATTTCACTATAAATCATTACGAAACCATTGTAGGATGACATTTTGACGTAAATACTTGTAAAGTAATCTAAGGTTGGTCAAGACGTCAAAAGAGTATTTTTCAACGATAAATATTATTTTCAAAACTCACAAATGGTATAAATAACATACGAAATGCATGCACAACATTGTATCACACATTCATGACAACATATCATAACTCAGTCATAACATTCATTTTAGGTCGCGGATAGTTTCCGAGCCTCATTTTAGTGCACTTCATTTTGTTAGCATATCAATCATACCAGGTGAGTTTTCATAGCCCCACTTTCTATTTATTGTGTACAAACTTTTGGGGGAGATACATGCTCAAACTATTTTCATTTACTTTCACCAGTACTCTAAACTTTTACATATTACTGTGAGTTCATACCCCGCTTTTACTCGTTTAAATTCTTACAAACTATTTGGGGGAGATTCATGCTTAAATACTTATTTCACTCTTGCGAATACTCAAACCATTTATACAATTGTGTTACAATATACTTCTTATACACTTTGGACATTATGTGTGGTTTATTGCGATATGTGCCTTAATGTGCTAAACTAGTTTTCAATTATGCATCAACATACAAACTTTAGCAACTGGTTAACTCCTGCGGGAGCCGGCGGAGAGGTATTGATAGTACTATCGGGCTGACGCCCCCACCCTTGGGTCCTTGATGACGTGACCTTGGGTGAATATAATCCGTTATTCAATGAAACACAACAAACAAGTTAGACTCGTCAAGAGGTTCAGTTGGCTGTGATTCTTTACATTAAGTACATGTATATATCGTATGCACCTATGTCCTACTTACAAACAAGATTGACAATTCTATATTTTGGCAATGGGTTGTAAACACACAGGTTGCAAGTTTTGTATGGGCGGAACTTGGAACTGAGTGGATTTACAATGCCTTTGCTGCATAAACAATATTTGAAAGGCTTTACATTTCAACACAAACTCTATGAACTCACTCAACCTTTGTGTTGACACTTTTTAGCATGTTTATCTCAGGTCTTAAGGTGATAGCATTTCATGGAGCTTTTGGGTCGCATGGCATACATTGGAGTCTTGTGCTTTTAACAATTACCATTCGACATGTTTTGTAAACTCTTTATGTATTATCAAACCTTTTGGATTCTTGATGTGTAAACTTTAACTTATTTATCGAATGGTAAACTTTTCAAAACGTCTCATTATAGAGGTCGTTTTCTGTATCCATACTTTGTGCTATGACGTCATACCCCAATGACACTATCGTTCCGCTGCGATATTTTGGGGGTGTGACAATATGAAACAATATGGGTTATTGACTATATCAGCCCATAAAATAAGGTTAATTCAAACGCCACTAATAGAATTAATATAGTTGGAAGAAACATCATTAAAAAATTAAAGTCTCAGTATAGTATATCGGTAAGTAGCATCATACAGTGAACATGTAACCACGATGATTGCAGTTGAAACTGTTAGCTCATAGCTATTGGTATAATGAATCAAGGAAATAGGCAAGCTTGCTAATGTGCCAACAATGGCTGAGATCACTGTAGCTTTAACAAATTTCAGTTTTCCTTTGTATTTATTCATAGTTTTGCTTTGCGTCTCAGTTCCTGCAATCTTGAATGTAAATCCATAGTTATGTTACCTTGAAATTCATAATGTTATGGTAAAATAAAGAAGAAATAAACCTCAAAAACACTGGTTTTGAGCTGACCGATATATTCCATCATCTTTGTGGTTTCGATTTCTTGTGTTTTGATTTCAGCAAACTCATTTATAGTTGATGGCCCATTCTTCAATATTCCACCATTTTTACCCGAGATTTTCGTATCAGTAATACCATTGTAGTTATGTATTATAAATAATGGCCAAAAAGCGTCAAATAAATAATAAGATTAAAATGTAAATAGGTCAAATAGGTTATCTGCTTGACGGGTCTGCTGATAATGGAAAATTTGAAGATGATTGTAGGACCATTCTTGGAAATCAATCTTATGTGTAAAGAAAGACAAAAACAATAATGAGTCTAAAGAAGAATGAGATTACATATTTTTTATGCATCAGTCACCCAATATACTACACTCCAGAATAGATGAAATTTGGTTGTAATAGAAAAACTTACCTTGGAAATCAATATATTCATTAATAATACCAAGCATCATAATCGATTGTGTCTTGTGTAGATATTCCAACAGAAGCTCAGAAGAATACTGCAGAGAAGCAACAAAACTTGATGAAAGAATGCAACATATTAACTTAAGATGCATGGACCAAACAATAGAAAATCTGTTATAATATTGTATTAAGTAACACGTAGTTCCTATCAAGAGGTATGGCAAGATTGCAATATTGCATGAACATACAGTTATAAAAAATAAAAGTTCATGCTAATGTAGTTATAAGTAGGCATAACACACCTTTGGATCAATATTACTTCCACCGAGTTCCATTCAAATAATGATGATGATGATTCTTGCACAAAAACACAATAAAAATTAACTAGTCACAATTACAATCATAATTATTAATGTTTACATAGAAAAATAGGGTTTGGAAAAGAACACGTAGAAGTTTTTAGGTTATAAACAAATTAATATTGTGGAAAAGATATGTATAAAAATTTTTAAAAAAGATAATTACTTAATATAATTTTTGTAGATAAATTGTATTTAATATATGATTCCAATATAATTATAGCCATTTATAGATTATAATATGCAACATAATTATCAAAATAACTTGTTGCCTAAGTGGTAAACACACAAGTTATTTATCAAAACAACCAAGGTTCAATCCTTGCAAGGCACCTTTTTTATAAACAATTTTCAAAAATGTTAATAAAAATCCGAAAATTACCAAAAAAATTAATAAAAATCCGAAATTTTACAATTAATGCTTAGGTGGATTAAAAAATTGCTTAGTTGGACAACAAATGCTTATGTGGCATGAAATTTGATTATTTGGCATTGAGGTGGCATTAATGCCAAATGCTTCCTGTTATATAATATATATATATATATATATATATATATATATATATATATATATATATATATATATATATATATATATATCATTCATGATGTTCACTTAGTCCGATAATGTACTAATAAATGTACATACCTTCGTACATTGTCATTCTGTTATCATCAAACCGAAGCCTCATTCTTCGTTAATATACTTCTGCATATTCACTTCCATAAGCCAATACACACAAGCCCTAAGAAATTGTTTTTAACTTAAATAATGCCACACAAGCAACAACAACAATAACAAACACTTGAAAACTTTTCTTAAAACTTTATCATGTCTTAAACATATATAAAAACTAAATTTTCCGTACTAAATTAGGTTGCGTGTCGGAGCCGTGCACTACTACTAATTGATTTATCTCCTTTTGGGCAGATAATTGCTGAGGTGAGTTTCATAGCCCCTACTTTTAAACTGTTTTATAATTGTCTTGGCGGAAGATACATGCTTGTTTTACTTAAAAGAATTTATTTATAAAAATTATACATTTCCATGCATACTATGCTTTATGATTGGTATGATATGTTTACCTACTATACTATTGAATGTCGTCGTGATAGAGTTACATCACACGTAGATGTTTTATGGACCATACCAAAATGTTTGACTTAGAATATTACGCATCTTAGCCTAAGTCTTTAGATCCCAAAATGCCATTTTCATGAACCGTCAATTCCTGCTGGGAAGCGCGAATGTTATAAATAGATCTATTGGGGGTGACTCCCCCATTCAGTTGGCCCCGCATGGGTCAAGGCGAAATGTATAACATGTTGGAATCGAGTGTATTGGGATAAACACTCGCCATGGGCCCCTTATTTGTATGACTACATTTTGCATACAGAAACTGACGTAGCTTCGGTTGCATGAACTTAGTGCTAGCGTAATAGTTTTAATATATAACATTATATTTGTTGTAATGTACATATACCTTACTTATGGTCCACTAATAAGATTCTTTTATCTAAGGTAAACACAAATTTTCATGACATTATGCAAGACGTAATGATCATCAAAACTAAATATTAAATGGTATACTGAAATGCTATTTAAATAAACCTATGAACTCACCAACCTCGTGTTGACAGTTTTTAGCATGTATTTTCAGGTTTTGAGGTGATAGCTTATCTTTGGAGGTGCAAGGCAAGGCATGACATGGTCATAGACGACTCTGATTTATGTATTGGGACCACATTTTGATAATGGGCCATTTTCCGCACTAATCAATAATGTAAACATTGTTTTCAAGAATGAATAATAAAAGTTTCTTTATGAAAATCAGTTGTTCTATGCTTATGTTGTGATATCAATTTTAGTAGCACCCCAAGGGTTATGTGCTTCCGCTGAGCTATTTTGGGGGTGTTATAGATTGGCATCAGAGCGTATGTTATAGAGAACTGGGTATTTTTAAAAACTTATACTATAACCACTTTTACTAAAACTTAACCCTACAACCGACATGTGCCTGCCTCCCAAGCTGATGCCTCACTTATGATCTTTCTAAGATCATACTTGATAAGATACATATTTTATTACTACTCACCTAATTTCACTATATGTCATAAATATTTTTACTATACGTATATTTACGTAACACAACACTACACCTTTTCCCTCACATAAATGGAATAATTGTTCTAGTCTTTAAGACAACCATTAAAAGTATTGGGACATATTACTAGCGTAACTAAGCTAAGTATTTCAAAATTCATTGAACCTCGGTTGAATATAGATTGATCACCTATATTCAACCAGGGACAGTGGGACATAGCCTGATCACCTATGTCCGACTCAGAGGTGAATTTTGCAATACTTAGGATAGTTATAATAGCGTTATGTCTAGTGAGTTTTGATTAATCTTAGAAAATGGTAATGTTTTTGGTAAACGAGCATGTGACATTTTCAAAAGCCACACATTGGCGTCACACTATTCATTAATCATAAGCCACACACTGGCGTCACACTATTCCTTAATCATAAGCTACACACTTGTGTCACACTAATTCTTAATCATAAGCCACATACTGGCGTCACACTAATTCTTAATCATAAGCCACATACTGGCGTCACACTATTTCTTAATCATAAACCTTATTTTCCTGTATAGAATATTTCCATATCACAATCGGGTTATGTTATAGTCACCCCTACCCCACACCTTACATTCCGTAGACGAACCAATCCACTCTAGGAGCAACCTTCCATATCACCTATGAGAAAGATCCTCTAGTGGGAATAAACAACAAAAAGAGAACAATAAACCTTTGGCAAAATCTAGAAAGGCACGATAAATGACCTATAATTCCACAGAAACTTGAAAATTTTACGCCCTACCTTGAAATCAGATTCATAGAATCTCCACCCACCGCTTAAGAATAACAGTGCCTATCTTGCTAGCTTGTCACTACACCATAAAGTAAACCACAATACCTTACAAAGATAAAGTGTCTTTTAATACTTTAAACACTATTTTACAAAATATTCTAGAATCACTCGGTTGATTATTTCCTCGAAAAGCGTTTTAAGTTAATACCTCATAAACAAACATGACCAATGTTCTCCTTGGTAACTAAGCCTAACCTTAGGATGTATCCCACGCCTCTGCCTAAAACCTTAGATAACAATGAGATTCACCAACTATTAAACCTTTAACCCCACCCAACTTAAATAACTAAGTTGTAGACATTTAAAACAAAGGTAAATGTTTATATCCTTCTACACATCTTTTCTACAACATTTTTATTTTAAGGATTCCCCTTTAAAAATCCTATAATAATATTTTCTAAATCCCTCATTAAAATGAGACAAAATGTTGTCTGAAACACTAAAAGTTTCGTAAAAGTTTCTTATACACACCATAATTAAGAATCGGTTTTACAATCTTTTGAAAACATGTCATTTTGATTTCAAATAAATGGACGTCTACTTCCTGAGATATTGTCTTGGTCAAACTTGTATAAACTTTTACTCAAAGGAAGATTTCGGAAACAAATGTTTCTTCATTCCTTTAGGAATAAAATGCACAAAACCATAGCAAATCTTAAGAATCGACCACCATACTATAGTAGCACTAAACACCGAAAACAAATTGGTTTTGATCATACATTGGATAAGACCTTGAGAAATTAGAGGTGCCTGCACTAATAGTGAAATATCATTGAACCGTCACTCAATGAACTTACCCCAGAAAAATCATTGCACCTCAGATAGAGCATGTGTTACTGACATAATGTTTAGGTATCCATACACTAAGGGAAACCCAAAACGTGTTCCAAATACCATCACCTCGTTCTCAACACCCTATCAGGTAACGTAAACTAAGATCCGGGATGGATCTCTTGTAAGGTGGGTAGACTATAACAACCCATAAAATTCTAGATTATTATAATAATATTTATTATGTCAGAAAATTTAAATCAGTTATTTTCTCAAGTTTCAGGTTTAGGCAAACCTTTAGAAGGACCTTCATGACTATGAACCATGTCATCCCAGGTTTGTTTAGCCGTACTACAGCTTATAAATGACTCCATAATATCGTCAGGAAGACAAGATATTATGATACTTTTGAGCCTTTGGTCCTGGTTGACCACTCTTCTCTCATTCTGAGTCCACTGAGCTTCAGGTTTAGGCAAACCTTCAGCAGTCTTTGGGATAAATGGACCTTCATTTATACACTTGATATAATAAGGTTCCATCCCAATCAAATAGCAAAGCATACGCTTTTTCCATTTGTTAAATTTACCAACTTCAAGTCTGGGGGAAACATCTGAATAAGCTCTACCCTTTTTATCGACTAGTTAGGGTACATCAATTTCAGCCATTTTAGGATCCTGATTTAAAAACGTTTAGAGCGGCTTAAAAACAGTTTTATAACCAGCCTTGCTCTGATACCACTTGTTGTTCCATATTCACTAATGTATTAAAATAGTTTAAGTAAAGTAAACAAGACTACTAGTGAATCAATGACTGAAAAGATATAAATAAAACACAAGAGTAATTTTCAACGTCATATTCTTATTAGAAATGAATCACAAGAATACATTACCCTAGTACTTGCGAAACAGTACTAGGGATTGAAATGACAAAGTGTTTGCAACTCCTCTCTAAGCTCAGGCTAAGTCTGAGCACAACTACAAGTACCCACTGAGCTATCTCAGGGATTAAGTTGTATTTGGAGGAGTGAAAGATGGCTTGCGTGTGTGTGTGTTTTTACAATTCACAAGCTTGGTCTTTCACTGCATCTCTTATGCTATTTATACAAGTGTGAGTTTTAACTCTTTCCTAAGTGACAAACTGACAATATTACAGAAGACAAAATACTTATGTATTTTGTCTCTGTTTACAAAGACTATATTAGGTAAAGGGACCAAGTCACTTTCTTCATGTCAGTACTGATGCTGAGCCTTTTAGGGAAGGTTGACTTCTTGAAGATAAGTACTCCATCTTTATCGCTTCAAGCATAACCGTTTTGTCCCGCCCATTCTTCAGTCTTCATAGTCTTCAGTCTTCAGTTTCAGTTTGTCTTCAGTGTTTGTAGTTGGAGAGAAGTTTGAGGGATTCAGTAAGTTATTGTCATCACTTACTGAATCCACCATGTTCTTCTTGATTCAGTCTTCACCCTTTAAGTTCCGCCTTACTGAGTGGAGAGACTTCTTCTATGTCTCTTACTGAGCGTCCTGAAGATGGCTCACTGAGAGACTATGCTCTCAGTGACTTGTTAGTGTTTAACGGTCTAAGCACTTAGGTTATTTTCTATTCAAATCCTAGATTAAGGGGTTTGGGTATTTACTGAACCCAATAGTCTCCCCCTATTTGGATATACAAAAAGCCTAAGTGTTTGATCAGTGTAAGTGAGCATATGGCTTCTTCTTACACTGAATGTACTAATGAATACAATAAGGAACACTGAATATTTTAACAAAACATACATCGTTTATTGATCAAATTACAAGGTTTCTATCACTAGTACAAAAGATAATGAAGATGATGTCAGTCAAGATGGATCCCCAGTGCTTTAAGCTTTACTTTCTTGGTGATGAGTGTTTCTCTGTCAGGGTGCTCTCTTATCTTGGCGTTTAGGTCAGCACAGAACCTGACGTTTTCAGGAGTCTGAATTTGAGAGGCCACTTGTATGTAGCTTAGCATTGCAGCCACACCTGCCTGATCAATGTCACTCCATCTTTGAAATGTTGGGTTTCCATAGACATCAATATGGAATAGCCCTCTTTCAGGCTTTTCAATTACCAGACAGTTCACGAATTTCACACCTTCAGGCAGCTCCCTGTTTCGTTCTAGTCCAGGCACTTTAATCTCAGGCTGGAACTCAACTCTTTTCCTTTTGCCTGTGGATGATTTTGGTTGAGATCCTTGAGGTTCAGTTAAGGCAGGCTGAATCCCCAGTTGTGCTGGTGCATCCCTCAGTCTTTCATATCTTTTACTGAGCATCTTCATCAGCTTCTTAACCACCGCATTTTGCTTCTTTTCTATTATTGGACCGAGTTCATCGAGTTCAGTTATCCCAAAGTCAGTGAATTTTAGGGGATCATGAACCTCAAAATGTCTTTTATCATCCCCCCTGTAGACGTTCATTGCAAGTGGTTTGGATCTGGGGATGATTTCGACATCACTGATCTTCTCAGGCAGTCTTCTGCTTGACATTGTCCAATTATAATGGTCAATTCTTGCTGTCCTGATGGCTGTAGTTCTTTTGTTCTTTTCTTCTGTTAGGAATTAGAAAATTCCATAGTGAAGAGTCGGTCACCCCAAATGTTATCTAGCTTAAGTTAGCTCGTAGACTTATCGTTAGTTACGTTATTTATCAGTTTATTAGTTAGTTATTAGTTTAGTTTAGCGTAGTGCAACTCCGTGGAGGAAGGACGGGTCTTTACCCACTGTATCCCTGATCCACAGGCCGATAGGAGGTCGTGTATTTGTAAGTATAAATACCCCTTCCATCCATGGAAGGGGTGGTGCTTCTTCTCATTTTAATCTAATCTTACATTTTGTGAAGTAACTCTCTACCAAGAAACCACCCAACTCTCTAACTTTCTCTCTCTAATGGCAAACATGTATTTTGATCTCCCAAGACCACCCGAATCATCAAACACAATAAATATCGATCCTTTACAATTGGTATCAAGAGCCAAGGTTTTTGTGTTGTGTTGATTTGTGTGGTTTTTGTACCATGGTTATTGTGTTTCATTGATTTATGTTGGCTCGAATAGTGTTTTAAATACTGTTTCTGTATCATTTTTTGGTCGAAAGATGATGTCTTTCTTATTCTTGTGGTTAACTGTTTTTTAAACATGTATTTGGTTTCATCTTTTGGTCAATACTTCATGGTTCAAATTGGTCTTTACATGTTTTTGGTCATTTGGTCTTGTGCAGTCTTGAATACTATCTTGAATATCATATTGTGTTGTCACTTGTTCTTATCTGTTTGGTCAAAAGTGGTCTTTGTCATGGGTCAAAAATGCAGTCTTGATCATTTTTTTGAGTAAAGCAAACTGTGACATTTTTCTGTGGTCAAAGTCATATTTTTATGGGTCAAAACTGTTGTTTCTGGGTAAATTTGAAGCTGGCCGGAAAAGTTGTCGGAAAAACTCATCGGAAATCTCATACATTCATGCTAGCGAGTTGGGTCATTCTTCCTAGCGACTTGTATCAAGCATAGTGGCGACTTGTATTTACAAGTTGTCCATATTCTTTGAATTCAAGTAGCGAGTTATTTTGAAAGTTGTCTAGCGACTTGTTTTGATAAAATGTAGCGATTTAAGGTTGTTTGACTATTGAGTCAAATAACAGTGCTAGCGACTTGGCTAGCAACTTGGCTAGCGAGTTGGCTTAGCTACTTGGCTAGCGACTTGGCTAAATAATGTTGCTAGCGACTTGACCCGTAAAATAACGACTTGATTGTAACAGAAATGAAGAAGAAAATGACTTGTAAACACCAAGACTCAACCTCCGTAAAATATACATCATCAGTCCATTTTTGAATACAATCGAAAAGATCAATGCAGTTACATCATCTCCTAATCAAATCCAATCTTTACCAAACCTAGTCTAGACTAACCAAAAGACCCTCACATTCACAGCCCAACTCACAACTACATCTTTACATGACTCAAACAAATAATTAACATAATCTCAGAAATGGTTCATAAGTTTTAATCTTTTTAAACAAGATCTACTTTGCTTGAACCAACATCCTCACAGATCTATGATAATATCCGAAGTACATGAGGAAATGACAAAATCATCTACGATTCCATCTTCTTTTCAGTTCGGTTTTAAATAAAAAAGATCTCAGTTTGTTTTCATCCGTGGTTCTCAAATGAAACATCAAGACTATCAAGTCTTTAACACGAATCAAAAAAACTTCATCATTGATCAAAGATGCTGATAATGTCCGAATGTGTAAGATAAAGAGTGATAACAATATTGTTATTCTCTCTTTCTTGGTTTCGTTTTAATGGTAAATCGACACAAGGCTTACTAAAACATAAACGAATAATTGATTTTTGGTTTGATCTCAGAAACGTTTCGTGTCATTCATTGATTCACATGACCTCTAAGGGTAGTAACACGAAATGGTCATCATTGATTTGTGTTTGAAATTATACCTTCATGAATATTCGAATCTTTAAGAAAGACTTCTAACAAATCTATTTTGTTAAAAACCTTTCTTGGTTCGATTTTGAACTATAACTGATATCATATCTTAATGGATCAATGAAAAACCTACCTTGATGCCGTCTCTAACGAACCCTCTTGCCATCCCTGTGGCCGTTACTTAATCACCTTGAAGCCATCTCTGTGGCTGCTTCATGATCCTTGATGCCATCCCTGTGGCTTTCATATTATACTCGTTGTTCTTTAATGAATACAAGATGAAGTTGGATGTTGAAATATTCTTGGGTGATTTTTGATTATGGGATTCGTTAGGAATATGAGATACTGGAAGAAGGTGGCTGAGATTTATTGAAAGTTTTATTAGGGTTTGATTTCTTGGTGGCGAGTTGGCTGAGAAATAAAAGAGGCGGAATGGATTGAAGTGTGTTTAGGGTTATTGTTAATGCCCTAATACTTAGGATATCATGCATATTTATAACTGGATCTTTTGTTGAGAAGATGGATCGTGCATTGGGCTGCATTGCTTCTTGTTGATGTGGGCTTTGATTGGATGGGCTGTGCTTGTATCATGCATTATCATGGGCTGAGCTGGTTAATTCATCTTGGCCGTGTGATGTGTTATGTTTAGTGATAATGTGATATGTATAGGCTCGAGTGACATTGTGGTATAATGCATTGGTGGTTAATTAAATTTGTGTTATCCAAATTTCGTTACTAAATTTTGGATACACAAGTTGCAATACTTTTCGAAAATGTGTAATAGTGTGGTCATGATCTTTCTCGGAGGATATATTTGTCTAAGTCTAATGCGAGCATATCATTTGGCTATCACATCTCATTGGATTTGAACTAATGTGTTGGATCAAAAGTGTTGTTATAATGTTGTGCTTATGAGAGGAGAGTTGGTACTTAATCATGCGATTTGAAGATATGACTTGAGAATTAATGAGAGTTAATTGTGAGACTTGTTTGATGATGAGATCTGGTAAGATAATAATTGTTGTTGAGGTATGGGATTTGACACTTTGGTTCAGACATTGTCACGAGTATTATTACGTCACGGCTTAATTTGATGTACAAAGTTGACTTCGAGGTTGTTTGTACGATATTTCTTATTTGGATTTGGTGTGAAGTTTTCCGGGCGTGTTTACTTATTTCGTCTTCTTTCTTTCTACCCTTCCGCGAAGATGACTTGTTTGGGCGTTTATTGAGTGTGATAAAGACTTGGCTATTTAATTACGGTTGTGATTCTTTCTCGTTTAACCCACAACGTAACTATCACTTCGGTGTCTCACGCATTTGAGAATATGTCAAGAGGTTTTGTACATTGGGTACACCGTTTCTTTTTCACAAGGATGAGTACAAGTTTAGGTAACATCTCTGGGGAATTCTACTTCATGATCAAGTTTGATATATCGGGTTTACTTCTCCGTGTGGTCACTACAATAGCCGACAGAATGCGTGAATGATGTATTTACCAAAGTTTGTATTGGATGATTGTTGATGAGGTTGTTGATGTTGGATAATGAACCGTTGATGAACCGCTGCATGTTCCCCTAAAACTGATATTCACCGAAACCAATATTGTCATAACATATTCAAGCTGACATTGTTTACGGTGTTGTCTTGATTTTGTAGAATCCCGCGAAAGAACCTATTTCTCGGTTTAAATCATAGACTTGTAAAAACCCGTGACTATGGAAACATCCTGGTAATAGTAAAGTGCATTTCCGGATCTATCTTACGGTTTATTCTTGGTTTTGTAAAATCCCGTGAAAGAAACTATTTCTCGGTTTAAACCATAGAATTGTAAAATCCCGTATTGATGTAACCATCCTGGAGAAAGGAAAATGTGTTTCGGGATCTTATTTGATGCTGGTGCTACGGTTTCTACTTCGAAGAAGGGATAAAAGGGTGTACTTCATGAATTGGATGTGTGTTTGGATATTCGTCATGGCAGTTTGGTTATTACATGGTGCTACGGGGTTATGTGCTTTTAACCATGGTCGGGATGAAACCATTATCAGAATTCACTTAAAACGTCAAAGGAGGCTAGATTTGAGCTTTTAACCAGAATATGTGACAACGGAGTTAATTCACTATTATTTATTTGAGGTTGAAGTAAATTATCACGGGAGAGTGTACTTAGTATCTGAAGTTATCGGGGATGGATGGATGAAGATTCTTCATGATCCTTGTTCGAGCTTATTATCAAAAATGAAGAATTGGAAATCTAGTTATTGTTGGGTGACTCTTACCTTTTCCTTTTACCACTTGGGGGAATTGGGCTCTTATCATCTCAAAATAACTATCACTTTAAGGAGTTACGTTGTAGTGCTCAGTGTCACATTCAATTGTGGATTTTCAAGAGGTGATGTACGTCTTATACTTGATGGTTGGTTGGTTGAAGAGTATAGAGTACTTAGAGATTCAATGGAGGATGAAGTCTCGGCACCGCTCTTTGTTACATATGTGCAAGTATAAGTCACGAGTTCGGGATAGTTTACTTCGGGGTCAAATTCATTATATTGGTTTTTCTCCATCAGCTGTCACGACAAAGAGCCTACTAAATGATAATGGGTTGACTACATGTTTTGCCAAAAGAGATTGAAAAGAGAGAGATTATGATGTATGAACACTACAGTTCATGCCTCGTTCCTCAAAGAAAAGAAAAGTGTATGTGTCAGTGCGCTTTATCTTCGGAAGAAGAGAAATCTTCTCATTAATGACCATTCTCATCAACATGCTTCATGCTTTTTCCATGTGCTTTCGATTATCAAGTGAACCGGGCTACCGTTGATTGTTTTCTTATTCCACTTGCTCAACTATAATGAAGATGGAGACATCATGTGCTAATTTTGCGGGGGAGAAGTGTGAATAGACTACATTTGGATGATGTTCACTTGTTTAATCAAGAATGGCATCTTCGTATGCAATTCTTGAGGGGGAGAAGAAGTGTGATAATTCTGCATGGTTGATTGACTTATGAGAATATATGGTCATACGGCTCCTAACTCATGTAAGAACCGAGCTTCTTCTTATCGGATCATCTTTACATGGAGTTTCTTCTAAGAGCCGTTAGTTGACATCTTCACAAGCTGATATGAGTTTATTGACAAAGTGCTTCCGGTTAATGCTTCACGTGCACATCAGCATGATGATTCCGAACAACCTTCTGTTCTTGTTTGATGTGATTGTTTGCTTGGTGTTACCATCTTGTGTGTTCGTTGCGGCCTGATTGCTGATTTCCTTGATGAACATCTTTCTGTTCTTGTTTGATTGGGAGGGATTTTAGTTAAGGGGATTTGCAAGATGTAAGTTGATTGGGATGCCTTTTGGTGATGTTCTTGTTTTGGTAAGTTGAAGATGTTAACTATCTATTCCCCAACTGGACAATCTTGAAGAAGGTCGAGTCTACAGTCGGTTCTACATTTTCTGCTACATGTTAGAAGACTAAAGACGCGTTGCATTTGATTATCTGAAGACTTCTTCTTAATCTGAGCATTTATCAAACAGATTGTCGGTTTAGGGGAGAGCACTAATTGGGGGAGAGTGAAATGTCGAATTTAATCCCCAATTAGACTTGCTCATATTCTTCAGCAAGTTGATTCCTACAAGATTACAAGTGTTCTTCTCATAAAGATTTCAAGTATATGGGCTTATAATATGTTGCTGATTCTGAAGTGTCAAAACCAGCAAGGGGGAAGGAGACACGTATCTAAACGCGAGTAAACTTGATGAACTTAATACTTCTAAGTAATTGAAGATATCCCAGGAAGACAAATGTTATTACCGCAGAGAAACTCAAGGTTTGACTCATGGCGAGTAAACTTGATGAGCTTAATACTTCTAAGTGATTGAAGATATCCCGGGAAAACAAATGTCATGACCGCAGAGAAACTCAAGGTTTTACTCATCAAGGCGTTTAGTGTTCTTATTCCAACTATGTGGGGGAAGAGATGGAAGAGTTAGTTTATGAAGATGAAAGAGGTACACAAGTGTGTGATGATTTTGATGTTATCACAATCATCAGGGGAGAGAGATTGTGTACATTGGGGATGCTCAGCTGTTTTACTTGAGGGCTTAATCAGTGATTCAGAGATATAATCACTTATTCCGGTGTTGACATCCGCAGAGATTGTCACCCGCAGAGATAATCAGTGATTCGGCATGCTTCTTTAATGTTATCGGTTATTCTCTCTTTGGGCATTCGGGTACTTCGGGTTCTTGAGCTTCATACACTTTCTTCAGGGGGAGAGAAAAGTATACATCGGGGTTATTCTTTGGCTATTGGACTTAATCTGCTACTTCGATGGTATAAGTTTCTTTGTCTTCGGGTATATGTGTATTCGGGTTCGTGAGCTCTAGTCTAAGAGACTGACTGCATCAATTCGACTACGTGGGGGAAGTGGTCTCTTGACACCTTTTGGAATGGATCGCTTCGGACGTCAGTAGAAAAGGAATTTGAGAAGATTGTTTTATGTGTGGGATGATACGTTGCTGGTATTCTATTGGATGATATAACCTCGAACGAAGAATCACGGTGATTATTCTTAAAAGGAGCAGCAAGTTCGATGATAATGGTGTGCTTCTTTGTGCACCTGGCTAAGAGAAGCTTGAAAGAAAGCTTTGAATCTGCTCAGCTAAAGGATTTTCGGTTTGGGGGGAAGCTGCCAAAGTCTCTCTTTCTCAAAGGCTCATGTTCTATCTTCTATTCTGGAGCCCTGGAAGCTTTGGTGGTGAATGTTTAAGGGATGATGACTTCTATCTTCTACAACGGGGCTGCTCGATATCCTTATCTCGGTACTCGTATCATCATCTTCTTTAACTATATCATCTATTCTATCCTTGTAAATATTTATTCGAAAAACAAAATACAAAAATATAAAACCAACAAAAATAAATAGAAAATTATAAAACCTTCAAAAACCCATAAAAATCAGAAAATTTCAAAAAATACCAAAAATATGTTTTTCTATGACATGTCTTCTGGTATCGATAACATCTACGGTCTTAGAAATGTCATTCAATAATGGCACGGGACCATAGATGAAGTTCGAGCAGGAGGTGTAAATATTCTTTTCTAAACATGTCTCAAAATATGGCTTACAGTTATTTCAGACTGTAACCCGGGCTTAAACTATGGCTTACAGTTATTTCAGACTGTAACCCGGGCTTTAACCATGGCTTGCTATCATTTCAGATAGCAACCCGCTCTTAAAAGGAAGGAAAGTGCTACGCTTAAACGTTTTTCACAAATTTCGTGCACTTATCCTAAAACAAAATGAGGAAAGTATGTCGAAGGACTGCTGTTCCTACACAAATGTTTTTCTGTCTATAATTCTTCAGAAAAATATTTGTTGTATTCAAAATGGTGGTAAATGAGTTGCTTGAAAAATCAATCAGGATCAGAGTTTTTGTATTAATTTGCAAACTCAATCAATGACTTCTGCGCTTTTAAAATTTTTTAAAAAAAATGAGTCATTGATTGAGGGGGAGAATGTTTTCAAATCTATATCATCTAACGAGCTTTCTTAATTATCCTACGTGCTTAATTAAAAATGATATTTGCCTGTGTCGAAGGACTAGGAATTTAGGATATGATTGTTAGGTTTAGATGATTAGAGTTTGATTAACACATAAACCCCATGCCTTATATGATCTGATTGACATGTTGAATTGACTTTTATTAGTCGATTGTTGTTATGGGTGATGTCGACCACCATATATTTGTGTGTGTGTTCACTAACGTATGCAGGTATATTGGTATAAAAGAATGTTCCCGATCCGGATCCCACAATTGAAGATGATTGGATGCCGAAAGGAAAGGGTAACTATTTCTTGGGTTGACAAATGAAGAAACGGAGCTTAATTGGACTTCTATGGAGAGTTGGCATAAATGCAACGTAAGAGGTCTCACTGCATCAGCAGATGGTTTTCTTCTAAGTGATTGAAGAAACAGAGCTTAATTTGACCTCAGTTGGCATTCAAAATGCAACGTAAGAAGAAGTCTCACTGCATCAGCAGATGGTTTTTCTTCCAAACCCTACAGCAACAACAACATAAGCGGCTCAACCACCTAACGAATCTTTGTGCAGGATACCATTTTTAAACAATTTTTGAGTAAATTGAATTAAATTGTTTTGAAAATGGAAAAATGTTGTTTTGAAAATATATTGGACTAAATTTTGAAAATCACCGGACTTCATTTTATCAAAACTTGAGTCACTCAATTATCGACTACGGTCATGGATTGAGGGGGAGAGTGATTTAAAATAAAGTATTTTCAAACAATATTGCTTCATAAAAGTCCGGATTGTACAATATAAGTGGTGATCTAAAGATTTAATGTTATGTCATGGTATGATTTTTTCTTTAGAATCAAGGTCTTTCAAAATGAAATTTTTTCTGTTCTTGTTTGATTGTGAAATTGTTTTATTTTACTAAAAGATCTCTTAAAAACTATCATACCTGACACTAACAATCTTTAATGTTTAAATCTGTTCCTATCTGTCATCTTTCAGAATTAAATCTTGCCACGTCTTTCCCCTAAAATTTTCTAAATAATTCAAATCTTTTGGGATTACAAATCTCAAATGGTTTGAAATTTTTGATCGCGGGAGAGATCGTGATTTAAATCTCAAATCTGTTTTAATGGAATTGGTTTTAGTCCTTCAAAGGCACTCCTGCCTCCATGTGCAAAACGATTTCAAATACACAATGCACATGTTGAGGAGGAGGATTTATCCAAAAACCAGATGAGTATATAAACAAGGCCACATTTTCTCCCATGTTTTCTAAACCTAATTAAATCACTTGGGATCCAAAATCTCAAAGGATTTGATATTTTTGATTGGGGGAGAATTTGTGATTTAATAATGAAATTTGATAAAAGTTGATCGTTTTGATTCAGTTGTGCAGGCTGCTCTCTCATATGTGCTAAACGCTTTCGAATCTCGAAGCACATATTGAGGGGGAGCAAAACCATCGAGGTACAAAAGTTTTTTTTAAATGAGATTTTAAAGTACCTTGATTGTGTTTTCAAATGGTTTTCTTAATGGATTTTGTGATTGTGGATGTGCTTCAAAAAAACTCTTGCCTCTATGTGATAAAAATGATTTCAAAAATCCTATGCACATATTGAGGGGGAGAATTTTACCAAGAAAATCAAATGGCTTTTTCGTATGAAAATTGTGATCAAATAAAATATTTCAAAGTCCTCTTGCCTCCTTGTGCTAAACAATTTCTAAATCATATGCACATGTTGAGGGGGAGGTTTTCTAAATGATCAAAACTTTTAAGGTACAAAATGCTTTGATCTCGTATCACAAGTACCTTGATTGTTTTTCCAAATGATTTTTCAATTGGTTTCAAGGAAGAATGAACTGTACCAAAAGACCGACCATTTTACTTTATGCATGGAGTTATAAGGATGGTTAGGTTAGGTATTCGTTCCCACGATCCGCCAGAACCGGAGGGATCTACCCAGGGACAATCCACTAGATAGTGTAGAGTCCTTAGGTATATTGAAAAAAGGAGAAAAGTGAGGAATGGGAAGAGTGCAGACTGAGACTGAGCTAGTACTGGAATAAACCCAACAAGGTTCTAGTTATGAAGTCTCGGTAAGCACTGAAGGGGTTGAAGAATGAAAAAGAAATGAATGATAAAAGGGTGAAAAGAAATAGCCCTCCATCAATTCAACCTTAGGGCAGAAACCGGGTTCAATACATATGCTACTGGTTGTTACTAAGGTAACACTGGTATTGAAGACAAGACGTCATGGACCCAGTGACGCACTGCACTAAACTTCCCAAGCCACTCAAGTTCCTCTTAAAAGGGCTTGTTTCATTCTCACGGGGAACCTACATAATCTATCGACTTTCTCTTAGAGATTGTTGATATTGAAGAAGGAGACCCTCTCCCTAGTCTCCGACAAAGGAACCAAAAATGCACTATTGAGTCTAGAGCCACGAGATCATCCACAATATCTCGTTAGGACACTAAATTCATGAAGACTTGCTGTTTCACACAATGTGGAAAGTAAGTATATATTAAGAGTCCTACGCATTATCCTTGTGGTATTGCCAGAACATCTGAGTGGTATGTAAAAGTATTCACGATGAAGATGGAAATCCTTCTAGAGCCAACATCAAACAAGCTCTTGGTGGGTGACATGTGAGATCTTCTCGTAAGATCAAGCTTGTGACAACTGGATAGAAACGATGGGGCGATTCTTTCTTGAATCAACCTTGGTCCAGGAATGGAATTGACGAATACTTTTGGAAAAACCGTTCGATGTGCAAACCTTCTTTTCCCTAGCACGTCGAATGTGTATTCATTTCAAATTCAAAAAGTATCTCTGATTGAAAAATACTTTTGGAAAAACCGTTCGATGTGCAAACCTTCTTTTCTCTAGCACGTCGAATGTGTACTTATGTTTTCAAACACAAAAGTATCTCTGATTGAAAAATACTTTTAGAAAAACCGGTCGATGTGCGAATCTCTTCTTTTCACTAGCACGTCGATTGTGTACTATTTTCAAATACAAAAAGTGTTTTGATTGAAAATTGGTCTTTCTCATAAAACATTCGTCGTATTGCAAAAACTCTTTATTCTAAGCAATACGCGATTGTTTTTCAAATAATTTTTCATCAATCAGTGAATCTCAATTCGCTGGTTCACTCACTCCGTGTTGTCTTCTTTGAGACGTTCCGGTTTGAGAACAGCTAGAACAGCTGCGAAACCCTGTCAAGGAGATTCTTAGGAATCCTACCTGATCACAGGCAGTACTTGTACTGATCAACGGGGAACCGTGGGCCGTGTACCTCAATTCAACGAAAGTGTTCAAAGACACTTTTGTGCGCTTTATTGCTAACTGTCGTATGCAGGTACACCCCGACGATTGCAGCTGATCAGAATTGAGGAGTCAATCCAAAGCCGCATGTTCACAGCAAACACACTTAATTGAAGAAATCATGACTGGTGCATATCTACATAACCTGGTTCTGATATTTTTATACTATGCTTCTGCTACGCTGCTGCAAATATCATGAACCAGTAAGGCTTCCGCTACTCTGATGGAAAGATGTCATGATTCAAAAGTGTGAGCATGTCGGTCCGAAAGTCACAACATCACATGATTGATGGCAACACAATAAAAGGTGATCCAGAGATTTACTGTGGCTGATGATCTCAATGAAAGCTCGAAGATCATCAAAGATGTGGATCAGTTAAAGGCCTCCACTAAAAGTACAAGTCAGTGCGGACTTTGAAGAATCACTACTAAAGCACAAAGATTGTTGAAATGAAGAATTGAAGTCTACGAGCTCAAGAACAAAGATAAAATAGAATGCTAGGATTCGAAATGTAAAACATGGGGTGACCTCCCTTAGGGGGAGATTGTTAGGAATTAGAAAATTCCATAGTGAAGAGTCGGTCACCCCAAATGTTATCTAGCTTAAGTTAGCTCGTAGACTTATCGTTAGTTACCTTATTTATCAGTTTATTAGTTAGTTATTAGTTTAGTTTAGCGTAGTGCAACTCCGTGGAGGAAGGACGGGTCTTTACCCACTGTATCCCTGATCCACAGGCCGATAGGAGGTCGTGTATTTGTAAGTATAAATACCCCTTCCATCCATGGAAGGGGTGGTGCTTCTTCTCATTTTAATCTAATCTTACATTTTGTGAAGTAACTCTCTACCAAGAAACCACCCAACTCTCTAACTTTCTCTCTCTAATGGCAAACATGTATTTTGATCTCCCAAGACCACCCGAATCATCAAACACAATAAATATCGATCCTTTACATCTTCCAACTGCTTTTTCATTTCAGCCATTTTTGCTGCCTGAGCATCCTTGAACTTCTGTCCTGCCTGACCCTTTTCAAGCTTTTTATCATCTATTCCAATGTTTTCAGCTTCCTCAGCAACTACTTGTACCAGTGCTTCTCTACTCTTTCTTTCCTCTTCAGCAAGTTTATTTCTCCTTTCCTCCTTAGCAAGGTATGAACTTAGCTGTTGTGGTGTGAGCAGGTACTCAGTGTTGCCGATCTTAAAAGGTATCTTCTCAGGCTCAGGTGGTGTCGTCATTATGCCTTTTCCTTTGTCCTGGCCTGAGGAAGATGATGTTGCTACCAGGGGTGGTGTTGTTGTTGTTACAGGTGTGATTACTGTCAGTGTTGTTGTTGTTGAAGATGTTGGTGGTACTGATGAGATTGGTACTGCTGGGACTGGTGGTGATGAGATTGGTACAGCTTCAGATACTGGTGGTGTTGACTCCCCCTCAGTGTGAAGAGGAGTTTCTTCAGCAGTATTCTCCCCCTCAACTGTTGCCGGAGTGTCAGTGAGGGCAAGAGTTGGTGTGGGTGCTGAGGGGGACGGAGCTGCTTGACCCTTGAAAGCCTGATAGATTTCGGTGATCATGGCCTTGATATCTGAAGTGTCTGTTGGAATACCAGTGACTTTTGTTTCAAAATTTGCCTGAGATACTTCCAAAGCAGTCATTCTGGGTCCGAGATTCCAGGCCAAGGAAGAAGATGCTTGAGCCAAAATTGTCACCTGAGTATTCACAGAGCCCAATGTATCTTGAAGAAACTGGACTGAAGATTGAAGACCCTGAACATTTGCAGACTTGAGCATTTTGATCAGTTCAGTGAGGCTGGAGGATTATTTCAAGTAAGCCTCAGTAGCCTTCAGCACTTTAGAGTTGAGTGTTGGGTCTTCTTTGACAAATTCCCTGATTTCATCTATCTTTGTTCCTACACCCTGAAGGTGCCTGAGAAAGTTGGCCAAGTTGTCATCCAGTCTGTGAAGGGTGTCATACATCAGATCCCTGTGCTCATGAACGTTTTCATCAAAAGCTTGTACCTCAGCTTTCAGATCTGCATAACTGGCACCAGCCTCGGTGTGTTGTTCCCACAATGTGTCAGTGACCCCGGAGTATAGCTTCCTTGAAGCTTTGGTGATCCACTGAACAAGCTGCCTCTCTGTGAGTGGAAGAACATTATCAAATCTTTTGAATTCATCAGTGGAGGAAGAGGAGTCGGAGTTATTGATGTCAGGCTGGAATGGTGATTCAGTATGCTCATGTGGATCAGGCTGAGGTCCTTGTTCAGATTGAACCTCAGCGTCCACTTCTTCCCTTGCTGATAATATTTCATCATCACTGTCAGCAAGTTCATCTTTAGAAAATAGTATCCCAGTAACATCAGCAACAGTCAACAAGGGGTTGGTGAAGGGTTCCATATCAGCGGGTGGTATTAATCCCTCTGATTCTTTGTCCCCCGTTGACCCCTCAGACACTGGTGGGAGTTTCCCAGTGCCTTCTCTGGAGTCAGGATTGGTTTTGGGTTCCGTATCGGTGGGTTGTTCCTTTCCCTCCGAGTCTTTGTCCCCTTGAGACCCCTGAGACACTGATGGGTTTTTCCCAGTGCCTTTAGCAGAGTCAGTGAAGGTGATATCCCTATCATCGGATTGTTTGGTTCCCTTTGAGTCTTTAGGATCATTCAGTGTGCCCTCAGACAAAGGCTTTGATTTGCTAATGTCATCACTGGGCGTTGTGGAAGGCGCTCCCCTACCAGCGGGTTGTTTGTTTCCCTCTGGATCTTGGGGAGTAGTAGTTGGGACCAAGGGCACTGATTGTGATTTATAAGTGTCCTTCGTTGTCACCGTGGTAGATGATGATTGGCCTCCAGTAGGTGTCAAATCAGTCTTAGGTCTTCTTTGCCTTTTTCCAGTGCTCCAGAAGCCTCAGGGCCCTGAGACTTGGGTTTGGTCTTAGTCCCAGTCTGAGAATTCCCCTTTCTCTTTTTTGGAGCAGGGTTAGGAGACACTGATTCCCTCTGGTTGTTTACAGCAACCATATGGGCCGTCAATTCAATATTAATGATAAGGGATGGGTCCTTTTGAAAATTTGATTGACTCAGGATGCCAGGTAAAGTACAATATTTTTCTTCCTGAGGATAATTGGAGCCCAGTAACACTTGTAAAGCACAAGAGACAAACCTAGGATATGAAACGTATTTCGTTCTAGTTTTGCTCTAGAGCTTGGTTACGCGATCACTGTAAATGATCTCTCCGATGTCGACAGTGACCCCATTCATCAAGCAGTATGCCATCATCAACTGAATAGAGTTAACTTGTTCAGTGGATGAGTAGTTCCCGCCGAGGACCTGAATCACAAAAGTGAATAGGATCCTCCAAGTCACGGGAAATGAACTCTTGGTGACTGGGGTCTTGTCCAAAAAAGTTGGATCTAAAACAATTTGTTTTAACCCATCCTTCACTGTGGAGGGTTCAGGATGGGCGACATAAATTCCAGTGTTGTAGTCTAACCCTGTTGAGGTGCAAAATGTTTTATAATCTAGGGTCAATTGCTGCCCCCCGTTAAGACTGAATCTGATGAGATATTCCCTGAGTGGTCTAAGGTAGTTCTCATCAGTAGAGGGTGTCGGGTCAAAGGCCTTAGCTGTTGCCCAAAACTCCCTGAGGAGGTTTTGGTACATAATTGATGAACATTTCACAAAGGTCGTTTTCAGTGGGCAGTTAAATAAAAATTTCATAATGTCTTTGTAGGCTGGGACAGTTTTAGGATATTCAAAATTTCCTATGACATTATTTGTTTTAAATTCAACATTTGTAAGATCCCCTACCCACTGAGAAGCAAACTGGAGAGATTGTGTTCTAGCCATTTCCATTAAAAATATTTTAGGGTTTATAAAAAGGTATTTTAGCTAGAACAATCAAAGGGTTTTTAGATCTCTCAAGTTTGTGATGAAAAACTTTTGTAAATGTTTACAAAGAGGGTTTTTCAAAGGAAGGTGATGAGTGTCTAAATACTCATCATTTTTGTACAAAATAAACTGCAAAATCATCTGAAAACACTCAGAAACACATCAAAATGATCAAAATATCACAAATCAGTGTTTTATGTGTTTTAATTGCAAAAATATCAAAATCAGATGAAAAACATATCAAATTTGCAAAAATTGCAGTTTTAGTCCCCCAAGTTTCAAAAGTTGTCAAAAACAGTCCCTGAGCACATAATTTCAAAAGAAAAGTCACCAAAGGTCCTTTTAAAACCAAAAGTTGTCAAATTAAGTCCTTTGGTGAAAAATATGAAAAATTTGAGAAAATTACAAGTTTAGTCCTTCAAGTTTCAAATTTGGCAGAAATGGCCCCTGGAAAATTGCAAAATGACAGATTTGGTCCCTGTACTTTTGAAGCTTGTCAGTTTTAGTCCTTTGAAATAACTTTGAGATAATGGCAGTTTGGTCCTTACATTTTCAGGAATTACATAAATAGTCCTTGCTATTATTAACTCTTTAATCACCATTTTGACCCTTGACACCAATTGGACCCCTGTCAAATAACATTTTGAACCCCCCCTTTTAATAACCCTGCCCAGTCAAATGGTTTGACTATTCCTTGGCGCCTAAAACACTTCACCTTCCCCACTTGCCCCTGCAACTCCTGCTCACTCAACCCCCCTCCTCACCTTATCCCTTCACATGTTCCCCCTCCAAACACCACAATCCAAAGTGCATTTAATGCACCCCCCCCTCTTCACACTCAACCCACAATTGCTTAACATCTGTTTCCCGCCAAAATTGAATTTTTGGCCAAAACTCAACAAAGTCAACCAATTGCTCAGATTTCAAGTGGGATATGTTCAGAACAGGAGAGAGAATCACTTGGGGTATAAAAGGAGGAAGAAAGAAGGAAGCAAGAGTAGTAGCTAGTTTTAATTTTTTTTAAAATGTCGTTTTTCAATTAAGTGTTTTAGTTCTAGTTTAAATGATGTAATATCAGTTTCTCTGTATTGGATTTAAGCTAATTAAGAGTTTGTAATCAAGTTTCAGTCTTAATTTAAAGTTTCATTTGAGTTTCTTAAATTCATGTCCACTGTTGAAAAATGGAGTTTGCAAATCTGGTGTTAAAGCTTCTTATAGCTTATATTCAGTTCATTTAAGTTTGTTTAAGCTTGTTAAAGCTTTTCATAAGCTCTCATATCAGTTTCTAGCAATTTTGGCTTTGGGTCAACAAAAGTCAACTCTTAGGCTCAAGTTGGAATTGGAAATAGAAAATGGTATTTCAGATCTTTGAAATGGGTTGGAATAGGCTTATTTAGCTTAGGTTTGGGTTTGGTGTTGGCCTGCAATAGCTGGATACAGTGGTTAGTACTTGTTCCATTTTTCAAGTTTTAAGTCAGTTTTTACATTTTTTGCTTATCTGTATATCTGTGGTCAATACTAGTGTAGACTTGTTTATATAGGTGTAACTAGGTCATATTAGCTCATTTTGATCTTTGGTGCAAGCTGGTTCAGCAGCTAGCTTGTTGTTATTTGCTTATCATGTTTTAAAGGGTGTTTGGCACTAGGTGTCAAACTGAGATTGAGGGTAGTCCAGTGACTAGCACTAGTTACTTTAGTCTCATTTAGGTATTTTAGGATCATTTCAGTCATTTGACTGCTCTTTAGATCAGTGGAAGTCAAAATTGGATGTCCACTGAATTCATATGAATTTCAGTAAGGGTAGAATGGAGATAGTTTGCATAACAGGTTTATAATCATTAGAGGTAGCTTATTCAGGAGTCATTACATCTTAAATCATCATCTACAATCTGCTTTTGAGGATCAAAGTTCATAATAGTCAAAGTTATTCATTTTGTCAAAAGTTAAAAAGTAGCTAAAATCTGTTTTTGAGCCAAAAGCAAAGAATTTTCATGGCTACATTTTTGGGCCATTGTCAGTGAAATTTGGCACTTTTAAAGTTCAGCTGGTCTTTGTACTTATAAGCATTTTTGTGGAATTTTGCCATTTATTTAAAAGCTCAAATAAGCTCTCCTTTCAGGGCTTAAATGCCCTGCACCACTGTACTCAGTTGGTGCTGAGCTTTTCCCAGATATTGAAGCAGGTGTACAGAGCTCATAAGAGCTCACCATGGTCTAATTTTTGGTTTAAGTACTCTTGGCCAGGTCCTTTTGAAGTTCCAATTGGTGGTATTCTATTTTCAGCTTATTTGGTTGCTTATTTGGTGGCTGCAAGTAGCCCACATGTCACTATTTTAGCTTATTAGATTAAATCACTCAAATCATTGCAACTTGATAATCAGAAGGTTTAGCTTGTTGTTTCTCATTTCATCTTGGTCATTTTAGCTTATAGTAGTTTGCATATCAGTTTGGTGCCCTTTGGACTGCATTTGCTTATTCAAGAGCTTATTTCTATAAGCACTTATTCTTCAGTTTCTATATCCTCCACATAAGCACCTCTTTTTCTAATTTTCCTAGTTTCCTAATATTGTTTTAGACTTTCCCTGAAATTTTCAGATTTTTCTAAGGTGTTTTGCTATTTTTCTTAATTTAAAATAGTTTTTAAGCAATTTTTATTAGTATTTAATATAAAAAATTAAGAAAAGCTTCAAAAAATTAATTTTTCATTTTTATTAAGTTAAGATAAATATTAAAAGTCAAAAAAGTATTTTTCCATATTTTTCTTAGTTAAAATTGTATTTTTTAAATATTTTAATTAGTTTTTAATAGTTTAAAATTCCTAAAAAATAGAAAAATAATCATAAAAATACAAAAATAGTTTTGAAAAGTCTAGTTTGATATTTTAGACTTTTCCATTTCTTAATTTTATTTTTCTAGCTTTATTTCCTATTTTCTTGTATTTTAGGTAATTATTAAATAGTTAAAAATAGTTTTTAATTAATAATAATTAATATAATAGTTATAAAAATAATTTTCTTTTTCTAAAAATTTTCTTTTATCATTAGGATTGTAAAAATGTATTTTTCATATTTTTAGGATCTATATTGTATAAGTTTCACTTTTTATTTTTTTTTGTACGTTTACGTTATTTTAATTTAAACGTAAGTTTTAGGTTTTAAACGTTCATCACTTTAAAAATAGTGATAGCGTTTATTTAATAGATTTTATCTTTTTAATTTCCTTTAATTTGCATTTAAGCCGTTTTAATTTGTTGGCTTTTTCCGTAGTTAATATCATATCCACAATCCTTTTCCCGTTCAGATTCCTCGATCACTAAACGTTTGATAATCCATTGCATAGCTCGCTGGGACATAACGACCCGGGGAAACACTATACTCCTCAGATCTTCATTGCATCTGTGCTTAAGCTGTTTTAAGTTTCTTGCTTGCGTGAGAAAGCTTGACGGTTTTGCGCAGATCAGAAGGTTTGAAGAGTTTTTGAGAACACACACAAATTGTTTTGGTTTGAGAAAGGATTTTGACAGAGTTCTGTTGCAGAAAAATAATTTGTGTGTGTTTGTTTAGTTTAGTGGAGGGTATTTATAGAGTGGTGAGAGGGGTAAAATGTGCATAAATGGGAATTTGTAGAGTCAGTTTATGAAAACGTTTTGAATCTCCACATTTAATGCCACCACTCCACTACCCGCAATAAAATCCCCGTTTTTCAAGGGAACAGTTGCAGTGCACAGTAAAAGTGCACTTTTGCAGTAATAAAATATCAATAAGATATTTCATGTGAGAGGAGGCATTTAATGCCAAGTGGGGATGAGGTAAGTTTATGAGGGACCCTTGATATGGTTGACAGTAAGACAAAGAGACATATATTCCTATATTAAATTGGCATAGTTACCAACCTAGGACATTTAAGTAACTGATGCTTGGATCATTTAGTTACTCATTCAATGCTCAATATTAACTGTCAGGGTCCCTAAATGAGTCTTACTCATTCAGTGAGAGGTTGTATTGTGGGTTTTGTTCAGTGAGGAGGAACCATTTCAGATAACTTACTGAGATTGGTTTTCAGATGCCTGACTTTCAATGTCAAGCATTCCCAATTCAGCTTTCAGTCTCGTAAAGGTAGGTTCATCCAAGGGTTTGGTGAAGATATCAGCCAGTTGATATTCAGTGGGGATGAAATGGAGTTCTATGTCTCCTTTCATTATGTGGTCCCTGATGAAGTGATATCTGATATCAATGTGTTTGGTTCTTTGATGAAGGACAGGGTTGTTGGAGATTGCAATTGCACTGGTGTTGTCACAGAAGATGGGTACCATTTTGTAATGGATGTCATAGTCACTGAGTTGACTTTTCATCCATAAAACATTGGCACAACATCTTGCAGCAGCCACATACTCAAATTCAGCTGAAGACATAGCCACTGATTGTTGCTTTTTAGCACTCCAACAAACCAGTTTTCCTCCAAGAAATTGACAGGACCCTGAGTTACTTTTTATGTCCATGTTGCAGCCAGCATAATCAGAATCAGAGTAGCCTTTGAGATCAAACCCTGAGCACTTTGGATAATAGAGTCCAAGGCTTGGGGTTCCCTTCAGGTACCTGATTATTCTTTTGGCTGCAGTGAGGTGGGATTCTTTGGGATTGGACTGATATCTTGCAATTAGATAGACTGAGAATTGTATGTCTGGTCTGGAAGCAGTTAGACACATCAGTGAGCCAACAATCCCTCTGAAATGGGTTTGATTGACTGACTTGCCAGTGAGATCAGGTCCAAGGTTGTTAGGAGGGACCATTGGTGTCTTCACTAAGGCACAGTCAAATATCTCATATTTCTTCAAGAGATTTCTTGTGCATTTCTCTTGACTGATGGAGATTCCTTTATCAGTTTGCCTGATTTGTAGTCCAAAGAAGTATGTGAGTTCACCCATCATGCTCATTTCAAACTTCTTTGTCATTAGTTTTTCAAACTGTTTGCAAAGAGTATAGTTTTTTTAGCCAAAGATGATGTCATCAAAATATACTTGGACTAGTATCATATCTTGTTTTGTCCTGTAGATAAACAATGTGTTGTCTATCTTTCCTCTGACAAACTTGTTTTGGAACAGGAAGGCTGAGAGAGTTTGATACCATGCTCTGGGAGCTTGTTTCAGTCCATAAAGGGCTTTATCAAGCTTGCAGACATAGTCAGGAAATTCACTACTCTCAAAGCCAGGAGGTTGCTGAACATACACATCTTCCTTGAGTTTACCATTCAGGAATGCACTTTTTACATCCATCTGGTAAACTTTGAAGTTCATGTAGGTGGCAAATGCAAGGAAGATCCTGATGGCTTCCATTCTTGCAACAGGAGCAAATGTCTCATCATAGTCAATGCCTTCTTGTTGACTGTAACCTTTGGCTACAAGTCTGGCTTTGTTTTTAATGACAGTGCCGTTTTCATCAGTATTGTTTCTGAAAACCCACTTCATTCCTATGACTATGACATCCTGAGGACATTTGATCAAGGTCATGACCTTGTTTTTATCAAACTGTTGAAGTTCTTCTTGCATGGCATGAACCCAGCTTGGGTGTTATAGAGCCTCAGTGACACTTTTGGGTTCTATATCTGATAGGTAATCAGCATATAAACATTCATTGGCTGAAGCTGCAGTTAACTTAGCAGCCATGCTTCTAGTGAGCATGCCTTCAGTGGGTTCACCAATGATGTTTACAAGCTCAATGTCCTCAGATTTTGTCCACTTACTTTGTGGTTTAGGATCTGAACTTAAGGAGGTTACTGGAGACTCAGGAGTGAGTTCTGGTGCATTAGCCACAGATTCATTAAGAACATCTGTTGAGATGTCTTGTTCAGGTTGGGTTTCATGAATCACAGGTTCCTGATCATTTGGATCAGTGTTGCCTATCCCAGCAGGGACTGATTGATTATCAATGAATTCACTGACAGTTGGTTGTGACAGGTTGTGAGGCAAGACATAATATGAGATGTTATCATCAGCTTGGTATGAGGAATTGATTTCAGTGTTATACTCAACAGGAGGATATCTTGATGAGTTATCAATTCCTATTTCCTCCACTGAGGTGTTTGTGAACCTGATGCTTTCTGAACTCTCATCAAAGGTGACATGAAAGGTTTCCTCAACTTGTTGTCTCCTTGTGTTAAATACCCTGAAGGCTTTGGAGATCAGTGAGTAACCTAGAAAGTATCCATCATCAGCTTTAGAATCAAATTTGCCTAGATGATCCTTGTGGTTATGAATAAACACAGGACATCCAAACACATGAAAATAGCTGATATCAGGAAGTCTACCTTTGAATATCTCATATGGGGTTTTGCTATGTCTTTTGACAATGATTGACCTGTTTTGAGTGTAACAGGCTGTTTTGATTGCTTCAGTCCAGAAATGATTTGAGAGAGCTGAGCCATTTAACATGGTTCTTGCAGCCTCAATGAGAGTTCTGTTTTTCCTTTCAGCCACCCCATTTTGTTCAGGGGTGTAAGGAGATGAAAAGTTTTGGGAGATTCCCTTTTCATCACAGAAACTCTCAAGCTCATCATTTCTGAACTCAGTACCATTGTCAGTCTTGATTTGTTTAACAGTAATGTCATTCTAGTTTTCAATGTTCCTGATGAATGACATTATTGTGTCAGTTGCCTGACTCTTTTATGAAAGAAAGTATACCCAAGTGTATCTTGAAAACTCGTCAACAATGATAAGTGTATACTTCTCATGCTGGATTGATCTAGGACTGACTAGTCCAAAGAGATCCATATGCAAGAGGTGAAGGCAGCTTTTGATGGAGAAATTTTGTTTTGTTTTGAAAGATGCTCTTTGATGTTTGCCTTTTTCACAGGCTGAGCATAGTTTATCTTTTGCAAAAACCAGTGATGGTAAGCCAAGGACCTTGTTTTGTTTTGCCAGGTTGTTGATGTTTTTGAAGTTTAAGTAAGAGAGTCTCTTGTGCCACATCCAGTTGATAGTTTTAGTGGCTTTGGCAAAGAGACAGGTTCCATCTTTGTAACATATTGGATTTCACAAACACATCATATCATAATCAAAAGAGGCGTACAAGGTGAGGTTTTAGAGAGAGAAATAGTTAGAGGTTTTGGAACTTAGTGAGAGAAAATGAAAGTATTATTATGAGCTCCCACTCTCTACCTTGGGAGGTAGAGAGTATTTATAGTCTTACACAAATTGCCACCTACTGGCTGTGGATCAGGCATACAGTGGGTAAAGACCCGTCCATCCTCCACGGTGTTACTTAACTAAATACTACTTAACTTATAATAATCTACGACTACGAGCTTTCTAATGATTACATATACTTGAGGTGACCGACTCTTTAATAACTGGATTTACTAAATCCTAAAAATCTCCCCCTAAGGGAGGTCACCTCAAAAATACATTGAATACAAACAGATATTACAATAAGATTGTCCTTGGATTCTTGTTAATGTTCTTTGCTCTGTAGCTCGTAGTCATTGATTCATCATTTTTGCATTTTGGGATAATCCAAGTGGAGGTCTTTAACTGATCCACGTGTTAATGAGTGTTGAGCCAGCTTTGAGATCATCAGCTAACATAAATCTCTGACTCTTCCATTGTGGTGTTGGTATTATGTGATGTTTTGACATTTGGACCGACATGCTCACATTCTGGATCATGATATATTCTCATTAGAGTAGCGAAAGCTTTCGTTGATTCATGATATTGGCAGCAGTGTAGCAGAAGCATGGAGTGAAAATATCAGAGTCATTGATGCACTTATCATGATTTCTTTAGAGATGAATGTGTAGTGTGAGCATGCGGCTTTGGATTGACCGCTTCATTCTGATCAGCTGCAAACGTCGGGCGTACCTGCATACAACATTTAGCAATAAAGTGCACGAAAGTGTCTTTGATCACTTTCATTGAATTGAGGTACACGGCCCACGGTTCCCCATTGATCAGTACAAGTACTGCCTGTGATCAGGTATAATTCTGAAGAATTTCCTTGACAGGGTTTCGCAGCTGTTCTAGCTGTTCTTAAACCGGAACGTCTCAAAGAAGACAACACGGAGTGAGTGAACCAGCGAATTGAGATTCACTGATTGATGAAAAGAGATTTGAAAAACAATCATGTACCGCTCAATAGAAATTGTTTTTGCAATACAACGAAGGTTTTAATGAAAATCAATTATAAATCATAAACACCTTTTATTTTGAAATATTAGTACACAGTCGATGTGCTAAAGAAAAGAGTTTTTAAGCACAACGACCGGTTTTTCAAAGGTATCCGTCAATCCATAACCTGAACCAGGATTGATTCAAAAGATTGAATCGCCCAATTGTTTCTGTTCAGTTGTCACATGGTTGATCTATTGGATACATCTCACATGCCACCCACCAGGAGCTTGTTTGATGTTGGCTCCAGAAGACTTTCCATCTTCATTGTGAATATGATTCCATATCACTCAGATGTTCTGGCAATACCACAAGGATAATGCGTAGGACTCATAAGATATAATCTCTCTTTCCACATTGTGTGAAACAGAGAGTCTTCATTAACAGTGTCCTAATGAGATTTATTTGATGATCCCGTGGCTTTAGACTCAATTGTGCATATTCGGTTCCTATGCCGGAGACTAGGGAGAGGGTCTCCTTCTTCAATATCAACAAACTCTAAGAGAAAGTCGATAGATTATGTAGGTTCCCCGTGAGAATGAAACAAGCCCTTTTAAGAGGAACTTGAGTGGTTTGGGAAGTTGTAGTGCAGTGCGTCACTGGGTCCATGACGTCTTGTCTTCAATACCGATGTTACCTTAGTAAACACCAGTAGCATATGTATTGAACCCGGTTACTGCCCTAAGGTTGAATTATTGGAGGGATATTTCTTTTCACCCCTTTTCACATTAAATTCTTTTTCATTCTTCAACCTCTTCAGTGCTTACCGAGATTTCATAACTAGAACCTTGTTGGGTTTATTCCAGTTCTAGCTCTATCTCAGTCCGCACTCTTCCCATATCTCACTTTTCTCCGTTTTTCATCATACCTAAGGACTCTATACTATCTAGTGGATTGTCCCTGGGTAGATCCCTCCGGTTCTGGCGGATCGTGGGAACGAATACCTAACCTAACCATCCTTATATCACCATACATAAAGTAAATTTGGTCGGTCTATTGGGTATTGTTCATCTGCCGTTGGAACCAATTGAAAACCATTTGAAAATCAATCCAGATACTTGTGATATATTATCAAAGCATTTTGTACCTGAATTGTTTTTGATATTTTTAGAAAAAGAGCTCCCCCTCAACATGTGCATCATGTATTCAAAATTTCTTTAGCACACGGAGGCAAGAGGAAGAATTAACTTCTTTGAATATCATTTTCTAAAAGATATCAACATCACTTCCCTGATTAAATCAAGTAGATAAAGCATATTGAGGAAGGATGAGGTTTTCATAAGTTTGCTCCCCCTTAATATGTGCCTCGAGGTTTCAAAGAGTTTTGCACGTATTAGAAGGAACCTGTACTCAGAGACAAATCAATCACGCTTCAATTCTTTGTGATTTTAAAAGGATGCTCCCCCTCAACATGTGCATGGAAAATTTGAAATCGTTTGGCACATGTGGGGAGGAAAGCTTGCAAAACACTTGTGAAACCATTTATCGAATCATCAGTTTAAATCCAATTTAAATCACAAATTCTCCCCCGATCACAATTTTCTAATCATTTGAGATTTGTGATCTCTGTAAATTTAAATTGATTTTGAAAGCTTTTGAGGAGAATTGTGACTTGATTATGAAAATTTTAACTGATAAGGATCGGATTATGAGACTTTAAACTCCATTGATTAAACATGCATGATTATCTTTTTGAAACCAATTGTATGACGAATAACCTTTTGATTTAATTGAAATCATTATCCCCCTCAATCAATGACATAAGTTGTTGATTGAGAGATAGATATTTTTGACAAACGTTAAGTCCAGATGATTTTCAAAAATAAAGTCTGTTGGAATCACTCCTAAACCATAATCAAGTGTTAGTAATTAATATGTAATAGTTAGCTTTATTATGGCCTTTATGTTTGTTATTAGCCTTAAGCTTATGTAGAAGGCCCATGAGCTTAGGCCCAAGCCCATAAAGGAAAGGTAGGGAACTAGGAGTGTTGCCCTAGCTTCCCTCCTATAAATACTCTTGTAAACCCTCATTTGAGGGTTGGTTGTTCAATTTACTCTTTCACATACACTCTACGCCTAACCTTTCTTTACTTGTACGTGTGCGTGTGTTTGTGTGTTGTTCAATCGCCTTATCTCTTTCTATATTACTTGTGTTTGTAAAACTAGTGACCTAACAGTGGTATCATAGCCTACTAGTTGGGTGAATCGTGTTTGTTTTTGAAGTGGGTTTCGGTCCTACTCTTAAAACACACGTTTGATACTTTGGTTCGCTTAAAAACTTGTTTTTTACACTTTTTAATCCAAGATTCTTGTACTTTCAACGTTTTAAGGTGTTAAAATACTTGTTTTTGGCAAAAAGTTTCAAACTTTATGCGTGGATCATCCTTTTTAAACTAGTTTTTGTACGAGGATTTCATCCTACTCGTAACTGTTTTAGAAGCTTTGGATCATCAAGTTTCACACTTTTGTGTTATTTTGGTGATATTGAAGCTATTTCATCACAAAAATCTGGTGTAGAAACATCTTTGGGCAAAAGTCATTTTACGAGTAGAACTACGCGTATCAAAACCCTAATTCTACTCGTAACTTTATCCTTGGTTTGATCTTCAGTTTCGTGGTTTACTTCGTGTTTTCTTGCTTGGATAAGCCTGAAAATACGTCGACTTTGGATATCTTTTGCACTGTGAAGTGTAAAAGATCACTTGGGATAAAACCCTAAACTTACGCATAAGCTTAAGCTTACGCGTAGAAAATCCTACGCCTAAGATTCTTCTTACGCGTAAACCTAGTCTTACGCATAAGGGAATCCTACGCCTAACTTTCTACGCCTAACTTACTGTTTACGCATAACTTTAGTTTTTTTTCCCTGCTTACGCGTAAGCTAAACCTACGCATAACTTTTGCTGTTACGCGTAACTTTGGTGTTTTTTACGCATAAGTGCTACTTGGTTTATTGTGATTTCTACGCCTAAGGATACTTCATCAACAAAGGTTCATTCGACTACAAAGATCCATCAACACAAGTTATCAAAAAAAAAAAATCAAATTTTGGCGGGAAAATTTGAGTAAAATTTAATTTTTTGAGGAGACTAATCTTTCAATTTTTACGCGAGATTCAAATTTTTGGTTTAACTGCGAAAATTTTGGTCAAAAATTCAAATTTTTGGGCCTAAATTCAAATTTTTCGGGTCAAATTTGGCGTCAAAATTGTCATAACTCAAATTTTTCCTACATTCTTTGAATTGGATTTTATAGTGAATTTCAAATTTTGAGAGTCAAAATTTTTCAAAATTATTTTTGGAGGGAAATTGAAATTTACTATATCGGCCTTCTGTGTGCTATATCGACTTCGCACCTTTTCTTCTCTTTGATTCTTCTGCAGGGGAGTGAGATGGATCCTGAAAATGATGCTAAATTTGTGGCATTGCAAGAAGGATTTCTTGTTCTGAAAGAGAAGTTGACCTCAATAATTAACAATTCCAAGCATCAGACATCATCAAATTCCCGATATCCTGCAGTCGTGCAAGGTGAAAGAGTTGACGTACATGAAAGGAATGCTCAAAGGGAAGTTGAGAATGTTGTGATTACTGCATCTGTCGGTAATGCGGACAATGAGGTTGTAGCATTGGAAAAGCAGGATGACAGCAGCAGATCTGGAGAAGATATCACACTTAACTATGACACCGAGCCCAACTGTGAAGATGAACAAATGGTTGAGGAAGATATCTTACCCACCTATGACACTGACATAGAACAGATGGTCGAGGTACAATCTACTGTTGATCATATTCTGACTGCAAATGCAACACAACATACTGAGCAACCTGAATTCAGTAATGAAGGAGAGGTTGACCAGTGTGTTGCACAATGTCCAGACAACTTTCTCATATCTGAGCCCTTACTTGCAAACAATTCAACTGAAACGTCAAATCAAACTCTTGAATCTGATATCATTCTTCTCAAAAAGACCATTGCCCAATTTCATAAAGATTTTTCAAAACTAGAGGCACATTGCATCTCTCTTGAACTTAAATTGAAAAACAAATCTTTTTCCTCAGAACACAATGGTCAGTCTTCAAATGATCAAAGTAATCGTGTGGATACATTAGTAAATGAAAATGAGCATTTAAAGGCTCAAATTCAAGCAAAGGGGCTTGCACATGTTGCTTTACAAAACAAACTGAGAAGATTAACTGACAAGAGTGTGGATACTAATTTTGCAAAACCAACAATCTTGGGGAAATCGTCTCTAAAACCAATCAGAAACCAATCAGTTGTTAGACAACCAACTGCTTTTAAATCTGAACATTCAAAATCGTCAAAACCACGGTTTCCCTCCCAAGTTGTTGAGAACAATCATTTGATAAAACCAGTCACTCCACATTCCGGGCCAATGAATAATGCTTCTTTTTCTATTAAACATGTTTCTGTTATACCTGTTTCTGTTATATCTCAACAAGTGGCTGCTCCTGGCCAATCTAGGACTAGTTCAAACACTGTGTCTAAACTGAGCATTAAACGTAAAGATTCATATGATTCAAATGACGCGTACAAGAACTGTGATCTAGAAAAGGCTAGGAAAAGGGCACTACTCCAAAAGGATGGAATCTTAGGTTCACGACCTAGTGTATCACCTTCGAGTGTATTACTGAACACTGCTTGTAGTAGCAAACCAAAACCTAAGTTTACTCAACAGATTGTTAGAAATAAACCCGTTGATCTAAACATAAAAATTCAGAAACCTAATAGGTGGATCAATATAGGACGCAAATTCTTCCCAAAAGAAGTTTCAACATCCCTTAGATCTAATCTTAGATGGATACCAACGGGTAAAGTTTTCAACACTGTTGGTCTTAGGTGGATTCCTACAGGCAAGATACTAAGTAGTTGCACCATAACAAGTGTGAAACCCTCTACATCCATCCCTGAGGTAGGAAAGGAAATCATCAAAATTTCATGTTCAGGTGTCAAGAAGATTATTGACACTACATCTTTATACCTCTAACATCTGGAACCCAGTTACACTTGGGGATCCATGTCTTCTTCTTTCTTGCCCCCCTTCTATTTTTCTATGCAGGTACAACAGCTATGGCTTCTGAGTATAACAGCTTAGAGCCCGGTCACAATCGTTTAAACTTCCCTCAGCCCCCATCATCAGCTGAACAAAGCCCCCAGCTAACTCGTCAACAAATGGAAAGGTCATTTTCTCCTCTGTTCAGTGACGATATTGATGAACGTGCTCCAGGTGTATCCGCTGCTTCCGCTGCACAACCTGATAATATTCCTATGCCTGATACACCTACTACAACAACTACTGTTGAAGATGCACCTACACCAGTTGACTCCAACACAACAGTTGAACACACCGCTTCCAACAATGATGAACCAGCTGATGATATTCTGAATGAAGTACCCCCACCTGCAGATTTTGATCCAAATGCGTTCTTCAACCCGTTTGCTAATGAGACTGCTGCATCAGATGTCGCGGAATCTTCAACAAACCATTTGAATCCTCAAAATCTGCACAATGTATACCAACATCAACCCTCTACACACCGATAGACAAAAGACCATCCTCTGGCTAACATTATTGGCAACCCGAATCAACCAGTCGTTACGAGACAACGTCTTCACACAGATGGTGAAAATTTCATTTATGCACTCACTGTCTGCCAATTTGAGCCTAAATACATTAAAGACGCAATGACAAAAGACAACTGGATTGAATCCATGCAGGAAGAACTCAACCAATTCAAACGTCTTGAAGTATGGGAACTGGTTGAAAGACCAACAGTGGTCTACGTCATTGGTCTAAAATGGATTTGGAAAAACAAATTGGATGCTGAAGGGAACGTCATCCGAAACAAGTCCCGTCTAGTTGCTAAGGGTTATCGTCAGGAAGAGGGAATAGAATTTGAAGAATCTTTTGCTCCGGTTGCTCGTCTTGAGGCTGTTCGGATATTTCTCGCGTTCGCGGCTCATATGAACATGACGGTCTTTCAAATGGATGTCAAAACTGCGTTTCTCAACGGACAACTGAAAGAAACGGTTTATGTCAGCCAACCTGAAGGATTCGTAGATCCAGAGTGCACGAACCATGTCTACAAACTGAACAAAGCTCTTTATGGTCTCAAACAAGCCCCTCGGGCATGGTACGATAAGCTATCATCTTTCCTCATTGCTAATAATTTCACCAAAGGCTCGGTTGACCCAACTCTTTTTATACAATATCACGGGCCACATATCTTAATTGTTCAAATTTACGTGGATGACATCATTTTTGGGTCTACACATAAAAAGTTTTCAACCGCTTTTGCAAAATAATGAAGAAAAATTTTGAAATATCCATGATGGGTGAACTTACATTCTTTCTAGGATTACAAGTTCATCAATCACCCCATGGTATTTTCTTGAGTCAGTCCAAATATGCCCTTGAATTGTTAAACAAATTTGGAATGAAAACCTGTGATACTTATGCCACACCAATGACTCATACCAAGAAGCTAGACGCTGATTTACATGGGAAATTAGTTGACCCTACCAAATACCGAAGTATTATTGGGTATCTCATGTATCTAACAGCTAGCAGACCTGATATTGTCTTTGTCGTTTATCTATGATCCCGTTATCAGTCGCGTCCAACTGAAACCCACCTCTCTGAGGCTAAAAGAATCCTCCGATACATCAAGGGAACCATTAATTTGGGGATCTGGTATCCGAAGGATTCTGGTTTTGAACTAATCGCTTTTTCAGACGCTGATCACGCAGGATGCTTAGACTCAAGGAAAAGTACTTCAGGAGCTCTACAATTTCTCGGTGATAAACTGGTGTCTTGGCAATCAAAGAAGCAGGATTGTACATCGCTGTCATCAATCGAAGCAGAATATGTAGCCATGTCCGCGTGTTGTGCTCAAGTCATCTGGATGAGAACACAACTCAAAGACTATGGTTATGTATTTGACAGAATCCCGATATACTGCGACAATCGGAGTGCCATTGCGATCTCGTGCAACTCTGTTCAGCACTCGAAATCAAAGCACATCGATCTACGCTATCATTTCATCAAGGACCACGTGGAACAGGGTACCGTTGAATTATACTTTGTGGGTACTGAATACCAATTGGCAGATCTTCTCACCAAAGCCTTGCCTCCCGCTAGGTTTAATGAGCTGATCCACCGGATTGGTATGAGGTGTTTGACTCAAGAGGAATTGGATGACCTCTTAAAACAGTCTTAAAAACCTGTCAAACACCAAAACTCTCTTTTGTAAATAAATTTTTCAAAAACAAAATACAAAAATATAAAACCTGATAAAATCAAAAATATTCTTCTAATCTATTTTTCTTTCAACATGGCAAGTACATTTCTTCCGTCAACACTTTTATCTTTCATAATTTAGTATTTATCCGATCAAGTGTTGAGGGGGAGAAAACAAAACATCTGTGTACTTGCATGTTATCATATCTCGGTTGTTTCTTTTAACAATGGTGGTGAATTTTCTGGTTCAATGACACTCCTCGGACTAAAATTAATAACCTTTCATCATTTTTCTTGAGTCGAGGGGGAGTGTCGTCAAGCTTCTTTCTTAAAAACCTTTGTTTGGTAACCAAAATGGAAGTTAAATGGCTTTGTTTGAAAAAGGAAAAGGTGGAGGGACTAAAACTGTCAAAATGTTAAAGTTACTTTTAATAAAAACACCTCCCACCTACTTTTTACTTCACATTTAATACACACAACCATATTCATCCTACGCCTAAGATTGAACCAAGAAATCCGTTGTTTTGATCATCATTTTGTAAGTGTTTTAATGATCTTAACATGTTTTTAAGCTAAGGTTTTTAATCTCATGCAAATCCAACGGCTAAAAGGTGTGTTACGCGTGATTATGTGTTCTACGCATAAGCGTATGAACACATAATCATTGTGTGTGTGTTTTTGGTTATATGGATAGTGTCAAAACGTCTCTTATACATCAAGGATACCATTTTAACCATCAAAACCTACCCAGAAACACGTATTAATGATTGTTGAAAATTAGGGTTTATGAGTCGATTTGGGTTTTTCCAAATGTGAAGTGTTGTGGTCTAAAAGATTGTTGGGTTATGGTCATATGTTGTTGAATTGATGATTTCCATGGTTGTTAACCACCCAGAAACACTAATTGTTTAACAATTTGGAATTAGGGTTTAATGTTCATAACTTTGGGTAATTTTGATTCTCAACGAATTAGATGTTAATACTTGGCCTAAAACTCTAACAACACTCTAGACCTACCAGAATTAATATGGTGCAAATCCTATGGTTAAAAATCATACGCGTAATTCTTAACCCTTAGGGTTTTGACCTACGCGTATGACTTTCTACGCGCAACTATTAACAAATGATTCATGCCATGTTTCATTGATATAATGAATTCTTGTGTTAATTTTGATGATTTGATAAATTTATTTCAGGCTTTGCTACGCTTAATATTCAGAATCAAGGTCATTTGATTCTCTACGCATAAGGATTACCCTACGCGTAGTCAAGTTATGCGTAAGAATAATTCTACGCATAACCATTACGCGTAAGGTTCTACAATGGGACTACGCGTATCCTGTGAAGGATATGCGTAAACAGTGACCTCTATGCATAAGGTCTACTCTTACGAGTAAGCCTTACGCGTAAGGTATATATATGCCTACGCGTAAGCTCTACGCATAAGGTCCCCTTTTCCTACGCGTAACATTTCTTACGCGTAAGTTAGGATCCTACGCGTAAGCTTTCGTCTACGCGTATATCATCTCTGTTTACGCTTAACTTTGCCAAAACTACGCTTAAGCCTTGATTGACCTTCATTATGAGTTGTTACGTGTACAAACTTGTTAATAAACTTATCATATCATCACGAATCCAATAATGTCACTAATAAACTTAAACGTTTGATATGTTGTGAACCATAAGTGATAACATAAACTTTGAAATCTAAAGTTAACTAACTCACGAAACATTTCACGACGTCATTGGACTGTTGAACAAACAAGTGACTTAGGACTCGTAACAATCATTGACACTGTACATTCTATAACTAGACAATAAGACCTTCTGTTGACTAACATTAGGTCTTTCGATATGTTGGTTCTTTTGGCTAATGTTATTTCAGATCACGACATGGCTGAACAAATGAATGTGGATGCATCAGAAGTTCTTACAATTGCTGATATCTTTCCATAGGGTTATCCAAGAAAGCTTGGAAATAACAACATTAGGGTTGACTTTGACACCCTCACATGCTCATAATCTTCTTGTCTCATTGCAGTGGATATTCTCAGGAATCATCCCTACCAGAACATGCTCTCACACTCTGCCACAGTTCCAGAGGTCTACATTCAACAATTCTGGGATTCTATGCAGAGGATCACTGGTCAAAATGCTGTGAATGTGACTCTTAACCACAAACAAGTCACTATCACTACTGATGACTTACGAGTTGTTCTCATCATTCCAGACATCGCTCCAACCGACTTCTTTGCTACCCCTACTGAAGAGACTGTCCTGCAATTCTTGATAGATATTGGTTATGATGAAGCTAAAGGAATTATTACTAAGCACTCTCACGTGGAGCTGAAGAATATTCCTCAACCATGGAGGACACTCTATATGATCATCACCAAATCAATCTCTGGTCGTGACAGTGGCTATGAGCATCCCAAGCTCATGGAACTGCAAATTTTCTGGTCGTTGATCAACAAGAAGGACATTATAATTGAAGCACTGCTATGGGAAGATATGATACTGTCTCACAAGAAGCTTGGCTCCAAAATTCCCTATGTCAGATACACCAAATTGTTGATCCAGAGAGCTCTTGGACTTCATCCTGATATCCCCATGAGACTCAATGACCCAGATAATCATGACATCTTGACTAAGCCCATACTATCTGTCAGAATCAAAGAATCGTCTATGAAGAAACAGGGTGCTGAGTTGCCCGATCACCTTCTTACAAAGGAAATCAAAAAGATGGAAACGTACAAAAGGTATCGGGTAGCAGTAAAAGAAGGAAAAGTTGGCTATCTTGATGAAAAGGCTTCTGGGACACCTACTCGGAGAACCAGAAGAGGCAGTGCTGAAAGTGCATTAAGCATAGAGAGTCAAAGGAAGTTCCCCAAGAGGAACCCTCCTTCAAAGAGGATTGTTCCATCTAAGGAAGCTACCCCCATCCTAATCCCTAAACCCGAACCACAAAGAAAGATTTTGGATGAAAGCTCTGAAGGTACTGACACAGATGAAGAGATTACCTACTCTGAAACTGCAAAAGATGACAATCCTTCAGTACCAAAACCTCCAAGTCCTCAAGCTGATAAAGGAAAAGGGAAGACTCCTGCACTTGTGCCCTATGATGAAAGCTCTGAAGAAGAAGAAGAGCTACTTGATCAATCCTACAGGAAGAAGTTTAAATCAGTTAGACACATTCAAAAAGCTGAAGAATTTGCAAAAGACCAAATGGGTGGCCCCGGAGGATCAAGTGGTGCTGCCCACTCCTCACCAGATCCTGATGCGGTTAATCGACCCGATAAGGGATCTGGTGCCACCACTCTTGTGCAACAACAAACGCTTGTGGAGGTGTCTACTGAACATAACATTGAGAAGCCAGAAAAGGATAAGACTGAGAAAGAGAAAACTGATGAAGAAGCTAAGGATCAGACGGAAGAAAAGGCTAAATCTGGACAAGATGACGAAGAGAATTATGATGACTTTCTTCTCAACAGTCCAACTCGTTCCAAAGGAGGATACTTCTGCACCTCCAAAGGACCCCGAGCCTCCTCATGTCTCCTCCTCATCAGATTCATCATCTCACTCATCACCACCACCATCAAAGAAATCAACCAAATCAACATCAAAATCTGTGAAGAAACCACCTCGATCTTGGATTTCTCAGACACATGAAAGAATTGTGAAAGCTGTCAAACAAGTCAGAATGAATGACATGTTATACAGGAAGCTTAACTTTCTCAATCAACAAATACAATATCTACATGACGAGAATGACAAGTTGCAAGAAGAAAGGAAGTTTATCCAGGAATTCATGAGAAGTCATCGTCAAGAGGAACTGAACGAAATGGTCAAAGGTTACACTAACAAGTACCTTCAGGATATCGTTCCTAAAGTCACAAAGGAGATGTTTACCAGACAACTATATCCGAATCTTATGCAGATAGCCAAGCAAACTATAAGATCCACACCTTTAACCGTCACAATCAATCCATCAGATCCTGTAGTTTTCTCGGATAATGAATTGGTGGCCAAGCTTGTCACACAAATGTCTACACGATCTGGGACATTTACTTCTGAGGAAGGAAAGCTGTTTCAAGCATTGCTGGACTACCAACTCAAAGAAGCATGTAGATTCGAAGCTGAAAAGTCTAAACGTCCTAGAGACGATGAAAACAAGGATCAGGATAAGCATGATAAAGCTAAACGTCAAAAGAAGTCTGGTGAATCATCTTCTATGTTACCTCCTCTCCAACGGACTCCTACTCAACAAAGGTCTCCTCCTTGTTCTTCTACAGATAAACCTCAGGACGATTCCGAGTTACCACCCCTGACTCACAAAACCGGTGATTATTTTGAGTATACGGGTGGTGACGATGAAGAGGTCCTTGAGCCCCTACAACAACCCACCTCTCCCAAACAAGTTCAGAAACCAGCATCATCATCTAGGCCTTCAAAAAAGAAGAAGAAGAAGAAGACGCCTCAGACTGACGTCGTATCTTGGCTAGATGACGACAAAACTGAAGAATTTGAATGGTTCTCTACTCTTGTTAATAACACTCCCTACCTTGAAGAAGGTCAGAATTTGGTAGACGGTTCTACATTGGAGCATGCAAAACTTTTGCAAAAAACGTTCCATGTGAAGAAAATGACGAAATCTGAGTTGAAGCGAATCAAGAATGAAGCGTTTCAACTTCTCAAAGACAGCTCTGAAAGTGCCCTCGAGGTCGAATATCACCTTGACAACATTGCTCGAGCTATGTCTAACAACATGGATTGGCTCAACCCGGAAGCAAACATTGATTTCACAAAAAGGGACAACCCTCCATACTACACCGATTGGACCAAACCTCTACCGACCATTGGCCAACCAAATGAACCACGGATTCCCTTCCGATATTTCTTCAACAGAGACCTGGAATTTCTTCTCCATGGTGGCGATGGTTCAAGGAAATATGCTACATCCTTGACACTTCCATTCCCTGCAGCTATCTACTCAAACTGCGTTGCCATTGAGGAACGTGCCAATCACTTGTTCTCCAACACAAGCTGTCAGGGATTCATCACTGGCCAGAACGCCGACGAATCTACTACAGAAGCTGTCAGGTTCAGAAGTCACAATATGCAGTGTTTAGTACTAAAGACATTGTTGCCATCCAACATGTTGGTCTTTCATCCAAATGGGACTACACCTTTCTCAAGAAGATTGTGGTCAAAAGACAGGATGAAAGGGATTATGCATTCTGTGAAGCTGACTTTGAGAATTTGTCTCTCAACGATATTGAAGACATGTACCTTGCCAAAGTACAGGGTCGCATGAGACAATTTTCAACCGAAATACAACGAGAATTCATCAAGTCACTGCTCATTTTCATCAGACGCATAGTCATAAAAGAACGTGTTGAAGATCTTCAGCTAGCCGTTGAATCATATCAGACACGTGTCAACTTCACTCCACCACAGTTTGATCCTCCCGATATCAACCAGCTATCACAATTAACGCTCATCAGCAAACCGTTTGGTGTCGTTTATCGCAGTGAACTTCATCGCAATTGCTTGATGGCGTGTAATGAGCTTCACAAATTTAGAGATCATACTCTGAAGATGGTTAGGGACGGATTAGCTTATCGATTGAAGGATATACGTGAAAACATTGGGAACCCTAAGCGATGGAATTCTCAGGATCGGAGGAATGTGAGAAGGATCATCACCATGATTGATGAACGGTTGTTCAGAAGGGATCAGTTCAGACGATTGGAGAGCTATGTTGGTGGTCGACCTAGGATTAACACAACCGGCTTTCAACGCCCTGTGCACACTCCTGGGAACATCACTGCACTTCCTGGTACCCCTTGAATTGTTTCTTTCATATAATTTTGGATGTGTGATTAAATATGTCTATGGCTTGTGCACACATAACAGTGTACAACCCGTTCTTGTCAAGAAAGGACCCTGTGGTACGCTTCAGTGCCACAATCCTTATAAAAGGAGCGAAAGCTTCTTATTTTTGAGTAAAACCTATCAAACCTTTCATTTTTCAAGGTTTTGCTCAAAAAGACAAGTACTTCCCCATATGATTCTCAAAACCTCAACCGTTTATATCACTTGTTGAGGGGGAGTATTTGCATTAAAATTTTGTTCACAAATTGTTCATAGTGGTCATCTTCCCACAACACTCGCAATGGTCATATTTATTGTCTAACTTTTCAAAAATAACATTTGATATGCCATTTTTGAGGGGGAGAAAATTGTGTGATAAGAAATATGTTGTGCAAAATGCAAATGAATCTGTGTACTTCAGACTTAACCAACGAATTGACGGAACTAAACTGTTAGTTACTCGAAAATACTTGTCCTGGACGGGTAATAATTTCAAGCTAGTTCGCTAGTAATGTAAACGTGTCTCGCAAAGGACTTGTCCAAGTAGAAAGTACCATTCGAGACACTCTTGGTAGACATGAAATCTGACGGGTATGACAACCTTTCGAGGTTTGTCTACACCTTCAAAGTAGTTATTAGAGCTAGTTGTCACCTAAAAGCTGACAATGTAAATCTTTAATTTTGCAACGTAACCGTGTCTCACGGGGGATTGTCTATCTCCAGTGGATCAATTCAAAATGTGCGCGCTCTTTCCTCACTGTGCATTTAAACCATTAAAACTATTAAGCACATGTGGAGGGGGAGTATTTATGCAAAATCATATCTCTACAGTGGTACTAAAATGTTTTTCATTAATAAACACTGTGAGAGATCTAATTTTTCAGTGGTACAAAATGGTTTTATGGCAACATAGGTTAGTCATGGAGTTATAAGGTGACTAAGGTTAGGAATAACCGTCCTATGATCCGCCAGAGCCGGAGGGATCTACCCAAGGACACTACCATTAGTTAGTGTTAGAAGTCCTTAGGAATGATTGTAAAAAGGAGAAAATGATAATCGGAGAAAGAAGGAGTTGAAGAATCAAAAAGAAATGTAAAGTAAAGAGTGAAAAGAAATAGCCCTCCAGATTATTCAACTTAGGGCAGACACCGGGTTCAATTCATATGCTACTGGTTGTCACTTAGTGACACCGGTATTGAAGATTAAAAGTCGTCATGGACCCAGTGACGCATGCACTAAACCTTCTTAGCCACTCAAGTTTTTCTCAACAGAAGCGTGTTTCATTCTCACAGGGAACCCTACGTAAACTATTGGCTTTCTCTTAGAGATCGCTGGTATTGAAGAAGGAGACCCTCTCCCTAGTCTCCGCACAGGAAAACCAAAACGCACTATTGAGTCTAGAGCCACGAGATTCATCAAAAGATCTCTTAGGTACACTTGACATTAATCACTTGATGATCAACAAATAAGATTATCAGTGATTCATACCGAGTCCTTCACAGATCTTAGCAATCTGTCGAGAACATTTATGAGAGGTTCACATATGTGATCCTCAGTGATTGAATGGAAACTCCTGCCAGGGTCAACATCAAACAGCCCTGACAGCAGGTCAATTCGGTAACTCCCCGTGGATTACGCGGAGTGTGTCTCAAACGGTCTACAGTCGTGAGGTGATGCCTCGGTGTACCTCAGTGACTCATCTGAACTGTAGATGTACTTCGGTACATCGCGTTATCTCACTTGTGGGACTCCAGTTCAGGAATGGCCTTTGTAAGAATTAGAGTTGTGTTTTCACACTATGCTGTTAACAATCTCGAAGTTCAAACTTGTAAGTGCCGGAATCCGCTTATTACTAACCGTTTGAAATGTTTTCTTCTTATGGAAGCTCCGGAGCGGGATGATCGTGCAGATTCTTCTCATGCTCACGCCAACATCATCACTAATGGAAGTTCTATTCAGATGCAACACAACAGTCAGAATGATTCTTCGTCAAACCAAAGAATCTACAAAGTTAAAGACTTAAATAACTTCATCTGTATTGAATTCCACCGTCAAAGAGCGTGTGAGCATGTTGAAGAATAACGTGGAGACACTGGAGCAGCGAAGCAGACCTGAGGCAGACTTGATACAGACAACAACATACTATCACTTTCACCACAAAGAACAATGATCAAAGAACAAAGTTAATGATGACGTCAAAAGCATAACTGCTCAAGGAAAACTATCTATCTACACTGGGGAGATTGTTCGAATCTAGGCAATTCTTCTCACAAGAAAGAAGAATGTCAGAAGACGTCAGAGCTACTATTACATCAACGCCTTCACCGCTCATCACCAACACTTGAGGGGGAGATTGTTGGAATCACTCCTAAACCATAATCAAGTGTTAGTAATTAATATGTAATAGTTAGCTTTATTATGGCCTTTATGTTTGTTATTAGCCTTAAGCTTATGTAGAAGGCCCATGAGCTTAGGCCCAAGCCCATAAAGGAAAGGTAGGGAACTAGGAGTGTTGCCCTAGCTTCCCTCCTATAAATACTCTTGTAAACCCTCATTTTAGGGTTGGTTGTTCAATTTACTCTTTCACATACACTCTACGCCTAACCTTTCTTTACTTGTACGTGTGCGTGTGTTTGTGTGTTGTTCAATCGCCTTATCTCTTTCTATATTACTTGTGTTTGTAAAACTAGTGACCTAACAAAGTCCGAGTTATTTTTCAAAGCAATTAGTTTTCATTAGATAGTAAGTAATTGTTTATAGAATCAGGGCATGAGTTTTGAAAAACAAGATAAAGCATGCCTCTGTTCTTTCTTTGAAAAACGGGTTACTGCCTTAAATGACAATAAACCATTGTTTCACTTTCTCCTAAAAATATTTTTGATTTTTTAATTTTTTGATTTTTTGATTTTTTTTTTTTTTTTTTTTTTGAGAACATTCAAACAGTATCTAAAGTTCCGTGTCATTCTTTGAATGACAGCACAAAGACCGTAGATATTATCGAATCGAGAAAAATCATGACAAAAAGACAATATTTTTTGAAATTTTTCAAGATTTTCAAATTTTTATGGATTTTTGAAAGTTTTATATTTTTCTATTTGCTTTTTGAATAAATATTTACAAGAGATGGATGAAGAAAGACCTTTACTCCTCGTCTTCCTCTTGAAGACGTTTGAGTGTTTTCGGTTGAAGACTCTTTAGACCATGTCGTGGGAGGATAAACTCAAAACGTTCTCTAGGAAGAGCTTTGGTGAAGATGTCTGCTAATTGGTATTCAGTTCTCACAAAATAGAGTTCCACCACACCGTTTTCTACTTGCTCCCTGATGAAATGATGTCGAATGTCGATGTGCTTTGCTCTTGAGTGTTGAACGTTGTTGCATGAAAGAGCAATAGCACTTTTATTATCACAGTACAGAGGAATTTTGTTGAATTCAAAGCCATAGTCAGATAATTGGGATCTCATCCATAGGATTTAAGCACAACAAGATGATATGGCTATGTATTCAGCCTCTGTAGAGGAAATAGAATTACTCATTTGTTTCTTTGAAGACCAGCTCACAAGCTTATCACCCAAAAACTAAGCACCTCCAAACGTACTTCAACGTGTATCTTGACATCCTGCATGATCAGCATCTGCATAGGCCGTTAGTGACATACCGGTGTCCTTCGGGTACCAAAGGCCCATATTGATGGTTCCTTGGAGATACCGAAAGACCCATTTAACCGCTTCAAGGTGCTTTTTGGTAGGCTTAGCCTGATATCTAGCACACATGCAAACAGCGAACAGAATGTCTGGTCTACTGGCTGTGAGGTACATCAGGGATCCAATCATACTACGATATTTCGTTTGGTCTACCATGATCCCTGAGTGGTCCTCATCCAGTTTAGTACGCTCTATCATGGGAGTGTCACCAGGGTCACAAGAATCAAATCCAAATTTCTTTAAAATCTCATTTGCATATTTAAATTGATTTATAAAAATGCCTCCGGGACTTTGTGAAATTTGTAATCCCAAGAAAAATGACATTTGTCCCATCATTGACATTTGAAATTTGGAACCCATTTCATTTGAAAAACGGTCACATTCATTGGGGTCAGTCGAGGCAAAAATAATATCATCAACATATATTTGAACGAGAATTTAATGTTTGCCTGATGTTCTGGTGAACAATGTCGGATCAACTGCTCCTTTGCTGAATCCAGTAGATAGAAGAAACTTTGATAGCGTATCATACCAAGCCCTTGGAGTTTGCTTCAAACCGTAAAGAGCCTTCTTCAAACGATAGACGTGAGTAGGATGCTCTGGATTCACAAATCCTTCAGGTTGGCTGACGTATACGACTTCTTTAAGATCTCCGTTAAGAAAAGCCGTCTTTACATCCATCTGATAGATTACCATGTTCTTACTTGCAGCATTAGCTAAGAAGATTCTGATTGCCTCGATACGAGCAACTGGAGCAAATGATTCTTCAAAGTCAATACCCTCCTCTTGACGGTATCCTTTTGTAACCAATCAAGCCTTGTTTTTTAAAACATCACCATGCTCATCAAGTTTTACTTTGAAGATCCACTTTAAAGCACTGATCATTGCACAATCTGGAGCAGGTACTAATTCCCATACTTCTAGTCGATCAAACTCATGAATTTCTTCTTGCATGGCATTGAACCAGCTGTCTTCATTCATGGCAGTTTTCACGTGTTTTGGTTCGATCTTAGAGAGTACGGAGTTGAAGAAGCACCATAAGGCATCGGTTGCAAGTTGTTTCCGTGTTGGTACTGGACGAGAGAGGTTTCCAATGATGTTGTCCAATGGATGATCATGTGTCCATTTCCTAAGATGTTCATGTGGTTGTTGTTGAAGAACTGAAGTAGCAGAGTCTATATCTCCTGATGACGATGGTTCTGATGATGATTCAGGAGCAAATATGTTTTCAAAGGGTTCATCTTCTGGAGGAGCAAAAGGGTTTTCATCATCTGTAACAGCAACAACATTTCCATTGTGTACACTCGATGATTGATGATTTGTTGATGAGACAGAGTGATCAGCAGCAGGCGCTTCTTGACTTAATGACATTGAAACTGAAGGGTTAACATCATTGACAGGGATAGAGGCAGCCTCTGTTGATGGAACTGACATATCATTAGCACTTGGCTCATAGTGTTCATCAAACATTGGATCAAATAATTTCTTCAAATCATCTTCTGAAGGAGGTACATAAGGAGTTGCTGGTGAGGGATTAGAAACAAGAGTAGAACTGATAGGACTACAAGATAAAGGTTGAAACGCGGGTCCAGAACTGGATTGTCCTGGAGCCATTTGACCGGTCAGCTCATCGAACGTAACGTGAATTGTTTCCATGATATTTTGGGTTCTCTTTTTGTAGATTCGGTATCCTTTTCTGTTTAGTGCATAACCTACAAATACTCCAATGTCCGCTTTAGCTTTTAGTTTACCTAAATCTTGACCGTCATTAGTTGGGTAACATAAGGCACCAAACACACGAAGTTAGGATAGATCAGGTTTTCGTTTATGGACAAGTTCATATGGAGTTTTTCCATGAGAGGTGTGAATAAGGGAACGATTTTGGGTGTAGCAAGCAGTGGCAATGGCTTCCGCCCATAGAAACATTGGAACCTTTGAATAAATTAACATTGTTCTTGCGGCTTCCACAAGAGTTCGATTTCGTCTTTCAACTACACCGTTCTGTTGAGGAGTTCGTGGAACACTTCTTTGATGACTGATTCCAACACTTTCATAAAACTGAATTAAGTCTTTGTTAAAAAACTATGTGCCATTGTCTGTTCGAACAATTCTAACAATATTGTTGAGTCGAACCTGAAGCTGTTTGATAAGTTTGATGATGACATCTGGAGTTTCATCCTTTGTCCTTAAAAACTTTACCCAAGTAAATCGAGAGTAGTCATCAACAACTAATAGAATGTATTTCTTCCCATTTATCGTTTGCACTCTCATTGGTCCGCACAGATCCATATGAAGGGTATGAAGAACTTCCATTACAGAGTTTGTGGGTTTTGGTTTGTGGGCTTATTTTGTGCCTTTTCCCAATTGGCAAGCTGAACAAAGATGATCTTTTTCATACTTTAATCTGGGTAATCCTCTTACTAAGTCCTTTCTGGAAAGATTGTTTTTGGTACCAAAGTTCAAGTGATTGAGACGACGGTGCCATAGCCATGACTTAGTTTTGGAAGCCTTTGACAGCAAGCAGATGGGTGAAGATTTCATCATATCTTCGATAGAGATGGTGTATAGGTTTGAACCACGAGTTCCTATGAGAAGTTCCACACCATCAAGTTCTCTAACAAAGCAAGTGTATTTTCTGAAGGCCACTTCTAAATCTGAGTCACAGAATTGTCCGACAGAAAATAGATTATGTCCAAGACCTTCAACATAATATACCCTGGAAATCACACTATCTCCAACCACGTAATCTCCATAACCCATAATAGCACCAAAATGATCGTTTCCGAATCTCACAGTTCCGATGCATTTACTCACAAAGTTCATGAGCTGTGACCGGTCTCCAGTCGTATGCTTGGAACAGCCTGAGTCCAGGTACCACAGAACGATTTGAACGATCTGCAGTTGAACACAGACAAGAATGGATAACTGGATAATTGTGATCCCCATGCAAGAATGGGTTCCATTTGGTTAGCAACAGTGATTGGAACACCCACATCAGAGGTATAAACAATGGACTCATTAGAAATGGATGCAGTGCTAGTGTCCATATTTGACCTATTCAAAGTATGTTCACTTCTTAAGGGAATAGTTCTACCAGTAGGCATCCATTTTCTAGTGGGCATTGACTTAGCAAATTTAGGGCAAAACTCATTAACCTTACGCCCAGTAGGTATCCATTGATAACCTATATTACTAAATTTCCTTCCTGTGGGTTTCCACTATTTTCTAACTTTCTTTTGCCTTTGCCTTTTAGCCTTCTTAGCTTGATTTTTAGCATTAACAGTTTTAACAGGGCATTTGACAGCATTAGACAAAACATTCACACCACATTCACGATTAGTAACAGAAATCAAGCAGTCATCATTACATAGTTTACGAATAGTAGCAGAATTCGAATTAATTACAGTACGCTTATAACTAATACTAGAATCAACACGATTCGTTTTATTCAACTCAAACTTAATATTCCTAGGGTGATCTTCTACTTTCTTCCAATGCACATTCTTAGCTTGCGAGGTCCTATCTTGCTTGGTATTGCCTGGAGGCTTTGACCCGCTTGCTTTAATGTCACTGATTACTCCTGTAAAGGGAATTATGGGAACATTAGTTGGTTGATCTACTTTTTGCATTCCTGAATTAGAAGTGCAGGGATCTGAGCTACTTGGAAGCATATTAGAGTTCACTTTCTTAATAGTGGGCATAGAATGGTTTGTATGCTTGGCACTAGGCATAGAACAAGCCATCACAGTTTTTCCTTTCGCACCTAAGGATTTAGGACATGTTGCTATTAAACATTCTAGCAGCTCCTGAGATCGCTTTATCTTTTAAAGAAGAGAAATCTTCTTATGACGTATGAACACAACAGTTCATGCCTCGTACTCTAAAGAAAAGAAAAAAGTGTACGTTTCAGTGTGCTTTATCTTCAAAAGAAGAGAAATCTTCTTATGACATTTGAGCACAACAGTTCAAGCCTCATTCCTCAAAGAAAAGAAATGTGTACGCTTCAGTGCGCATTATCTTCGGAAGAAGAGAAATCTTCTTATTATGACCATTCTCATCAACATGCTTTGATAACATCAAATAGTCCTGATTATTAAGTGTCAATTTCCCTCGTTAATGCTCGTTATTTATATCATTTATATGTATTTACGCTTGTTTTCCATTGTTTTACACTTTCAGGTAAATTGCGAGCATTGGAGCTAAAGAGACGCGGAAATGGAAACATTACTAAGGATTTATCACAGTATGCCTATTTTGAAGAGGTTACGGCGTAACTCGTCTCTCACATTACGCCGTAACTATTGTGTGACCCCGAAGTCCAACTCATCAAGAGGTTACGGCGTAACTCCTTCCAAAGATTACGACGTAACTCCATTAGGTCAAAAGAGGTTCCACGCCGCGGATACTTACGCCGTAACTACTACATCACTTGCGACGTAACCAGGATTATTGAAGACTACGGCGTAACCACTTATAAGGTTACACCGTAACTAGCAGATGCAGTGCATTTACGGAGGTTACGGCGTAACTAATCTTTTGGTTACGCCGTAACCCAGACCTGGCCTATAAATAAGCACGAATTCCAGCATTTCTAATCATCCCATTCCACACACAATACTCTGAGAACGTGGGAAAATACTCAAGGAAGGTCTAGGGAAGCATACGGAGCTGTTTCCAAGGGAGAAGTCACACCATTACGATAAGCTTTAGCGTTTATTATTTCTTTTACTTTCAATTCATGTATTTCGTACCTTTGAATATTGAATTAATGTGCATGATTAATATGAGCGGCTAAGCACCCTTTGGTGCTAGCCTAGTTATGATTCCTTAATTGTTTTGTTTGCGTTTACCTTTACTTCCGTACAATTATTTCTAAGTGTATGCATGCATAGTTCTTTGGTAGTCACCCCTGGTTCGGTAGTTTTGAATGGCGGTAGAGGCCAATTGCCTAGGAGATATGACCAACTGACCCTAGGTGAGCGGACTAAGACGAGAAGGGTAAGATATGACCAACTGACGACCCTTTCTACTTGTGCGATTTGACCAACTGATCACCTATCGTTTGGATGAACTTAAGAATTGGGGGGTGTAGTGTCTAAGTTCCTGACGGTCGGGCACTCACTATTTAGAATCTAGCATGTAGCGGTACTTAATGACTCGGCTTAGGGGACCAGGAACAACAGGACTTATGACGGTGCGCCTGATTTCTCCTGTGGTGGCATCTTTGCTGATAGGTTAGGGCGAATTGACCAAATGATGTCCTCTCGAATTTGACCCCACCTGAAGTAATTGGAAGTAGGTAGACTTAGACATAACTAGCTTGGAGGATTGACTAGGTTAGCACCACTATTCCTCTATTGATTTCCTTTCTACCATTTAATTGCTTTTATATCCTGCATTCGTAGTTTAATTAATTAAAACCATATCAAACCATTTACATTCTGTGACAATTAGACTTAGTAATTATCCGACACAGATAGCTCTTGGGACGACCTCGGCTTTACCATTTACTACACTACACACGACCGGGTACACTGCCCGTTAGTGCATTAGGGTAGACCATAGGTATAGCGAGACACTATAAATATTAAGACCTGGTCAGTAAAACCTGCATCGAGTTTTTGGCGCCACTGCCGGGGAGCTATATTAGGATTAATATTAAGTCTTTCATTTCATATTTAAACTTTTCTCACAATCATATTTCAAGTTTTCAGGTACCATGGAAGTGGTTAACATCGATGACCTCACTCTTGAGGAATACTTGGCGTTGACTAGAGCTGATCAAGGGCCGGGTCTCGTAAGACCAGCAATCAGAGCGGATGTTCGTTTCGAGATTAAAAACCAATTTATGAGGGAGCTTTGCGCTAACCCTTTTTCCGGAAGCAGGGACGAAGACGCATTTGAGCATGTTGAAAATGTCCTATACATCGCTAGCCTTTTCAACATTCCAGGCGTGTCTCATGATGCTGTTATGCTCAGGGTCTTCCCTATGACTCTAACTGGAGCAGCAAGAAGATGGATCGAAAGATTGCCCGCCGGGACAGTTAATACTTGGGCACTACTTAAGAAACACTTTATCCAAAGATATTTCCCACCATCAAAGATTTCTAATCAACTCTTGGTGATCCACAATTTCAAACAAGAAGACGACGAAACTCTGTATCAAGCTTGGGACAGATACAACGATCTTCTTTACAAGTGTCCTACCAATGATCTTAATAACCAGCAGAAGGTCAATATTTTCTACAAAGGAATAAATGTAACTATGAGACAGATGTTGGATTATCAAGGACCTATCCCAAATATGACTCTTACTACGGCAATTGAGGCCATTCAAAAAATGGCGGACCATTCTCAAAAATGGCACGACGGTGGAAGTAAAAGAAACCAAGGTGGAAATTTCGACGGAATTGCAGCAATTGCTAGTAAAATTGAAAGCCTCAGTCAAGATATGCTAAAAGTCAGGGAAATTGTTCATGCCATTCAAGTGGGATGTGAAAGTTGTGGAGGAGGACACCTTACGAAAAATTGTCCTCATATGGACGAAGAGGAATTCGAAGAAGCTAAGTATGGATAAAATCGACCCTTTTACGGTGAAAATAAAAATGGGTATCGTAGTAATTACAACCGTGGGCCTTATGGAGAAAGAAAGCCTAGTCTTGAAGAAACAATTACTAAATTTCTGGAAAATTCAGCCCAAAAACAAAAGGAGCAAGATGAATGGTTGAAGGAATTCCAGGAAAACACAGATAGAAACATTTGTAAACACGACTCCACTCTTAAAAACCTTGAATCCATGGTGATAAAGCTCAGCGAAAAAGTAAGAAGGATTAACGATAAACCTGAAGGATCTAAACCAGCTATGGAATGTAAGGTAATTTTCTCGGATGATAACTCGAAGGCTCAGGCCAGTGATGCGAGTTTAGAGGATGATTCCATCAACAGATCTGAGTTACGCCATAACATACCTAATGTGTTACGGCGTAACCTGGTGTTTGACAGTGAGAAAGGAGTTGTGATGAATACTGAGGAATACGACTCTAATGAATTACGCCGTAACCAAGAATCTCAGTTACGGCGTAACTGGGATACATGGGGACGAATCTGAAAAACTCGAGGAACTCTCCCTTGATGATGAAGAAGAGCAACTTATCACTCACTGGTGTACTCCTATCGCTATTACTGATGAAGAAACCACAAGGGCATGGCCTACATGCAGCCCTTTCCACGAATATTGCAATGGAGGAGACAATGAAAGAGTGGAGGAATGGACATGCCCTCATGAGCGTGAAAGACACGGGATAAAATTCGGTAATTTGGCCTTTAAAGATTGGTACACAATTCAATTTGGGAATGCCAAGATCAATCCAAATCTTCTTATGAAGCTAAAAGTTGATTACGCAAAGCACATTCGAAGGGATGAGCCTAATCAAGATATACCCTGCACAGAAGAGCATTTAAATGAACTACGCAGTCACTGGTGCGAAAAAGTAAAATCCCCTGGGGAAATTTTCTGGGCATCATGCAACCCGTATAACGATATGTGTGATGGTGGAGGCAACTCTGGAAGATTAGGAAAATATGAGTTCTTTTGGTCCTCAACCAATGACAAGGAGAGAACGATTTTACCTTGGATAGACAACCTGGGATTTGATAGTTGGGTAAAAATTAAGTATGGGCATGTGGATGCATTAACAAAAGATAAGATTTGGAAGGAATACATGGATCAAGAAAATTCTAACGACAAAAGTAGAGATAATACGAATAGAACAACAATTGACGTGGACATAGAGCGGGTGAGTAATGATAAAGAAGAATGCAAGCGCGTTCTAGTGGAGAATTTACTCGATGAAGAATGGTTCAAGGGTACTGATTCTGATGACGATGATATCGAAGGGATGCTAGATTACCTTGAGTTGCAAGGAAATGAAGAGTTCACTGATCCCTATGACGAAGCTTACGAGCAAAGAAGGTCCAAGCTCCTAGGGATACCCTACAAAAGACCACCCCTTATTATAGTAGAAAAATATGAATTCACTCGCTACCACCTAGGTCCAGAGGAGAAATTCTGTAAATTCCGAAAGATCAAAACCATTGAGTACTTCCGGACTGCCTCTAATGTTGCATGGATGAGGCACAATTTGATGAAGGATATCGAAGAAGTGGGACAAGATCAAAGACCCCCATAGGAGCCCCGCGGCTCTGAGTCTAACTTAAAGACTCGTTAATAAAGAAAAGTGCTCTTTCGGGAGACAACCTGAATTATCCCTTTCTTTTGTTTTTATTTCCTTTCTGTTGGGTTTTGTGTTTTCTAACATTTTTGCAGGAGACAATGAAGTAATTACTGCTGCAGTTGCTGATCTGAACAAAGTTACGACGTAACTCATCTTGGTGATTACGCCATAACCCACATTTTAGCAGTAGAATTCTTAACGCATTACCAACTACGGCGTAATACCATCTCAGTGGTTACGCCGTAACCATTCGCTTCTCAGCTCATTCCAGGTTTTGCAAGTTACGGCGTAACTCTATTATTGGAGTTACGACGTAACTCTCCTCTGCTTTAATTCTTTATTTTTAAACACAGTAACCTTGTATTAGTTTTTAAATGAACTTTGTGGGTGTGTTCCCTGTAAACCCTCACGAGACTTCACTCGTCCACTTGGGACACCAAGTGGTTTAAAAGGCTTGTTGCATTCGCTAAATGCAACCGTGATTCCTACAAAAGTGAGTTAGGTTTGTTTTTCATTTTTATTTTTTCTTTTTAGAATTATGCTTGTCGGTATTGTGATTTCAGGGATTGAAGTTTGCTCATGACGCTTTAACGAAGGCACGATCCTTTCTCGTAGGCCTTCTTCTTTTTTTGGAGCAAATTTCAGGGAAGTTCTCGCTCTAATTCTACCTTTCTCTTCAAATTTATTTTAATGCCTAGTACAAAAGGGACTTTGTACAATTCAAGTGGGAGGACGGGAGTAGAATTATATCTTGAACTTTATTTCGCCCTCATTTTTCTAGTTTATTTTGAAAAATTATGCCATTTTTTATATTTTGACATGTTTTTCCGAACCTAACTAGATTAGACCTTAGCCGAGCACATACAACCCTTGATATTACATGGTGAGATTAGCCTTATCCGTTTCCTATATTTTACCCCAAATCCACCAAATTATGAGTGTGTCGATAGCTTGTAAACTTTAGAACTTGGCCTTTACATCATTTCAAGACCATAGACGAGGTATGTTGAGTTAGCTCGATGTATTTGGACTTTTCAGTTTTAGAAGGTAGTATTATAGGATTATCACCCAAACAGCCTACCATTGTGAGTCTATCGATAAGTCACCTCGACTTTTCGACCCCCATGTGAAACCCTTTTGTTGCACTCCCCTTTAGTGCAAGATACCCCTAGATACACCCTTCTGAGCCATTCCTTTCATTTTGTCACCCCAATATATTGTCGCATTACACCCTTACACCTTAGCCTACCCTGTAGTCTTTATTTGTAATTGGGAAATCATCATTTGCCTAAGTTCAAGGTTTGAGTGGAAAGGTTTGGAAATCACGCTTTCATCGACAACAATTATGAAGATCATTGAAGACCCCCCGAATTCCCATTGTTCATCTCAAGTGGGGGGGTGTTATGTTATCATGTATGTTCGGAAAAAAAAATAGTTGATTCAGTTATGATTTTGTAAAGTGCAGTGTTATAAGCACTATAGTATGAGCTTTATTGTTTAGTATCGAGGAGGCCACCTCGGTCACATTTGAAGATTGAAGTTGGAGTAATACCAACTGAAGAAGAAAAGGTAGTGTGCCCATCACGACGTCCTCTAATAACACATATACCTTGCATTTCATGATCCGGTCTCTAGACTTCTAAACTTGAACTTTGGGTGGACGGTAAGTGGTGATGACTTAGTTATAGATATAGACTACCTGCTTGTTTTTCATTTTACACCAATTATACATCCCATGTCTTATCCTACCCTTTAGTCATGAAGCGTGTCTAGGTGATGCAGCGAGCAATCTTTGGTGTCTTGGCCATGTATTTGGTCATGTATCATTGATTTTGTCCACTTCGTCGTGACATGTTAGTAATGACGAGTCACCCCTTAACCTTTGTCGTGTCTACCTATATTTCCTTCGAGAATTGTTTAGCCCTTAACTCCAGTGGTGGAGATTTGTGTAACTGTCAAGCTTATGATAGAATACATGCTATGACTGTGCAATTGAGTGATCACCCCGAAATTGACACTTAGAATAGTTGAGAGATTTGAGTGTTTGTTCCCCTTTCGCGAGGTGTTCGGCTTTGTTTTATTCTAGCATAAGGGATTTATAAACTCATATTTTCCAGGTTTTAGGAGATATCTTTTTTGGAATCTATCTAATAAGGTCTACTTGAGGGAAAGTAGAGTTCAAGTGGGGGATATTTGATACCATCAAATAGTCCTGATTATTAAGTGTCAATTTCCCCCGTTAATGCTCGTTATTTATATCATTTATATGGATTTACGCTTGTTTTCCATTGTTTTACACTTTCAGGTAAATTGCGAGCATTGGAGCTAAAGAGACGCGGAAATGGAAACATTACTAAGGATTTATCACAGTATGCCTATTTTGAAGAGGTTACGGCGTAACTCGTCTCTCACATTACGCCGTAACTATTGCGTGACCCCGAAGTCCAACTCATCAAGAGGTTACGGCATAACTCCTTCCAAAAATTACGACGTAACTCCATTAGATCAAAAGAGGTTCCACACCGCGGATACTTACGCCGTAACAACTACATCACTTGCGACGTAACCAGGATTATTGAAGACTACGGCGTAACCACTTATAAGGTTACGCCGTAACTAGCAGATCTAGTGCATTTACGGAGGTTACGCCGTAACTCATCTTTTGGTTACACCGTAACCCAGACCTGGCCTATAAATACCCACGAATTCCAGCATTTCTAATCATCCCATTCCACACACAATACTCTGAGAACGTGGGAAAATACTCAAGGAAGGTCTAGGGAAGCATACGGAGCTGTTTCCAAGGGAGAAGTCACACCATTACGATAAGCTTTAGCATTTATTATTTCTTTTACTTTCAATTCATGTATTTCGTACCTTTGAATATTGAATTGATGTGCATGATTAATATGAGCGGCTAAGCACCCTTTGGTGCTAGCTTAGTTATGATTCCTTAATTGTTTTGTTTGCGTTTACCTTTACTTCCGTACAATTATTTCTAAGTGTATGCATGCATAGTTCTTTGGTAGTCACCCCTGGTTCGGTAGTTTTGAATGGAGGTAGAGGCCAATTGCCTAGGAGATACGACCAACTGACCCTAGGTGAGTGGACTGAGACGGGAAGGGTAAGATATGACCAACTGACGACCCTTTCTACTTGTGCGATTTGACCAACTGATCACCTATCGTTTGGATGAACTTAAGAATTGGGGGGTGTAGTGTCTAAGTTCCTAACGACTGGGCACTCACTATTTAGAATCTAGCATGTAGCGGTACTTAATGACTCGGCTTAGGGGACCAGGAACAACAGGACTTATGACGGTGCGCCTGATTTCTCCTGTGGTGGCATCTTTGCTGATAGGTTAGGGAGAATTGACCAAATGTTGTCCTCTCGAATTTGACCCCACCTGAAGTAATTGGAAGTAGGTAGACGTAGACATAACTAGCTAGGAGGATTGACTAGGTTAGCACCACTATTCCTCTATTGATTTCCTTTCTACCATTTAATTGCTTTTATATCCTGCATTCGTAGTTTAATTAATTAAAACCATATCAAACCATTTATATTCTGTGACAATTAGACTTAGTAATTATCCGACACACATAGCTCTTGGGACGACCTCGACTTTACCATTTACTACACTACACACGACCGGGTACACTGCCCGTTAGTGCATTAGGGTAGACCATAGGTATAGCGAGACACTATAAATATTAAGACCTGGTCAGTAAAACCTGCATCAAGTTTTTGGCGCCGCTGCCGGGGAGCTATATTAGGATTAATATTAAGTCTTTCATTTTATATTTAAACTTTTCTCACAATCATATTTCAAGTTTTCAGGTACCATGGAAGTGGTTAACATCGATGACCTCACTCTTGAGGAATAATTGGTGTTGACTAGAGCTGATCAAGGGCCAGGTCTCGTAAGACCGGCAATCGGAGCGGATGTTCGTTTTGAGATTAAAAATCAATTTATGAGGGAGCTTTGCGCTAACCCTTTTTCAGGAAGCAGGGACGAAGAGGCATATGAGCACGTTGAAAATGTCCTATACATCGCTAGCCTTTTCAACATTCCAGGCATGTCTCATGATGCTGTTATGCTCAGGGTCTTCCCTATGACTCTAACTGGAGCAGCAAGAAGATGGATCGAAAGATTGCCCGCCGGGGCAGTTAATACTTGGGCACTACTTAAGAAACACTTTATCCAAAGATATTGCCCACCATCAAAGATTTCTAATCAACTCTTGGAGATCCACAATTTCAAACAAGAAGACGACGAAACTCTGTATCAAGCTTGGGACAGATACAATGATCTTCTTTACAAGTGTCCTACCAATGATCTTAATAACCAGCAGAAGGTCAATATTTTCTACAAAGGAATAAATGTAACTACGAGACAGATGTTGGATTATTAAGGACCTATCCCAAATATGACTCCTACTACGGCAATTGAGGGGAGATAAATGTGTAACATGAGGGAGGTGTTATCAGTTATTCTCTCGTTGGGAATGTGTGTACTTCGGATTCTTGAGCTTCATACACATTCATCAGGGACGAAAGATGTGAACATAGGGGAGGTGTTCTTCATTACCCTCATGATGTGTATTAGGGAGAGTTCTTGGATATTGGTGTACTTCGGATTCTTGAGCTTCATACACATTCATCAGGGACGAAAGATGTGAACATAGGGGAGGTGTTCTTCATTACCCTCATGATGTGTATTCGGGAGAGTTCTTGAGCATTATACAAAGAGACTGACTGCATCAATTCAACTACTTGGGGGAATTGTTCTCTTGACACCTTTTGGAATGGATTGCGTCAGACTTCAGTGATTATGAAATTTGAGAAGATTATTTATGAGTGGGATGATACGTTGCTGTCCTTGTTGATGATATAACCTCGAACGAAGAATCACGATGATTATTCTTAAAAGGAGCAGCAGGATCAATGATAATGGTGTGCTTCTTGGTACACCTGGCTAATGGAAGCTTGAAAGAGAGCTTCGAATCTGCTCATCTAATGGATCTTCGGTTTGGGGGGAAGCTGCCAAAGTCTCTTTTTCTCAAAGGCTCATGTTCTATCTTCTATTCTGGAGCCTCAGAAGCTTTGGTGGTGAATGTTTAAGAGATGACGAATTCTATCTTCTACGACGTGCTGCTCGATATCCTTATCTCGGTACTCGTATCATCATCTTCTTTAACTATATCATCTTCTCTATCTTTGTATATATTTATTAAAAACCAAATACAAAAATATAAAACCAGCAAAAGCAAATAGAAAAATATAAAACTTTCAAAAATCCATAAAAATTTGAAAATCTTGAAAATTTTCAAAAAATATTGTCTTTTTGTCATGATTTTTCTCGATTCGATAATATCTACAGTCTTTGTGCTGTCATTCAAAGAATGACACGGGACTTTAGATATTGTTCGAATGTTCTCAAAAAAATAAAAAAAAAATCAAAAAATCAAAAAATCAAAAATATTTTTATGTGAAAGTGAAACAATGGTTTATTGTCATTTAAGGCAGTAACCCGTTTTTCAAAGAAAGAACAGAGCCATGCTTTATCTTGTTTTTCAAAACTCATGCCCTGATTCTATAAACAATTACTTACTATCTAATGAAAACTAATTGCTTTGAAAAATAACTCGGACTCTATTTTTGAAAATCATCTGGACTTAACGTTTGTCAAAAATATCTATCTCTCAATCAACAACTTATGTCATTGATTGAGGGGGAGAATGATTTCAATTAAATCAAAAGGTTATTCGTCATACAATTGTTTTCAAAAAGATAATCATGCATGTTTAATCAATGGAGTTTAAAGTCTCATAATCTGATCCTTATCAGTTAAAATGTTTTCATAATCAAGTCACAATTCTCCTCAAAAGCTTTCAAAATCAATTTAAATCTACAGAGATCACAAATCTCAAATGATTAGAAAATTGTAATCGGGGGAGAATTTATGATTTAAATTGGATTTAAACTGATGATTCGATAAATGGTTTCACAAGTTTTTTGCAAGCTTTCCTCCCCACATGTGCCAAACAATTTCAAATTTTCCATGCACATGTTGAGGGGGAGCATCCTTTTAAAACCACAAAGAATTGAAGCGTGATTGATTTGTCTCTGAGTACAGGTTCCTTCTAATATGTGCAAAACTCTTTGAAACCTCGAGGCACATATTAAAGGGGAGCAAACTTATGAAAACCTCATCCTTCCTCAATATGCTTTATCTACTTGATTTAATCAGGGAAGTGATGTTGATATCTTTTAGAAAATGGTATTCAAAGAAGTTAATTCTTCCTCTTGCCTCCGTGTGCTAAAGCAATTTCGAATACATGATGCACATGTTGAGGGGGAGCTCTTTTTCTAAAAATATCAAAAACAATTCAGGTACAAAATGCTTTGATAATATATCACAAGTATCTGGATTGATTTTCAAATGGTTTTCAATTGGTTCCAACGGCAGATGAACAATACCAAATAGACCGACCAAATTTATTTTATGTATGGTGATATAAGGATGGTTAGGTTAGGTATTCGTTCCCACGATCCGCCAGAACCGGAGGGATCTACCCAGGGACAATCCACTAGATAGTATAGAGTCCTTAGGTATGATGAAAAAAGGAGAAAAGTGAGATATGGGAAGAGTGCGGACTGACATAGAGCTAGAACTGGAATAAACCCAACAAGGTTCTTGTTATGAAATCTCGATAAGCACTGAAGAGGTTGAAGAATGAAAAAGAATTTAATGTGAAAAGGGGTGAAAAGAAATATCCCTCCAATAATTCAACCTTAGGGCAGTAACCGGGTTCAATACATATGCTACTGGTGTTTACTAAGGTAACATCGGTATTGAAGACAAGACGTCATGGACCCAGTGACGCACTGCACTACAACTTCCCAAACCACTCAAGTTCCTCTTAAAAGGGCTTGTTTCATTCTCACGGGGAACCTACATAATCTATCGACTTTCGTTTAGAGTTTGTTGATATTGAAGAAGGAGACCCTCTCCCTAGTCTCCAACATAGGAACCAAATATGCACAATTGAGTCTAGAGCCACGAGATCATCAAATAAATCTCATTAGGACACTGTTAATAAAGACTCTGTTTCACACAATGTGGAAAGAGAGATTATATCTTATGAGTCGTACGCATTATCCTTGTGGTATTTCCAGAACATCTGATTGATATGGAATCATATTCACAATGAAGATGGAAAGCCTTCTGGAGCCAACATCAAACAAGCTCCTGGTGGGTGGCATGTGAGATCTATCCAATAGATCAACCATGTGACAACTGAACAGAAACAATGGGGCGATTCAATCTTTTGAATCAATCCTGGTTCAGGTTATGGATTGACGGATACCTTTGAAAAACCGGTCGTTGTGCTTAAAAACTCTTTTCTTTAGCACATCGACTGTGTACTAATATTTCAAAATAAAAGGTGTTTATGATTGATAATTGATTTTCATTAAAACCTTCGTTGTA